>JARHVA010000023.1:7740000-8117500 GCA_037957365.1 Torreya grandis
TCATTAATAATGGAAAAATAAAATATTATAGTGATTTTATGATTCATACTTTAGCTCAAAATAATTTAACAATTACCTAAAATAAATTTTCTATTATGGGTTTACCCCTTTTTGGAAAATATGTTATTAAGGGTTAAAGGGATATAATAGCCTATACAAAAAGATGAATAAAACTATTCTATAGTAGGTAAATTAATTTCAAACTCAATTAAATGAATATTCTCAATTAAAATAGTGAGATGTACTAAATATAAAAAGTACATAATTTGAAATATGTTATATTGATTACAATGCCAAGGAGAAATGATACTTTGTTAGATTTATAATATGTAGGCAGATTTGAGTTATACACAGGACAAAGTGTGTAAGATCAGAATTATGAGATAACCATCAAATTTTAGAAATGATGTCTCTAAAGCTATGGACACTACCATCGACCTTGGGACACTACCACTGACACTACTGTTTCTTTTATGAGGCTATTGTACAATACACAATATGAACTATATTTTGATGTGACCAAATTCATTGTTATAAGTATTTTGTCACATTTTTACTAATGTATTTAGATCTAGAACACATGTTTTATATGTTTTATTATGGATCAAACCCTAACTCTTCATCCTTATTCACCCTTGGGATGTTTTAGCCAAAAATGGGTTAGTGGGTATTTAACCTTACAATTTAAATATGTGTGGTTATCTAGGGTTAAGGGGATTAGATTAGATTTTATACAAGGGTGGTGAACTAACCTTATGAACATGGAAATTAGTATAAAACTTAGAATAATATTATTCTAAACAATAGGCTTGGTCATCAGAATAGTAATGGTCAGATTAAGAGATTATCAATTAGGCACAAAGAGATAGTGAACATGAGATTTTTGGTAGGATGAGAGCCTATAATTGAAAGGCATAACCATGATAGGTATTTTATAAGTGTACAAGATTAAGTTACTATATAAATAATTTTTTAGTATATATAGTGGGTTGACAATATTTAGATAACCTAAAATACCCATCTATCAATGAACATTGAATATATAGCCAATACTCCAAGGAGGACCTCATAATTATGTAGTTCTCCCCAATGTGTGGGAATGTGTGTGAACAATGGCATAATATGTTATATGTAGATGCATGTAATGATATATCTTGTAACTTGACAAATACTTCTCATGATTTTCTATATGAATGTTTCATATCTTTTTATGACTGTTCCTATGATTGAAAAATAAATAAGGACACAAATAGATCAAAATAAATCAATTTTGCAATTGATTAAATGAGGTTTCGTAGGTGATTACTTGGTATTTGATAGATGAATAATGAGTATAATTAGATTTATATTTATACTACACTTTTTGAAAATATCTAATGGTAGGGTTCAATAAGATAAATAGGCTGACCCTTAGGTTTCAAATAATTTTAAATGTGAATGACTTTAGGTGACTAGACACTGGATAAGGATCTAGACACTAGCATTGAATCTAATGTCCCTATGTCTCAAATAGTGTCCAAAAGGATAAAAAATAGGTATGGATATGTAACTAACAGTGAAAGATATATATCAAGTTTTGATCTTTCTGTAGTGTACAAGTGGTTTGGGTTATCATAATGATAAGGGACAAACTATAAGATAATCATTTAGGCATAATGAGATGGCGAATACAAGCCTTTTGGTAGTAGGAAGATCTAAAACTAAAGAGTAGAGCCTTGATTGGTATTTTTTAAATGTAAAATAATGAGATGATATAAATATTTAGTTTTAATATCTATATCTCTCCCCTTTAATCTAGTAATGCATAAGGATGAAATTACTATGTTAAAGGAAATAAATGTGCACTTGGGTGTGTACAACACACCTTACATTTATTTGAGCCCACTTTGAGTGTTTTTATGGTGTATGGCATATAACCAACATCTTGTTATGTTATAATTCTATGAATATAATCTAAAATTTGAAATAATTGAAATGTTTGAAAATAAATAGAAAAAGGAAGGGGTACATCTATGTGTCAATGCAACCATGTTACCCCTTGGTACTTTGACTTGGTAAAGATGCTTCCTTATGAAGTATTGGACCTGAGAGAGGTTCAAACCTAAATATTGGATATTTAAAGAGGGAGAATTTAAGGTATTATTCCACTAATATATTGTAAGGATGAGTTGTGACATGGCCATTGAGATCCCTGAATCTCAATCGCACAACTTAAATATGAATGTATAATATAGTGAGGGTGAGTAATTTAATTAAATCATCCTATAAATATGGTGAGGTTTCTAAATTTAATCAACCCAAACTATAAATATAGTGAGGTTTAATGATTTAATCAATTCAATCTATAAAGAAAATTAGTTGTTGTAGACATAAAAATTTCAATAACAATACTCAGTATAAATGATGCTTCCTAGTGATAGTAATCTAGAGATATGATTAATAAATTTATAATTTTTAGTGTAATAACATGGAATATGAACCTATAATGTGTCTCAAACTAAATTATATGTGTCACAAAGTTTAAAAAAATTATTTGAAATATATGAAAGAATGGTGCAATATATAAGATTTTGACCCAAGTGTATATCTAAATCATGTAACTATATTGTAGATTGTGAAAGTGTGGATGTCATGTATTTGTGACATGCCCCCACTAAAATATGGAGATACTAAGAAATGAGTAAGTATGGAGGTCATGTATTTATGACATACCCACACTAAAATATATAAACTATGTAAATATGGAGGTCATACATTTATGACATGCCCCCATTGATATGACCCACTTTTAAGGTGAGGGAAATATAATTTGGTAGGTACCTTACCTCAAAATGATAAGTTAACTATATAGTCTATGTATTATTTATGTAACATATATGAGTAGCAAGTATAAGTAGATATATCATTGAAGATCATAATATATGATCAAATCAAGCCCTGAGATGCAAGATATGTATCATGGAAATGTCTAAAAAGTAACATTACAAGATCAATAAATAATAAAACACATATAAAATATCACTAAATGTAATACAAAAAGAGTGGTATAAGGAGAAATCATACAAGGTACATGTTAAAATGCTTCAAAATCAAAAGTAAATGACATATTAAAATGCCCAAGTAACATAGAATGCCATATTAAAATGTCTAAAAAACATACAATAAAACAAAGGCCAACATAAAAAAAACATATTCAAATGATCCAAAAGAAAAAATAACAAGAAAAGAAACACACTAAAGTAAGTGATAATTTTGAATAAATGAAGTATAATCAACCAATATAAGCATATCATACTAGTCCCTACATATATGTGTTAGCAAAAAATATCATGTGACATAACATATCAAGTACACTGTGAAAGATATGACTATGGATATAAGCATGTGTAAGCATTAGTATATAAAACAAAACATGATAATGTATAAATGATCATAAATGATATGTAACATATATCAATCATGATCTGATTTAAATTTTAAGGGATTTATGTAATGTAAATCCTAGGTTATTAAAGGGTATAAGTATAATAAATCAGGGTAGAAATATTTAATAAATATAGTCACTAATTTGTGCAAGAATTGACCTAATATGATATTTCATAAAATAGCAATGAATGACACAAATAAGTACTTAACTATAAACTAACTGAGATAGATGGTTTAAAGGCTAAAAACTAGAACATAAGTTAATCAAGGTGTTTTAAATAAGATCTAGGTATCAAAATTCCTCATGGATAGTAGTGCAATTCCCTAGATAGTAACACACTATACTAATGCCCTCTATTCTATGTTAGTGTCCTTGTCTAGTGAGTGATGTGAAATTATGGGAGTAATTATGTCTGAGTCTGATAGGAGGCCTATTCTTATGCAGATGAAACCTACTTTATTATCTGTGACCTATTTTGGATTGATTTTATATGCAAACCCTAGATATCCATGTTTTTAGGGTATTTAAAGAGCACAAGTAGCAAAAGTGCGATGTTAGCCAGGTAGGCTAGATGTCCTCAACATCCTGATATGTTGAGAGTTACCTACATACCAAACCTTGAGAGGGGATCAAGCTTGATGAAGTTTTACCAATCTAAGTGTTGGTTCAAGTGAAAGTGATGCTAGTATGAATGTTAGATTGAGTGCTTTGAGTGAGGCTTGAGATTGGAAATTTGTGTAATCTAAGCTTAGGATGACTCTAGATGGATGTATGTAAAATTAGGGTAGAATAGGTATCAATGACCTTGATTTTACACAGCTTGTTCTAAGCTTGTTTGTTTGTATTTGCATTTGATTTCCATCTAGTGGGTAAAAGGGATAAAAATCATGTATTTATACTAATCTAGTGTTTATGTGGACTATGAAATAGGTCTAGGATAACCTTAGGTGTGTTAATAGCTAAAAATATATTTTTTAGGGTTGAAATTATGCTAGGGATAATAGTGCAGTCCATTGGTCACTAATGCAATGCACTAGTGTCCAAAGGGGTGTGTTAGTGTCTATGTGGTAGAACCTAGGGCACTAGGGGCTTGTATCCTTAGGGGATGGTCTAGGACTAATTTTGGGATGTTTATGGATGTGTAATATGCACAAAAAAATTAAGATTGAAAGAGGCCCTATTATAGGTCTAGGGATAAGCTAGGGGTAGGATGGTCTCAAGTGACATTCATTGCACTCAAGTGAATTTTTAGATGACTACATTTATGCCCCCTTCCCCCACCTTTATTATAGAAATGAAACAAAGTGAAATGACTAGGCTAAATGAAAAATAAACATATCTGGACTTACCTATGAGGTGAAGCCCATGAATTTGGATCTTTATTTGTGAAGCATGCTCCATGTGTATCTAGGTATGTGAATCAATGCAAAAACTTGGTGACATCCTATGTGTGTAATTAATGATCAAATTTATGAATATCTTGGATTGAGCTGATGGATTTCTCAATCTCCATATGTGGATGGCTAAAGAACTCAATCTAGTTTTAACTCCATAATTGCCCATACTTATTTGGTGGATCATACACTATGAATAAATTAGATTAGACTGATGTCTTGTCTAAGCCTCCTATGTAGGTGGATCAATAACTCAAGTAGGATATGAATCCATCATTGCCTACCCATGTGTCATAGATGCATCTGTGAATGAAACTATATGATGCAACTAAAACTATGTAGGATGGCTATGGGGCCGTTTGGAAACTCTAAAATGTAAAATAGCCAAGGGGCCTCTCAAGCACTAAAGAATGTAGCTCATGGACTATGTGGAAATGCCAACCACTATAGATAGAATAAGGCATCAATATGGTGTGAAACTTGGTAAAAATGGTGTCTAAAGTATACAATATGGGGAATGACATGGAGTTGCCATTCCATCTGAGATGAGATGGTGCAAAATTGATCATGTGGAAACAATATGCTACACACATGCCCCCAATATATATATATATATATATATATATATATATGGATTCTAGACTAAGTTAAGGCAATCTGTGTATGTGTATTTTTGAAACTAAAACAAGAGTGATCATGCCATACATAATGCCCATAATATGAGTAAACTGGTATGATTCTATGTAAAGCTAAGAATAATTTGAGCATAACTGATAATCTATGATTGATATTTTGTAAACCTAAAATATAAATATTGTACCTTTTTGGCTAATCTATATTTTCCTATTTCTAGGGCTAATAGATAATATCATGGCCCATTATATAATAGTGCACCATTCTAGTGTCCTCTATGCCATGCTAGTGTCTTTTTGTGTGCAAATTGAAACTAATATATGTATGACTATTTTTTAGTATGTTTTCTTAATTCTAAGCTCTATAATATGTGTCTTTGTGATAGAAACTATATCTGAGTGCACTCAGATGGTTTGATCTCTATGATAAACCACTATGAATGCCCCCTATTTTGAGGGGAGTTATTGAAAATGTGTAATAACTATCCTCAAAAGAAAATATTTGCATCATATGTGTTATCCTGAGTATATGATATATGTGTAATGAACCAATATAATGTATATACATGACATCATAATATAAGATGATGTGAACATAAGCTAGTAATGTATGATGTATGTTAGGTATAACATTCATGAGGCTGTAAAGATAGATATAACAATGTAAACATGTATATGAATAATAAATATGGATATAATCTGAGTAACTACCTAGGGGGATGGGGCATGATGTCCATCAAGGTACCCAAGGAGGAATGGGAGATGCATGAGGTCCCTCATGACATCAAAAACTAAGTTTGATTGTTACAAGCAAGAGATAAGTGTCATGGCCATGATGCATATATGAAAAAACACTTATAACACACATAAAGCACACAAAGTAGGCCAAGGGGACACAATATAGGGGACATGGGCACATGTAACTAAGATAAATAGTAAACATATAAGGACATGTTCAAATGTCCACATATGTATAGCACAAGCAAGGTCAAATTAGAGGCACATAAAAGGACATGTTCAAATGTCCACATACACAATCAATAAGGCACACACAAGGACATGGGCACATATACAAAACATACACATAATGAAAGGAATTGGCATAGAGCCATAGAATAATGGCATATTATAATTCCCTTAAATGTATGTATAAGTAAAGAGACACAATCAAATCTAAACTAGGAAAGATAGAAATGAAAGTAGGTAAGAACATGTGGTAGAAAATTTGTATAAGATCAAATATGTACATAAGTTAAGTCTTTAGTAGTAGTAGTCAACAAAATTTTTAGTAGTATAAGATGATCAATATCAAGATAAAATGAATGCTAAATCTATAACATAAATTATATAAAGATGTAATTTGGCAAGCCAAAATATGTGTAATATGATAACCCCAATGGGTGCATGTATAAATGAGGAACCTATTTATGTGCCCCCAATGGGTTGATAATAGTATATCTATATCATTCTAAAGTGTATACAAAGGAAAAGACAACTGACCTATTAATAAATCTTAAGTTGGACCTACTTACACTTTTGATTGTTGATACATTAGATATTTAGGGTCATGACCAAGATGGATCTGCTAGACCTAACCAAGGGATATCTTACCACAATAACATCACTAGAGAGGGTTCTAAATCCTCTAGTCAAGAAACACTATGAAATAACCCTATCTAGGACCTATGTTTTCATATTCACAAAGTAAATGACAAGTAAAGTAAATGCTAGTCTAATTCTCGCCAAATCTTGTGGCATAAGGTGGGGGTAATCAACAGAAAAAATAAACAAGCAAAAAGTAATTATAATTAAGATATGTATAGATAAAACCCTAATGTATGGAGAGAGAAATATATTAAAAAGCCATTAATTATTCTACTTCTATCTAATAAAATAGAGGAGTAAAGTTAGAGATACTTACCTTGAAGATGAACCCATTGAGACTCAATCTCTTCCTTGGCCAAAAGTGCTTTACAAGAGGTTATTGTTATTTATAAGGATAAACAAGAAAGGCCTAAGCAACCAAGACTTTTCTACAAGACATGATTATTCTCCAAGTATAAACCATAATCAATAAATCCTTAAGTAAAATGGTTGAAGAACAAATTGTAAAGACGTGAAAAATGTATAAATAACTCTTTGTTCTCTCTAAGAAATGGCAAAATGAATGTGTATATATAGTTGACTATAGAACTAAACATTTCTAAAAGTTTAGCTGATAGAGTAAACCCAATTCAAATATGTATCATTATTTGGTAAAATTAAGTTATGTCTTGGTTTAGGTTAGCTAAGGCCAACATAGACCCATAAAATTCTTTTAACAAATTAAATACAGGGTCGGCCTACACTAATAGTGTATATAAACTATCAAAAAAGGGTTTTAGGCTTAAGAAGAGGATAAGGTGGTGAATTTTTTGGAGGAGTGTGTAATAAAGGATGAAAATCTTAGGGAAGTGTATAGGAGAAGGTTGTGTTGGTTATAAGTGGTGGTATTGGGGACAACAATCCTGCAAAGCACCAAGGGTCTACCCACCCCTTTCCCAATGTAACCTTTAAGGCATGCACTCAAAGAGATTGATAATCGATGGAATCCTATAAAAAATAAAGAATCAATAATTGACAAATTTTGAAAATATTATATGTATACATATGCCCCACTCAAAGTTCATCACCTATCATGAAATTGATAAAGTTCAAAAATATTATGTGTATACATATGCCCCCAAAAAAGTAGTGCTATCATGTTTTATGATTTGAATAAGAGTGAATATAGAATTGGGAAAATATATCTATAATAAAACTTTCCTATCAAGGTGGTAAATGAAATGGGAGGCGGGGAAAATGAAGGAAAAATCAAGGTAGAGAAATTCTTTATCAAAGTCAAGACACTTAAATTACGTTTGTCAAAATAAGAGAAATTTTGATAGTAAGGAATTTGAGTAACTTTTCCTAACCACATAAATCTTGGGTCACCAAATGAATTATAAATATCATCCCATGAATCCTATATGAATTAAAATTTAAATGGACCTACCTTCCCACAACATGTTCCCCATTCCTTAGGACCCCTTACAGAGCCATCGATCTACTATGAAGATTGGGTACTTGCATGAAAAAAGTAGGTAGCACCATAGATTATTTTAAATTATCCTATCCAAATCTACTAGTGTAATGCACCCCAATGGACCTTAGATCTATCACGAGGTTAACTATAGAGTTTGATATTTGATTGGAGATAGGACATGTGCTATGAATCATGCATTTTGGTGTGATTTTAACTTTTGACTTGGTATGTTGCCTTTTATTTTTAAATGATTTGGATTTTAAATTTTTATGGATTTTCCAATTCTTCCTACATATGGATTTGGAGAACCAAACATGGGTGTTAAAAATGACTATCATTTGAAAAATTGGAAATTGGTTGCTAAAAAAGAGAACCTAGAGAGCACAGTGTCTAAGAGTCTTGTTTATTCATGTGAAATAAAAATTCTATCTTGAATTAGACCTCATTTTATATAAAGTGGAATGAAAGGAAAGGAAATTAAGAGGAATGAAACATGAAATAATTTAAATTAATTTAAATCACAAAAAATGTGACAAAGGTGAAAAGGGGATACCATGATAAGTAAGTATGATCCCTTATCATAAGAGTGTATGTAAGTGTAGGGAAACATGCTAACATAGTTTGTTTTGAAAGTTTTATCTAAAAAATTAAAAAAAAACAAAACTAATAATATGAGATAATAAATTTTTAATTATTTAACAATATAGAAAAGGAACACTTGGTTGAAAAAAAATCTACTTTGAAATAAAATGGTGATTTTATGAGGAGAGTTTGGTCCTATCTATGGTCTTACACTACAACTCGTAAAAGAGAAACCAAAGTGGGTAAAATAAAGGAAAAAATGGTATTTTTGAGGAAGGATCAGTCCTATCCATTCTCTTAGAAACAAATCAAAAGATAAAAATCCAAGAGGGTGAACAAAACATGCGAAAAATAAATATGGTAGAAATGGTATTTATGAAGAGGGTTTGGTCCTATCCATGGTCTTATATTGTAACTCATAAAATAAAGACCCAAGAAGGATAAAAATAAATTTTAAAATAAAAATTCAATAAAATCAAAAGGAATTCATGAGGAAGACTGGGTCTTATTCATGGTATTACAATGCAACTCATGAGAAAAAGAAACAAAAGGACTAAGGAAAGGAACTCAGGTTTGTGTAAGAAGAAAACTAATTCAGAGGGTGAGACCCATGTATAAATCCTTAAAAAAGTGTTAGTAGGATAACATACAAACATATGATATTATGAAAAATATCTAAGAAAATTATTTATTTAAAAAAGGTGCATTGGTGGGATCTTTGAAAACATGGTCATCATTAGTTTGGAGGCAATAGGTGCTAAGACCAAGAATATCTTTCACTAAATAAGGGACCCATAATTTTTGGGCATATTTTCCTTATTTATCATGGGTATTCTAATTTAAGGATTAGATCACCAATATTGAAAGAGAAAACTTTAACCTTTTTATTATGTTGTTTGGCAATATGAGCCTTGTATTGGTGATTATGTTATAGAGCAAATAGATGATGATCATCGATAAGATTGAGAGCATGAAGGTGAGATTCACATATTTATTCATAGGAAATGATACCATGAATAGATATACTTAAGGAGGGAAGCTCAACTTATAATGGTAGGATAGACTCAGGACCATAAACTAGAAAGAATGGTGTTGCCCCAATCGCAATACAAATGCTAGTATGATAGGCCCAAAGTGTAGGATATAAATGAAGATGTCAATCCTTTTGGGTTTCATGAAAGGGTTTTTGAAGGATTTTATTGATAATTTTGTTTTTATCCTTGTCTTAGCCATTTCATAGTGATGGATTTATGATCTCATGGAATAGGTTCGATGGTAAAAGAAGTGAATTCTTTGGTGATGGTAGTGACCATTTGATGATAAATGATAAGATTTTCACTTTTTCATTGGTAATCACCATAAACCTGATAGAAGATGAGTTGGGAGTCATCCAAAGTGTGAAAATATGGAATATCTAAGTCAAGTGCCACTCTCATGCCTAAGATTAATGCTTCATATTCTATCATGTTATTAGTGACATCAAAAGTGAGATAGAATACCAAAGGGATTATTTTATGATGAGGAATAGTTAGAATTCACCCTAACCCAACTCCTTTGAGATATTTATCACCATCAAAATTTAGGGTACAAGTGTCTTTGTACAAATTGATGATGATTTTAGGAAGTTATTTGATAACTACTTTGGATTTAGTAGTATCGAGAATGACATAGGCATCTTCTTGATTAATTATTTCTAAGTCAATAGTGAAGTTGTGAAATTAATCTTTAAGAGAGATAGTTTGATTGAGACATTCAATATAGAGAATATTATTATTGGGGAGACTAACTTGAAGATGATTGGTAGTAGGTATGGGTGCCACTACAAGTTGGTTGGCAATGAATTGACCTTTGACAACTTTTTGCATGATGATACGAAGGTCAACTTCCATTAAAATAACCATCCAATTGCCAATTTTATCTCTAGGTAGAAAGGTGATGCAGGGGCATCTTAGAAATGCCCAAAAATTGTCTTGAAGTCATGAATGTGAGATAAATTTGAATTTGAAGTTTTCCCACCCTTTTTTAATTTGAAGTTTCAAGCTTGTAATGAAGGGATTGAGAGTGTGTTTAGGTGATATAGGTGGGATAAGTGAGTCATAAAGGTATGTAATTGTTGAAAAAATGTTGTAATGGACCTTATGATTGTAGAAAAGGTCTTAATAATGGTTAGAAGTCATATGTCATGTTGGGAGAGTAAGGTGGCAGTCTTAATGTTTACCACCCTTTGTGGGTCTAGAGAATGTTGATAAAGTTTCTTGAAATAAGAAATAGTTACAAATTGTGTTGAGAAGTATATTTCATAAAGGGAAATAATAGATAGGTGGAGTGGTTTGAGGAAAGGACATCATATGAATAAATATGAAAAATAGGATTATCAAAGAAGGAGGTCTACCAATGTGTTTATACAAGACTATGTAAGTGCTTTTGTAAATGATCAAAACTTCAAATTAATGAAAATGGTGTGTTTGAAAACAAGTTCCTTGCTTATATATGATTCATACATAAAGACAAAACTAAGTAAGTGGGTGACTAAAGGAAATGAATCTATATAATAGACCCCTATTCATGAATTAATTAGTTTTGTTGAAAATTAAGTTTTCTAAGGTTGATAATCAAATAGATTGTGATGACTAAATTCTGATTGTTCTTGAAGTTGTTGATTGTGTTGTTTGAGATTATAAGTCACCAAGGAATGAAATAAAACTATTTGGTGTTGAGTTATATATATATATATATATATAGACCCCTGTCTCTTGGAAGTACAATCATGCAGTGAACTGTGTGCTTCTTCTTATAAATAAATGGTCATTGATTCCAATTGTATGGTGTCTTCAACATTTTAAGAGGTAGCTTGATAAGTCTTAAGAGTGTATCCTTTTAGGAAGGATAAAGGAAACCATTTGATATTGGTAATTGGATTTGAAACCTTGTATTTTGTCACATGCCTTATACATTTAAATGGTGACTGTATATACTAAAGGTAATGATCCAATAATTGAGGATCTAGTGTTTTGAGGACATTAAGAAAAGTTTTTATAATTATTTTGAGGATCTAGTGTTTTGAGGACATTAATAAAAGTTTTTATAATGATTTTAATGTTTTCTTGAACTTTATGATGCTCTTCTATTTGCTTTGGTCAACCCTTATGAGTACACATACCTATCGTGTCTCATTTTCTTGCATAATCAACTTGATTTTGGGTTATAAATATTGGAAAAAAGATTGATATAAGGAATCAAATTATTGGATAACATGGGTAAGGCAAAAATAGACCTCAAAAACTTGATTTGGTTCATTGAAACCTTGAATAACAAAATATATGCATTTTTAAAGCCTCTCAACTGAGATAGAGGTCTATGAATCCTAGAACTAAGGTTTTAAAGTTTATATGAGATTTTTATAGTGAAAAAGTCTAATTTTTGGCCATTTGTTATATTAAAGGTCATTATAAAGTATTTTCAAGTTTGTTGTCCAGGTGGGTACATGTTCGTACTTAGATAATCAATTTTGTGTGAATGTAGTGTTAACAGACCTAAATGACCTAATTTGAAACTAAAAGGAGGTTAGTAAAGGGGTCTAAGGAATAAATTAAGGATTGAAACTTTGTAAAAAGGAGGAGTAAGATAGAGGGTAATCTTAAAGTTTGTTGGTTTCCCAAAGATCAGGTATAGGTCCATACTAAGGGAATTCCTTAAAGAAAAGGCTACAAGGATAGTCCAAAGAACAAGGCAAAGTTGTGTATGTGAGACTAAATGATTTATGGAAAATGTATAATGAATGAATATTACTAAATGAGTTTAAATAAGTATGTTTTAGGAATCAAAGGCTATAAATTAGTCAATGCCTTCAAAGAACTACTGAATGCATGTTATTAAATAGAACAAAGTAGTAAAATGAGACATTAGGAGATCTTGTCAATGATGAATGATAAAGGTGAATCGAGATGGGTTGAGATAATGTGTTTTATGTGTCTTGAAACTTTATTAATTATGGGTTTGTGTTTTAACCAATTGGAACAAGATAGGCCTAGTGTTGGCCAAGAAATATTTGTAATTTACAAATAAAAAGGAGAATTACAAGATAAATAAATATAGATATACATCATTTGTTATCAGATCCATCTAGAAGCTCTAGGAATAGGTTGGTAAAGGTATTAATTTGGTAATTAATTCATGTTTCATGTTGCAAAAAACTGTAAGAAGAGCAAGCAAGTAGTTGTAAGACAAAGTTGAGATAATAGTTTAAGAAAGTATGATGTATTTAGAAATTGATTATTTGGTTTGAATGTATGATTGATAGCAAATACTAAATAAATTGGTGGCATCCCTATAAAAGTTTAGCTATTAACAAGCTCAAGTGAGAGAGACAAGCTCATAAAGAGATCTTGAGAAGATAAGATAGTCTAAGTGTGAAGGATAAGTGTGAGGAAATACCCAAGTGTGGTCTAAAATAAAGAGTTATAGGTGTGAACCATAGAGGAGGTGGTTCAAGTGAGGCCAAAAAATAGATAAGAGAGAGTATGTACCCAAGTGAGGTACTCAAGAGGAAGATTAAGGGATAAGTAGAGAGAAAAGTGAGAAACATGGTTGAATATGAAAACCACCAAGAGAGAATGATAGAAAAAGAGATTAAGGAGATGAAAGAGGCATTGGCCAAGATAAAAAGAGAGATATTAAGGATGTGGACTATGTATAATTTGTAATGTGGACTTAAGATCAAGAAAAGAGTCAAGTGTAGTTTTATGGAAAGGATACAAGAGAGAGAGAATCAATAGGTGATGGAACATTTGGAAAGGTAGTTGAAGGAGATATAAATATAATTTTCCATGGAAAAGGATGAGAGAGAGGTAATAGAGCCTCAATTTTTTTATTCTAACAATAATGTGTCATTGTTGAATGTAGGTAAAGACAAATAAAGTGAGGAGTATGCTTGGAATGAAGGAGATGAGTAGACAACAATCCATAAAGAAGAATAGTATGATGCATTGAAGAGTACATGTGCAGTTAAACATGAGGTTATTTGTCACCCTAAATATGGAGAGTTATTTGATGGAGAAGAGTGGAAAAATGAAGAGAAGTAAATAGTAGATGATAAGGAAGTCAAAGGCACACTAAATAATGAAGTGCAAGTCATTTTTGATGAATATTTTGAGGATGAATATGATGTCTTATATCAAGACACCATAGGTTTATTTGAAGAGTTCATAGGGTCAGCTAATAAGTAAGAAGCACTTGAAGTGCTTGAGGCAAGACAAGAATATGTGAAGGAAGATGATAATGAATTTATATTCCATGAAGAGAAGATATAAGGTGAAGAGGTGGTTGGTTGGATAGTCAAGAAATAAGTAGTTGCGATGAAGGAAAATAGGGTAGAATATGTGGATTAAAAGATTATGAAAAAGCAAGAGACATTGAAATGGTCAATAGAGGAAGAAAATACACTATGGAACATGTATGCTAATGAAGAGACAATAATGGAAATATTGGAGGCAACAATATAAAGGTAATGGAAATTAATGTTAAATGCCATGAAGATTGAAGAATAACATGAGTGAAATAAAATAAAGAAGAATGATTGAAGGTATAAGTAGCAGTATGAGCAGTATCATAAGTAAAATCAAAGGAACACATGGAAGAAGAAGCAAAAACATAGGTGTGGTAGTAATGAGCACACAAATTTGTATGAATACTTGAATGAGGAAGAAGATAGAGATCAAGTTATTTTCTCCCCTTGGGAGTATGATGTATGGGAATCTTAGAAATGCCCAAAAGTGGTCTTAAAGTCATTAATGTGAGAGAAGTTTTAATTTGAAGTTTTCCCACCTTTTCTTAATTTGAATTTTCAAGCTTGTAATAAAGGGATTGAGAGTGTGTTTAGGTTATCTAGGTGGGAGAAGTGAGTCATTGTAATGGACCTTATGGTCCTAGAAAAGGTCCTAATAGTGGTTATAAGTCATATGTCATGTTGGGAGAGTAAGGTGGAAGTCTTAATGTTTACCACCCTACATGTGTCTAGAGAATGTTGATAGAGTTTCTTGAAACAAGAAATAGTTATAAAGTGTGTTGAAGAGTATATATCATAAAGGGAAAGAATAAATAGGTGGAGTGGTATGAGGAAAGGACATCATGTGAAGAAACATTGTAGAGAAGATTATCAAAGAAGGAGGTTTGCTAATGTGTTGTATAGGACTATGTAAGTCCTTTTGTAAATGATCAAAAATTCAAATGAATGACAATGGTGTGTTTGAGAATAAGTTCCTTTATTATCTATGATTCATGTATAAATACCCGACTAAGTAAGTTGGTGATTAAAGGAAATGAATCTGTAGAATAGACCCCTATTCAAGAATTGATTAGTTTTGTTACAAATTGAGCTTTCTAAGGTTGATAATCAAATAGATTATGATGACTAAATTCTAATTGTTCTTAAAGTTGTTGATTTTGTTTTTTGAGATTATAAGTCACTAAGGAATGAAATAAAACTATTTGGTGTTGAGTTATACACACACACACACACACACACACACACACACACACACACACACACACACACACACACACACACACACACACACACACACACATACATATATATATATATATATATATATATATATATATATATATATATATATATACATACATACATACATACATACATACATACATACATACATACATACATATATATATATATATACATATATATATATATATACATATATATACACATATATATATATATATACATATATATATATACATATATATATATATACATATATATATACATATATATATATATATATATACATATATATATATATACATATATATATATATATACATATATATATATATATATATACATATATATATATACATATATATATACATATATATATGTATATATATATATATATACATATATATATATATACATATATATATATATACATATATATATATATATACATATATATATATATATATATATATATATATATGCATATATATATACATATATATATATACATATATATATATATATATGTATATATATATGCATATATATATATATATGTATATATATATATATATATGTATATATATATATATACATACACACACACACACACACACACATATATATAGACCCCTATCTCTTGGAAGTATAGTCATGGAGTGAATTGTGTGCTTATTATTATAAATAAATGGTCCTTGATTCCAATTTCATCGTGTCCTCAATGTTTTAATAGGTAACTTGATAATATTTAAGAGTATATCCTTTTAGGAAGGACAAAAGAAACCATTTGATATTGGTAACTAGATTTGAAACCTTGTATTTTGTTATAGGCCTTGTACATTTGAATGGTGACTATATAGAATAATGGTAATGATCCAAGAATTGAGGATATAGTGTTTTGAGGACATAAGACAAGTGTTTAAGGTTTTATTTTACTTATGATGCTCTTATATTTGATTTATTTAACCCTTATGAGTGAACGTACCTACAGTGTCTCATTTTCCTATATAGTTAACTTGAGTTTGGGTTAGAAATCTTGGACAAAAGATTGATAGAAGGAATATAGTTATTAGATAATGTGGGTAAGGAAATCACATACCTCACAAACTTGATTTGTTTTATTTAAACCTTTAAGAACAAAAGATATGCATTTTTGAAGTCTCTCGACTGAGATAGAGGTCTGTAAACCTTAAAACTAGAATTTTAAAGTTTATATGAGATTTGTCTAGTGGAAAAGTCTTATTTTTGGATATTTTTTAGATGATAGGTCATACTAAAGTATTTTAAAGTTTTTTTTCTAGGTGGGTACATGTCCATACTTATACAATCAATTTTATGTGAATGTAGTGCTAACAGACCTACATGACCTAATTTGAACCTAAAGGAAGTTAGTAAAGGGGTATAGGGATTGAATTAAGGATTGAAACTTTTTCAAATGGAGGAGTAAAATAAAGGGTATTTTTAAAGGTTTTTGGTTTCCAAAAGTGATCAGGTACAAGTCCATACTAAGGGAATTCCTTAAAGAAAAGGCTATAAGGATCGTCCAAAGAACATGACATAGTTATGTATGTGAGACTAAATGCTTTGTGGAAAATATACAATGAATGCAGATTGATAAATGAGTTGAAATAATTATGCTTGAGGAATCAAAGGATATAAATTAATCAATGCCCTCAAAGAGCCAATGAATGCATGTTAACATATAGAATAGATTAGTAAAACAAGATATCAAGAGATCTTGCCAATGATGAATGATAAAAGTGGATTGAGATGGGTTGAGATGATGTGCTTTATGTGTTTTGAAACTTTATTAAGAAAGGTTTTGTGTTTTGACCTATTGGAACAAGATAGGCCTAGTATTGGTCAAGAAAGATTTGCACTTTGTAAACAAAAAGAAGAATTGTAGGATAAATGGATATAGCTCTGCATCAAAAGGCTTTAGATAAAAAGTGACAAAGTGGGTCAAAATGAACTATGAAATAATTTGTTTTATAGATCAAGTAGTAATAAAGATTTTCATTTGAAAAATATATAGCGAGGTAATTGCATTAGACCTTGTTATAACATTTTTTATAATCGATGAGGTCTCAACTAATATATTAAATAACATATTCTCTTCTAGTATCATCTTGTTGGGAAAACATTACCCCAACTGATACGAGTGTAGAATAAGTGTATAAAATCAAGGGATGATCATTGGAAGGTGGATGAAGGGTAGGTGGATGGATCAATGATTATTTCATGTTTTTAAATGCCTTATAACAATAATCAGTCAATTCTAAAGAATTAAATTTATTAAGAAGGGAATTAATAGAATGAATATGATAATCCATTTTAGGGATGAATCATTAGATTTTCCCAAGATTATTGAAGTAAGTACAAATGTATAAGATGAAAAGAAGAGTAGGCCTAGTGACTATAACATTGATTTTAGTGTGATCAACATCAATATAGAGAAGAGAGACTAAGAACCCTAGTAATTTACCATATGTAATGCCAAAAACACATTTGTGGGGGTTGAGTCTAACTTTGTACTTGATGAGGCAATCAAAGATGATGGCTATATCATAAAGATGGGTTTTATGAATATTGGATTTGGCAATGGGGTCATCCACATAGGTTTAGATAATATTATATATACGTTCATGGAAAATGTGGGTGATAGCCTGCCGATAGGTAGCTCTAGCATTTTGAAGGCCAAAGAGCATTTTAACATAGCAATATGCCCCATTTCATAGTGAATGTTTTCTTGTGTTGGTCTTCATGGGTGATATGAATTTGATTATAGCCTAAAAAATCATCCATGAGGGATAAAATTTCATATCTAGTAGTGGAATCTATCGAAGGTGATGGAAATTTATCCTTGGGATAAGTGAGGTTGAGATTACTAAAGTCAATTTAGATATGAATGACCATGGTAACTTTTTTAGGAATGAGAACAATATTTGACACCCATTTAGAATAGTCCATAGGTTTGATAAACTTGGCATATAATAGTTTGATAATTTCTATATGGCATAGGGTGGAAACTTAAGGAGGAAATTCATGTTTTTTCCTAATGAGTTTAACATTAGTGTATTTGATTATGTTATGCACCATGATACTAAGATCAATTCTAGGCATGTTTTCATATGACCAAGTAGAAGTCTCACCATATTTATCAAAGAGTAAACTAAAGTTATCATGTACAATTGGCATGAGTTCTCTAAAAATAGTGATATGTTGAGGACATGAGGGTGTGACATATTCTATTCTCATGGTTTCCTTGATAAACATAGAATTTATGTCTTGAAAATGATATGGTGCATTGGGAAGAGAGGAAATGGGATTGGTTTTGGGATCCATGCTAGTAAATAACTTGTTAAAGTGAGGGCCTTGCATTTTAAATTCCCAAGTTTGTGATGTTGTGTTAGGGTGTGGAGCTAAAAGCTTCACCAAGGAGCATACATTATCAGTTTCAGGTCTACGTCGGTCAGGAGCAGTTGCAGAGATGCTGACGTCGGTAGAAGATCGACCGACGGTGGTCATAGGCAAGCAGCAGGAACTGACGTCGGTTACCTGTGCGTCCAGAAAGCTATTTCCAAGGACAGAAGCGAGTGTTTGCATGATGAGTTTGAGTTGTAGTCTTAAGCTCGCGTCTCTATTATTAGCAATACTATTTTTAGAGCCTTTGTTCAAGTGGCTTAACTGTTTGTTGTAAGTGCATGCTCAAGTTTCCTAATTCTATATGTAGAATTAGATCTTCTTAGCTTTGAGTGAATTATTGTAGAATTGGTATGTGAAGAACAGTACAGAATTGAATCAATCCAGGTTTGTTGGAGTTGATTGTTCTTGAGAGAGAGAGCTCTTGAGGAATAGAGATCTAGTGAGAGATTTATACATCTAGGAGAGGTGTGGAAAAAAGAAGTTTCTTCATTTGTATTTCTTTTGTAAAGAGTTTGTTAATACAAGTTTTTAGGGTGGTTTCTTGTATCTCGTGTTCTTACTGTTTATCATTCTAGTTACTTGTCTATCTGATTTAATTCTATGTTTATTGCTTTCACAAGTGTAATCTATTGTTGGTTGATCCCTAACAAGTGGTATCAGAGCCGTGGTTGTAGGTTCAAGAGTTTGATATCCAACAAGTGGTATCAGAGCTCAGGTTCACTAACAGGTGGTTCCGATCTGTGTAGTGTGTATTGATTACAGGTTCTCACAGGGGTTTCTACAGGGATTTCTGTTTGAGTGGGAGAAGCAATGGCAAATGAAAGTAAATTGAGAATGGAAAAGTTTAATGGCAAAAATTACCAACACTGGAGAATGCAGAATAGAGGATTATCTGTATCAGAAAGATCTCTACTTACCATTAGGTGGGGTTGCAAAGAAGCCCAAAGACATGGAGGATGAAGAATGGGAAGTTCTTGATAGAAAGGCTCTGGGGTCTATAAGACTGAGTCTAGCATCCACTGTGATATCTAATTTATCACAGGCAAAGTCTAGGTAGAGTTGATGACTACGTTAGCAAATTTGTATGAAAAACCCTCAGCTTCTAATAAGGTATATCTTATGAAGTAGTTATTTAATTTGCATATGAATGAAGGTGGATCTGTTTCTACTCATCTGAATGATTTCAATGGAATTGTGAATCAATTAAGTTCAGTCAATATAGTGTTTGATGATGAAATAAAAGCTCTTTTAATATTATGTTCTTTGCCTGAAAGCTGGCATGGCTTAGTAATGGCAGTAAGTAATACTGCATTTACATCAAATATTTTGAAAGTAGAGGATGTTGTTAGTGTTATCTTGAATGAGGAAATTCACAGGAAAAGCATAGAAGAGGCATCTGGGAACGCTTTAAGTTTTGAGAGTAGGGGGAGGCAGAAAGAGAAGAGCAAGAAAGGCAGATCAAGATCCAAATCTAAGGGGAAAGGCAGATCTAAATCCAGAAATGGCAGAAGGCCACAATGTTAGAATTGTGGAAAGATGGGGCACATAAGCAGAGATTGTTGGTCAAAGCCTAAGGAGGACAATCAGCACGAAGGAAAGGAAGAAGCCAAGGTTGCAGGTATTGCACAAGATGCTTTAATTTTCTCTCTGCATAATAATATAGAATCTTGGGTGTTAGATTCTGGTGCATCTTTTCATGCTACCCCTAACAGGGAATATTTTAGTGACTATATCCATGGAGATTTTGGAATAGTGTATCTAGGGGATGATGAGCCCTGTAAAATAATTGGCAAAAGTAAAGTGCAGCTGAAGATGTAGAATAGTAACACATGGGTGTTGAGAGATGTGATGCATGTTCCTAGCTTGAAGAGAAATTTGATTTCTGTAGGAAAGCTAGGGGATGAGGGTTGTACAGTAACTCTCACAGTAGAATCTTGGAAGGTGACCAAGGGTGCACTTGTTATGGCTAGAGGTAAGAGAGAAGGTACTCTCTATTTGTGTAATTGTGCTACTAACAAATCTCCTTCTGTATTATCTACTTCAGATGTGGATGCTGAATTGTGGCACTCAAGGCTTGGCCACATGAGTGAAAAGCGGATGTCAATTCTTAAGTCCAAAGGTATGCTTTCAGATTTAAAAGGCATAGACCTAGAGTTTTGTGAGCACTGTGTATTTAGAAAATAGAAAAGGGTTAGTTTTCTCAAGACTGGGTCTACTAAGAAGAGGCATAAGTTGCAACTTGTTCACACAGACGTGTGGGGACCAGCTCAGGTTGCTTCTATTGGAGGATCACAGTACTATGTATCTTTCATAGATGATGCTACAAGGAAGGTATGGATCTATTGTATTAGAAGAAAATATGATGTATTTGAGACTTTCAAGATTTGGAAAGCTATGGTTGAGAATGAAATAGGTAAGAGATTGAAGTGCCTAAGATTAGACAATGGCGGTGAGTTCTGCAGTCATAAGTTCAGAGATTATTGTTACATGCATGGAATCCGCAGGCAAAGGATGGTTCCAAGGACACCTCAGTAGAATGGAATTGCTAAAAGGATGAACAGGACAATAATGGAGCATGCAAGATGTATGAGATTGCATGTTGGTTTGCCCTTACAATTTTGGGCATAAGCTGTTGACACTGCAGTATACCTGATTAACAGAGGACCCTCTACAGCTCTGGATGGTGGTATTCCAGAAGAGGCATGGATAGGTAAAAAGGTTGATCTCTCATATCTCAAATTTTTTGGTTGTGAAGCCTTTGTGCACATAGATAAAGAAAATAGAAAGAAGCTTGATGCTAAGTCTATGAGGTGCACTTTATTGGCTATGGCTCAGATAATTTTGGTTACAGATTGTGGAATCTAGAAACTAACAAGGTAATTAGGAGCCGTGATGTTGTTTTCAATGAAAGAGTGATGTATTGTGATCAGCTAAGGAAGCTGAATCAATCTGAGTAGAGCAATGGTGAATTGGATGAGGTGAAAGTCCAAGATGAGCTCACGAGAAAAAGAAATAATCACTTGCAGGAAAACACAAAGACTGACGTCAGCAGGTTAGGAACCGGCATCGGTAGTACAAAAATTGGCGTCGGCCGTATAGAGACTAACGCCGGCAGTACAGGTACCGAGGTCAGTCAGGCAAAACCGATGTCAGCCAATAACAGGTCTGTAGGTGACCGAGGTCAGTCACTATCAGAGAATTTGGGGGGACAACATGTTGTGAACGAGTCTCAGACACCCATCAAGAGGTCAGAAAGGGTGAGTAAGCCTCCAATTAGATATTCTCCTTCTTTATTTTATCTATTGCTAACTGATGGTGGAGAACCAAAGAGTTTTGAAGAAGCAATACAGGTGGAGTCCAAGAGTCAGTGGGAGCGTGGCATGGTTGAGGAGTTGGAGTCCTTAAGAGAGAACCAAACATGGGATTTGGTTGAATTGCCAGCTGGTAAGAGAACACTCAAGAACAGATGGACCTACAGGTTGAAAGAAGGTGAGAATGGACAGATGAGATATAAGGCTAGATTGGTGGTAAAAGGATTTGCACAAAAGCCAGGTATTGACTTTGGTGAGATTTTTTCTCCTATTGTTAAAATGACTTCTATAAGGGTTGTATTGTCTTTGGTTGCTTTTGAGGATTTACATCTTGAGCAGCTAGATGTTAAGACAACGTTTCTTCATGGAGATTTGGATGAGGAAATATATATGGAACAACCAAAAGGATTCGAGGTCAAGGGTAAGGAGAAGTTTGTGTGCAGATTGAATAAAAGCTTGTATGGCCTCAAGCAAGCTCCTAGGCAATGGTATTTAAAATTTGATAGGTTTATGACTGAGCATGGCTACAGTAGGTGTCAATCTGACCATTGTGTGTATTTCAAGAGATTTGATAATAGTAGATATATTATTCTATTGTTGTATGTAGATGATATGCTGGTTACAGGATCACACATGCAGGATATCTCTGAGCTTAAGGTGAAATTAGCTCAAATGTTTGCTATGAAGGATTTGGGAGCAGCAAAGAAAATCCTTGGCATGAGCATTAAGAGAGACAAGAAAAATCACAGGTTGATATTGTCTCAAGAAGATTATGTGGACAAGGTGTTGAAACGGTTCAATATGCAGGATGCTAAACCGGTAAGCACACCTTTGGCTGGACATTTTAAGTTGAGTAAAGAACAATGTCCTAATTCATATGATGAGGTAGAGTACATGAGTAAGGTTCCATATTCTTCCGCAGTAGGGAGTTTGATGTATGCAATGGTGTGTACTAGACTGGATATTACCCAAGCAGTGGGAGTTGTAAGTAAGTATATGGCCAATCCAGGTAAGGAACATTGGAAAGCAGTTCAGTGGATCCTTAGATATCTGAGAGGAACCAGTAGTTGGCACTTATGCTATGGAGGTTCAGATACTTCTCTACATGGTTACGTAGATTCAGATATGGCAGGTGATTTGGATGGTAGGAGGAGCACTACAGGTTATGTTTTCACTGTAGGTGGAATGGCGGTTAGCTGGATATCTAAGTTGTAGAAGGTTGTTGCCTTGTCAACTACAAAAGCAGAGTATATTTCAGCCACAGAGGCTAGCAAAGAGATGATATGGATGACACGGTTCATGGATGAGCTTGGTAGGGAGCATGAGAGTTGCAGATTGTATAGTGACAGTCAGAGTGTAATCCATTTGGCTAAGAATTCAGCCTTTCATTCAAGAACAAAGCACATACAACTAAGGTATCACTTCATATGACAGGTATTGGAAGATGGTGAGTTGAAGCTGGAGAAGATCCATACAGATAGGAATCCTGCTGATATGTTAACCAAGCCGGTTACAAAGGAAAAGTTGAATCTTCATTCAACTTCTGTTGGTCTTCATGATTGAGCTGAAGATGGAAGAGCTAAAAGATGTTGTTGTATAGGTACTGGCACAGCTGTTTATCTCCAAGTGGGAGATTGTTAGCGTGTGGAGCTAAAAGCTTCACCAAGGAGCATACATTATCAGTTTCGGGTCTACACAAACACCGGCATCGGTCAGGAGCGACCGACATTAGTCAGGAGCAGTTGCAGAGACACTGACGTCGGTAGAGGATCGGCCGACGATGGTCATAGGCAAGCAGCAGGAACCGACGTCGGTTACCTGTGCATCCAGAAAGCTATTTCTGAGGACAGAAGCGAGTGTTTGCATGATGAGTTTGAGTTGTAGTCTTAAGCTCGTGTCTCTATTATTAGCAATACTATTTTTAGAGCCCTTGTTCAAGTGGCTTAACTATTTGTTGCAAGTGCATGCTCAAGTTTCCTAATTCTATATGTAGAATTAGATCTTCTTAGCTTTGAGTGAATTATTGTAGAATTGGTATGTGAAGAATAGTACAGAATTGAATCAATCCAGGTTTGTTGGAGTTGATTATTATTGAGAGAGAGAGAGCCCTTGAGGAATAGAGATCTAGTGAGAGATCTATACATCTAGGAGAGGTGTGGAAGAAAGAAGTTTCTTCATTTGTATTCCTTTTGTAAAGAGTTTGTTAATACAAGTTTTCAGGGTGGTTTCTTGTATCTCGTGTTCTTGTTGTTTATCATTCTAGTTACTTGTCTATCTGATTTAATTCCACATTTATTGATTTCACAAGTGTAATCTATTGTTGGTTGATCCCCAACATGTTGTTGAGGAAGTTGATGTTCTTAAGCATGGAGAAATTAAAGGATAGCTTCATCACTAGGTAATGTAGGTAGAGGGCCATAATGTTCCAGATCTACTTCAAGATAAATAGTTTTGTTGCCATGGTGATTGTATTCATAATATATCTAGCATACATCTATGCTTTTCATGTCAAGAGTGATCTTGGGAGTAGGTGGAACAGTGGATAAAGTTTGATTAGACTTAGTTGGTTTGAAAATAGGTGTATCTTTGGAATAATTATTGGGTATATGATATGATAGAGTAACTAGTGTGATAAGAGGTATAGAATGTTCTAAAATTTATAGATGTGAGAGAGGTAAGATTTTTTCAACCACCCAAGGAATATTAAGAAGTGGAGAATTAATTAGAGGTACATGACCTTCAGGTTATAACTCAATATCCATGGAAATGGTATGAACATCATGGTTAAAAACATGTATTTTAGATAAGGTTTTTTGAAAGTGTTGAACATTCAAATCTCTTAGTTGAGCTTGGGCCATAATGTAGTTATCATTGTAGGTTGGAGAGATAATACATGCTTGTGTCTCTAAAGTAACTTTTGAGGGTGAAACACCTAGATCGTTAAATTTACATGGTGAAATGGTTAAAAGGTCTTGAAATAACTTGGCCAATACATAAATTTCATGAGTATTTTATCCTAGATGGTAGGAGTAAAGGAGTACATAAATTTCATTTTGTCTTTCTTAATCATTTTAGGCATAAAGATAGAATTTCCTTTCCTTTCTATTTAGATTTTTCGCTGCTTCAAAGTCTATTTGCCCATAGAAAGAAGGAATCTAGACCTATTTTACATGAAGGACTAATTCTTATCATAGAAGGCTTTTGTAAAAACAATGCCTTAGTTTCGACTCCTTATTCAAACAAAAATAAGGATTCACAGTGTAAAAGGAGTGGAAAAGTGAAGGGGAAAGAAAAAGTAAACCTTGAACCTTCTAGTTTTAAAAAATAAAATGTTGAAGAGGAATCTAAGTGGGAAAGTATAGAAAGTTTTGAGAAGAATGTGTGGAGGAAGAGGAAGGAATGAAAACTAGGGATTTTAGTTCAAATCTGGAAGGTTATCAGGAAAATGAAGAAAAAAGTGAAAAAGAAAATGAAGGGGATAAAACTGAGGGTAATACAGAACATAATAATTCTAATCATGAAGATAAACAAACTGTGTTGGGAGGAAGTGTTAAAGACACAAATATTGTACTTGAAGATCCAGCTTTGATTAGAGAAAAGGAACATATGGTTCTAATTTCCAATCATCTTATAGAGATTAGGGAAAAAGAAAAGGATGATCATGACCAACATGAAGACCCTGCAAAGACAAAAGAGGAGAAATTTATGGAAAGGGAGGACCAAACTAAAAAGGATGAGACCTCTCAGGAGAATGCAGATTATAGTTGTGATGCTAGGCAGAGGGACACTAAGCTTTCCTTCATGAATTTAGTGAAATTCAAAGCTGATGTTATTCTCCAAGTTGATTCATGGATGTACAAGGAAATGATGGAGCTGAAGAAGAAATTAGAAATAATGCAACATAACCAGGAAGCTGATAAGATCAAAATTAATAATTTGGAGAAGCAAATGAGTGATATTCTAATTAAACTTAAGGATTATGAGAATAATCTGAGAAGGCTCATCAAGTAAAGCAGAATGAAAATGGAGGAGGTTACTTCTAGCATATGTGCGGCTGCAGTTAACCTTGGAAAATGAGCTAATGAAGAAATAAAATCTTTGGAGGGGCCAAGCAAGAGGACCAGGCAGAGCTTGAGGAAGAAAGTCATGTAAGAAGTCACTACTTTGACTGCAATATCCATACAGGATACTACAACGATTGGAAATGAGGCTGTGAAGATGATCCTAGAATTAGAAGACTAGGGTCTTCTTTGTTGCTATAGTTTTTGTTCTGGTCCTGTCTGCTGGATGTTATAACTGGTACTGAAATTTGGTTATTAGTTTTAAGACTTATTTTGAGTTTTTAGGTCTCTGTAAAACTTGTGTTCTTTTTCTTTTTTATAGTTTTGGTCTGTGGTTTCAGGTCCTTGTAAAACCTAATTTTGTTGCTGATTTTTAGTAAGTTTTAGGAATGTCCTTCCTCTTGGGTGTTATCGCTTTATCTTTCCTTCTCTGTTTAAGGGTTTTGGGGTCCCTTTAAAACTTTCTTTTACCTTAATCTAAAACTTGGCCAATACATAATCATTACAAGTGAAATCATCTTCAATATAAGATGCTTCATGTTTATTAAATGGAGGAAATAAATTGGTGATCTCATCGATAAGAGGGATGGTACAATCATGAGGTAACAAGGAAGGAGGAAGCCACTCCAAAATGTAAGGAGGTAGATTGGTAGTATTGCATACATTTTGTAAATCATTTGGCTCATCATCATCAGAATAAAAAAGAGTGACTTGTAAATCTAGATTGATATTGATGAATTTACATAAAGGTTCACTATTAATTTTTGGAATAGTAGGAATCTTATACTAAGATTTAAGATTGGGAATATTAATAATCCATGGGTTAAGATTAGCCTCATGTTTATACCATTTTCCATTATGAATAAACTTGATATATTGGCTATCTAAAGAGGCAATATCCCTCATGTGATGAGTACATGGGCATCTTAGGAGTATGTTATAAGATAATGGTAAATCAATGACCATTAGTATATATATAGTTTTGGGTCCAATTGTAAGAGGGATCCAAATACAACCAAGTGGATTTTGGTTGGTCTTGTTGAATCCATAGCATGTTAAACATGTTTTCTTAAGATGATCTTTATTATGTCTAATTTATTGAATAAGCCAAAGAGATGTCACATTAATTCTCAACCCTTCATCTACCAATACTTTATGAATGAGGGTGGTATTAATGGCTATTTTTATAAAAAGAGGTGGATCATCAGCTTGAAATATAATTTCATCATTGATCATGTCCTCTTCAAGGAATTATATGGAAGGTTTTGAATAAGGACAAATAGTTTCAATGGTACGAACTTATGTTGGTTGAGGGTCATGAGAAGGTTATTCCTATTCTAGGGAATATGGTTCTTTGATTTCTTAGAGTTATTGCATTAGGAATTTATGATGAAAGGGAGAAGTGAAAACTAACTTTATGAGATTAATTTTGCAAGGCATAGAGTTGAGTTCCTATAAGAAGTTTCAATGGGTTTTGGAAGAGGAAGAATCAACATAAGGCTTGAAAGGTAAAATTTGCTTAAGAGAAAGATAAGTGGTTGGAGGTTCAGATTGAGGAAGTGGTTCCTCATTGGTTTATAAAGGTAAGTTTTTTAATAAGGTTAAAGGGGTGATTTTTTTGACTAGGGTCCTTAAACCCTAGGAGAAATAAAATAAAAAATAGACCAAAGGACCCACCAAGTCCTCAAAATAGAAAAAAACAAAATAGAAATAGAAGCATCTATAAAATTACCCAAATACATCCCACAAGTATCAAAAGAGATTTCAAGAGAAAAAGGTAGCTAGAAGAGTACTAGAAACATACTACATGTCCAAATTACCAGATACATCTTCCCAACAGCTCTTCATACATTTAAGATTTGAATCAATTTAAGGAGTAAATTTTCTTTATCAACATCTTTGTGATACTCACTACATTAAATTTTTTTACCTTTGCCTTTAGTCAGAGTCCTAGTATCAAATATATTTCCCAAATTAGGTCTTAAGTTTTCCACATTTTATATCCCTTCATGTATAGCCACCTTGCTATAGTTCACTGAGAAGCTAATGTTTTTGAGTTTTTCATTTTCATTTTCAAGAATGTTGACCCTATATTGAAGTCTTTGAATTCATTGATTAAGATCATTTTTATAGTTATTTTATCCCAATATTTCATTCTCTTATTATAGATTTTTAACTTTACCTTTAAGATCAGTCATCTCCCTCATATACGATCTCATAATTTATTTTTTCAAATCAAGTTATTCCTCCATCTTATCTATGATTTTTTACCTTTCAAACAGCCCACCAAAATATTTAAATTTTCATTTGGGTCCATTGGCTACCTATATGAATAATCTTTCCCTTTCTCCTTAGAACCCTCCCTTATTTTCCTCTTCCCTGAATCCATTTTCTTAGTAGGGATAAAAATGTTCTCTCTTTGTAGTTCTTTTTGATTGTTGAATTCCTCTTTTCCAACATTATCTTCCTCAAATGAAATAGGGTCCCTAGTTATATGCCCTATTTTACCATTTTAACCCAATTTATTAGTAGAAGTAGGTGGCTCCTTAGTTGCACTTCTCAAATAAGTCTTAATGCTAATTTTTTGAGGTTTTGGAGTAGACATAGTAGCATTAAGATCTCTATCCTTAGAAAAATTATTACCAATATATTTGATCCATATTTTCTTTACTTTTATAATATCCATAGGTTTACCATCATCTTTGTTTTTATGGGGATTAGGGATTATAGGTGTAATCTGGTTCATCCCCTTGAAATACTTGTGAATAATAAAGATTAACATTTCATGTCTAAGTGTAGTATATTTACCCTTTTTGAATTTCATAATGGAAGAATCCAAAGAGAGTATAATATAAAATGGGAGACTTAGGAGAATGACATGCTTGAAGTAGTTTAAAAATATAAATAAAGACCAATAAACCACATTGAACCTACCTTCAAGGGTAATGTACTCCATCATGTAGAATGATACTTATCCAAAAGGCCTTGGAAAATATTTCCAATTGAACCCATTATGTAGAGCCTCTAGTGTTTCACCTTATAGTAGGAAACTCTCTTTTTATTGCTTGAAGTCCCTACCCATTTTTTAAATATTAGTCACCTCCAACTCCAATCCTATAACATGAGCTATTAGATCTTCAATCACCTCCAACAAAACCCCATTGATATTTAGGGTTATGTTATCCCAAGAATTAATAATTAATGTCAACACATGCCTATCATGTCCTTCAATTGTTTGCATGAACCTCATAAAAATCCTTGTTTGTAGAGCATCCCATATTTCCTCATTGTTTATGACATCCTCAAGTATTTTGGGCTCAATCTTATTCAGCAACCCCATGTGAAAAAAAATAATGATTGTAACCCTTCACACTAAATCAAGGGATATTTGGAATCTCCCAAGTCCAACAAATAGGTCACCTAAAAATACCCAAAGCAACCTCATTACTTCTATAGAAAAACTTTGACCCTACCTATTACTCCACATATATAGAAGCTTCTTTTTAAAAAGATTAAAGGGGGCAGAGGAAATAAACTTAACTAAATAAAAACTTAGCCAAGGAAATATAGTCATGAAGTTTCAAATAACTTTACATAAACATGTGGAGAAGTCCCCCACAAAATCAAATGTTCTATTCATTAAAAACTATTTCCTCATTAATTATCTATCCAATGTCTTGAGGTAAATCTTCTATATTAGTCCAATTTGACAATCTTGATAATCTAACATCCCTATTAGTGAATGAGTCTATACTCTTATTTTTTTCCTAGTAGATAGGTTAAATAACCACTTATTTCTTAGAGTCTAAGATTGACATAGCTTTACCCACCACTTGTTTGATTATCCAACTGACTAAATTTTTGCTTGAGATATAATTCACTCTGTTCAAAGAATCCCCCTCTATGATGAGAAGCTAAACTCCAAGTTGTTTTTCCAATTTTAAACCCCATAAATTATCAAGGGATTCTACCAAATGATTTGATTTAATCTCTATGTACTCTTCATAATCCATCATAAACCTTCCTTGATGATCCCTTAAAGTACCTCCTCTTCTTGAGGGACCCAGATTTCCTTTGGAAGCCCCATCAAAGTTAATATTTAACCAACCCATATGTGGAGGTTTCTATTTGTCTATTATTATAATTTCATCTCTATGATCACTCTTACCTAAATAAGTAGGATCAATTTACCAATTACGTGCTAGTTTTTGTTCATACCTTAATAGAATTTTACCTTTTTTATTAGGCAATATATCAAAATTTTCAAGAACCACCTCAAAAATCCTTTTGGAATGAATTATACTAGTGTATTCTTTATTCCTAAAAATTATGTTGATTTGTTCACCCCAAATTCCCTAGATGATGTGGGGGAATGAGATCTTCCATTTTTTTAAGGACATTATGAAAAGGACTCTCCCAGGCCTACCACAAATCAAACAAAGAACCAAAAAAAACCTAAATAACATTAAATTTATTGAGAAAGAAAAATTCCTAAGCATAAGAGTCTGAAGGTAAGTTAATGGTAGTTATATCTTTGGGAATTTGCTCTTTTAATGATGGTTGATTTGGTTTTGTAAAAAGATCCTTGTGGGCTAGTTTACATCGATAATTGACCTCTAACACATTCATGTATTGGAAATTGGTATATTATTGATCATAATCGACATAAATTACAAAAATATCCTTGTTTTATTATTAAGGGTTAGGTGTAGAGAAATTTTTTGTATTGTTAGAGGAAAAGTCTTTGGAAGCTTATTTATTTTGAGAAGCGGTACCATAATCTTGATGACGTATTTTGATCATGGCATCATGATTGAATGAATTGCTTAGCATAAAAGAAATGACAAATTTTGTAATCCCCTGACATGTTTCATGGGAATGACCTATATTAGTGTGAAACCAATAAAATTTATTAGGATCATACCATTTAGGGGGATTATTAGGATACATGAATGGTTTAGAAAGAGTGAAAGTTTATTTCATTTTTTGTATAGTTAATAGCGTATGGGAAGATTAGGGATTTTTTATTTTGGCTACTCATAGTTTAGGTTAAGGAGGATTGCTAGTTATCACATTAGTTGAATGTTGGAAAGATCCTTTGTTGATTTAAATTTTAGGTTCAAACTATTTCATTAGGAAGTCTTGACATTTATCTTGGTCAAGAACATCATGTAATGTTTAGGGGTAAAAGTTTGAATGTTGTATTGGAGTGAAGGTGTTAAGGCCATTATGAAAAGTATAAATAATTTGTCATTAGTCATGTTGTGATTGGCCTTGTGAGCCAAATATTTCCATCATTTGATAAAATCATGAGATAAGTTAATAGGAGATTACTTAGTATTGATGAAATTACTAAGATAATTTTTAGGAAGATCATTATGTTAGAATTCTTTCACTAAATGATTGACTAAATCCTAAAGTTTCCATATAGAATGTTGGGTAAGTTGGTTATGCCATTCTAATACATCACCAATGAAGGTTTTAACTAAGATTTTAGTCATGATAAATGTATTAGTTTGAATCCACTCTTTATAAATATTATCAAATGCCTCAAGAAAAGATGTAGGGTCTTTAGTCCCATTGTATTTAATAGTTGGAGATATATTACCAATATAAATAGAGATAATTAAAGGGGATAAAGGATTATTTTAAATGCATTGAATCATATTATTATGTATGATAGCTTGGGGAATAACATTTATAATGACATTTTTAAGAGGTGGAGGCATGAAATTTTGATTATGTTAGGGAAGGAGAATGGGACGTTGATTAGTCATGTTTATAAAATGATGTTTTAGTTGCATAATTTTGATAGATGTTAGATGTTTTCATGATTTTCATTTGTTGTAATTTTTGTGCAATAATTTGATTTGTATCAATTTGTGGGTTGGTGTTGGTAGGAGGAATCCCTAAATTGGTATTAGGGGGAGGGTTGCTAGGTTGAATATTTATAGTGGGGTTATTTGTTAAGTTTGTATAAATTTTCCACATAGTTTGGTAAGATGTTTGAAGATGGGAATTATCTTTGTAAGTATGAAAAGGATCTGATCCACCAATTTCATCAGTTAGAGTGATTTTAATCATGTTTCAATCAAAAGATGAGGGAGGAAAAGAGGTGATCCAAGAGTGAGGATTATCTTAGGTAGTAAAGGTAGGAAGAAAAGAACATCCCAAATAGTGTCTGAATAGATTCAAGTTATCCAAAAATATTTTGATATGGGATTTCATGATGATTGAATAAATAATCTAAGATTAAGAAATAGTGAGGAAAAATATGGAAAAAGTTGACAACACACAGAATAATACCAACCAATAGGTATAGAGTTGACTAGGTCAATAGAGTCTATGAGAAAGGTCCATAGAATAGGATGTAATAGACACAATAAAATTGGTTAACTATGTTTATCAAAAGATAAAATTGAAATAGGCTAGAAGCATACATAATCATATGGGTAAATTATGTACTATAGATGAATAAAGTGAATAGAATGAAAAAGAGGACACAATTAGACATATAGACTATGTACTGTAAGATGGGAAACATAATATGATGATAATATACATAGTCAAAAAGGTCGATTATGTATTAAAGGGAAAGAGGATGAAGAGTTTGTAAGAGATTGTGTTGATAGGGATGACAATGTTCTAATTTTTTTAAAAATAATATCCAAGCAAATGAAATGAAGAACACAAGCAATTAGATCAATGTGTTTGATCCAACTAGAACACACAACACACAAACCTTGCACCAATGCTAACTAGTGCAAGATTTGAAATACAAAACACAATGATCAAAGATAAATCAGCAAACTTGAAAGTAAATGATAACTAATTAGTCATTCTTAGATGTTGTTAGATTATAATAAAATTTGAAATTAATGTGATGGGAAGTGGGATATAAGAAGGAACTATAAATCAATCTATGAATAGTTTTTAGAAGTTTAGGCTAAAAGGGATATGTATTTGTGATGATAATGGCTTAGTATTGGGGCATACCCCCTCACTTCACAATCCCATAATGACAAGGGTATCAGGTGATTTTCCAATAAATACCATCAACCACATGTTTATACTTGGCCAAAAAACCAAGTCAGCTTCTCCCTTGGTAATGAAATCCAAGCAAGTAGGCCTTGGAAAGAAAATATTTAATGCTTTTTTTTATAAAGTGATTTGGAAGTATGTGCAAAAGAGAAAAAATAGTGTGGCTAAATCGGTAAATTGAAAAACCACCTAATTATTCTATGTTTGTTACTATAAGCATGTAATCAACTAAAATAAAACGTGAACTAATTACTAGAAAAAATAGGTTAATTCCTTTAACTGTGAAGAGTACAATTTTAGTTTAGGTGACACTATATGTAAACACTATAGAATATATTTGACAGGGTCACTTCTATTATGTAGAAGAAAGATTTGGAAAAACATAATTAAAAAAATCAACTATGTCTTCTATATAGAAGATAGTCTACATAAGTGTGTCAATATAGTCAACTCAATTTGCTATAGTGTTGTAGTTCTATAGAATATAAACTTGTGAAAAATAATATTGGAAATGAAAAAATTAAATGATAGAGAGCGTAAGAATTAACCTTGGTGGATTTGAAGATGCTTAGTTTTTAAAATTTATGATATGATGCTCACGTTAATATTTAAATATTTTGTGAATAGGTTTGTCTGGATCGATGGATTTTGTATAACCTATGTGCTAAAAAGAAGCTATAAATAGAGTCAACTATATCGACTATGTATGAAAACTTATATGCTAAAAAAGAAAAATTATGAATAGAGTCGACTAGTTTGACTATGTATGTAATCCTATAACTAAAAAATAAGAATGTGTCAAGCTGATCAATCTAGTGACTTGTATTTAGAGAAGACTTACATAGATAGAGCATAATCATTTTAGGGAGAATGTGTGTTAAACCTATGTGAAAACTATTATAACTATACCAACAAGTTTGATATAGTACTTTAAAAATAATATTTAATAATAATATGATGATAAAATGAAATCATGAAAGAAAACCTACAAGGGTTTGGTTCACATCAGGTTCACTAGAATGTATACAAAGGAAAATGTAACTGACCTATTAACCAATCCTAGTTCAAAGAAGATAAATCCTACTTACACTTCTAGTTATTGATACATTAGATATTTGGGGTCATGACTAAGATTGATCTACTAGACCTAACCAAGGGATCTCTTACCAAAATAACATCACTAGAGAGGGTTCCAAAGATTCTGGTCAAGCAACACTATGCAATAACCCTAGCTAGGTGTTATATTCTCATATTCACAAAGTAAATGAAAAGTAATGTAAAATCTAGTCTAGTGCTGACCAAATCTTGTGTCACAAGGTGGGGATGATAAACGTAAAAATTAAAAATGCATAGAGTAATTAGAAATTAAGATATGTATAGATAAGAACCTAATTCATGGAGAGATAAATATATTCAAAATCCATTACTTATGTTACTTATATCTACTAAAATAGAGGAGTAAAGTTAGAGATACTTACCTTGAAGATGAACTCATCAAGACTCAATCTCTCCCTTGGACAAAGATGCTTCAAAAGAGGTTGTTGTGATTTGTAAGGATCACAAAGAAAGACCTAAACATCTAGGACTTCTCCACAAGATAAGATTCTTATCCAAGTATAAACCCTAAGTAATAACTCCTCAAATAGAATGGTCGAAGGTCAGATTATAAAGATTCACAAAATGAATAATTAAATCTCATATCTCCCTCTAATAAATGGAGAAATGAATGTGTATATATAGCTTAATCTAGCCCTAAACCTTTTCAAATGTTTATTCAACATAGTCGGCCTAATTTTAATCTATATCGTTATTTGGTAAAATCAAGTTAGGTCCCATATGGGTTGGCTAATGCTAACTTAAAACCATAATGTGATTTTAACAAATTAAATACAAGTTTAACTTAGGATGAAAATATACTATAAACTATCAAAAAGGGTTTTAGGATTGGAAAGGTGATAAATAAGGTGGTGAATTGATTGGAAGAGTGTGTAAGAGAGGAATCAAATCTTAAGGAAGTGTATAGGAGAAGGTTGTGTTGGTTTCAAGTGGTGGTATAGGGGAAAATAATCTTGCAAAGAACTAATGGTATTCCCACCCCTTTCCTAGTGTAACCTTTAAGGTGTGCACTTAAAGAGATTAAGACTAAATGAGTTTCTACAAGAGAGAAATAATCAATAATTGATAAAATTTGAAAATATTGCATATACATAAAGGACCTGAATCTTATAGTAATTTGTAGTCACTCGAAAAAGAATAAATGAAACATGTATGTATTGTAAAAATGATTATACTAAGATAATTGGCATATGTAGTACCTAACAAATAGAAGTAATGTAAACATGGAAATTTATAGAATCTAAAAATTTGTATTTTTTGAGTAATATTCAAATGTTTTTATATTTTTTGAGTATAAGCTATGCATAAGCAATCATGAAAATGAAAATATATACAAGGAGCTAGATAACAAAAACTATATGCTATTAATGTGTAAGTAAATATGAGTATGTAAAAATGTAAAGTAGTGTCTATAGAGACCTAAGAACACATTTAGAGGATATGGATAGTCAAATGATATATCTAGTGGGAGATCATCTAATGTCAGATATTAAATCTATCCAAACTTGAATAAATCATCACTGTGACCATCATATCATGCCATCAGTAAAAGTATAGCCTTATCCTTGGTGATAGTTTGGAGTCTATGCATTTGAATGACATGTTGATCTTAGTATAATAAGCATCCCATGTGGTCCCAAGGTAAACCACATCTGACTTATTATCTTTGTGAAACCTATGGTAATCATATGTGCCATCATATAGAATGCGAACTATGTGTCCCTCATGATTGAATGTCAAACATCTATTTATCTGATCAACTATGGCATCCATTACATGTAAACATGTACTAACAAGTGTAACCTATATGTGACTACCGATGCTCATGAAAAAAGGAGTCTGTTGATCACATTAGTGCCACATGCAAATGGTAGTGTTATATGTCCCAATGAGTCTTGATAATGTATATCATGTTGTAGCTCACTTTCCTAGTGTCTTAAGTTCTATAATAATGCCAAGGTGCAAGTATTAGGACCATAATCCTCATATAAAAAAAAATGAGGGATGTAATTGTCCTTGAAAAAATATAGATAGTTAATGGATCATTCCTTAAATTTATGCATCAACGAAGAGTCTATCATGGTGCCTATATTGGTGGAGGCAGAGGCTGTGTAATCTAGATAGTACCCTAATCTTTGAGTTTGTTTAGTTTTTAGTGTAATTATGAGTATGTATCAATATCATTTCCAATAATCTTATGAAAATGGAAAAATGGTCTATCATCTTCCTATGACAATATGCTAATAGATCTATGATAAACTATGGGTAATTATATCAATCCTCTATCAAGTAACATATGTTGTGGTCTATCTTATGTACTACCTACTTAAATCTAAATAAATAGGTTAATATCCATAGATATGACCATATGTACCAATGTATATAAGAATATACCTTTAACTACAAGTGAGTGTCTCAGTTTGTATCTATGGAATTGTGAACTAGTAGTGATGCCTATGTAGGTAAATGCATAAGTGTCTTAAAATCATATATGTACTCTCAAGGGCCTATTAGTGTGAATCTAAATCTACATAAATAATCATCAATGTAAATGGGTATTGGATAATCCTCTATGGTGTCTTGGGAATTTTTTTTGGATGTTTGTTAATGATGTCTCCAAGGTGACCAAGGATGTTGATGAGGTGTCTTGTGTGCTAGAATGACAATGATAAAGTGTGCTTCAATGTTATTGCATGGTTATTAAATGGTTGATATAGTAAGCAAATTGTTGCATGATTTTTATGGTATGGATATGTTTTATAGACCCTATTGGGTTTTATGAGTATTTATAGTGATTATTTAAGCAAACAAAATTCATCAGAATAGTCATATGAATGTCTAAGATCAAGTAGTCATCTTGATAGATAAGGCTAAGTAAGAAGTTTGATGATGTAATATTTCACATGTGTGATTGTTTAAAGAGAATATTAATACATGGATGGATTAAACTATGAAATTTTATTATTTGGTTCAAATTTTAGGTCTATTTTTTGAGCATAGTGAAAGTTATTAAGGTGTAAAGTTGGTTTCTCAGGTAGAGTTCACTAAGTTCCCATACTTAGCTAAATTTGCATTATCAAAGATCAATAGTGAGTGATTCAAGGTTAAATTAAGAAGAATTCTAAGGAGATAAATGGAGCATATTTTTTCAAATATACTAGGGGACATGAGATGATGATAAAGTGCATGATGTTTAGAATTTGCATAATGACTATTGGAATTTAAATATTCAAATTAATGAAGGAAAGCCAATCTACAATTTTTGGCTATATATTTTGATCCAAGATGAATTTCATGGTGGTGTAAAAGGAAAATTTTTAAAGTAATATAAGTTACATCTATATAAACTATTTAAAATGTTTTAATGTTCATACAGTCAAAGATATTGAGCTATAAAATTGACTATGTATTTGACCATGTTATGTAATTGACCAGAGAAGGTTAATTGAGTTGTTCTTGATAGTGGTTTTATGTTTAAATATGAATGAACTATTTGATATTTTTTTATACTCCATGAGAACCATATATGTGTATTTTATAGGTTTTAACAATACATATTTAGTATGAACAAAGGTTTTAAAGTTGACTATGTTTATTAAATACACTGACAGTTTGAGTGACCATCTTGCAAAGGTAAGTTGAAGGTGTTATGAGTAGAGTGAAGGAAAAAAATGAGTATGGAGATGTTATATAAATATATAAGGATTATGATAAGAATTTTTTTTCATATTTTTCCCTTGATAATTCATAAAGAGTCAAAATAGATTGACTATATTTTGATTGTGTGTGACCAATTTGAGTGGTCATTTTGAGAGAGTTGAATTGAGTGCCTAGATCCTATGTTGAAGTAAATAAATAACATAGAGGTGTAGAGTATGTATTGAATTTTTCAACCATGTTATATAATCATATGGATATGTGAAATATTTGAGTAGTTGATTTAGAAGTTTGAGACTATGTTTTTTGTGTATGAAGGCCTAAAGAGTAAGGAGACCTAATTGGTAGGTTCAAGTGTAGAGTTGGTGTTCTAGGTAGCATGGACCCATATGTGAGTAAGGGGATATTAAAAATATGTTTTTATGTGTTTGATGTATTGTTAAAGGATGAAGGTGGTCCAAGTAGTCTCACATGTAACATGTGAGTATGAAGGCCTAATTGTTTTAGGTCTCACCAAGACCTAATGGTGGTTTAGGGATAATGAGGAAATGAAACAAATATGAAGAGTGTGATTATAATTTAATGTGTTAATGTATATATGTTAAATGTGTTTCAAATATATAAAGCATCTTGGCTGACCAAGATGAGTTAAAGGAAGAATGTGGTATAAGTACAAGGTCTAATTGGATTAATTATGCTAGTTGTGCAAGTGAGGATATGAGAAAAAGTTTTTTGAAATGTGTGGGAGCCTTGTGGATGTATTGAGAGGTATATAAGAGTAAAAATTTCAAGTTTGACCTTTTTTTCATAATTCTAATGTTGAATTTACAAGTTTGATGCATGAGAACAAGAAAAGGTGTGTAGATTGATCCAAAACGTGGTTTTGGATGCCTTCCTTGGGTGTGAAGGTTTGAATGAGTGAATAATATTTAAGGATGTTTTTTTAAGGGTTTATAAATTATATTGAGAATTAATTAGAGTTTTATACTTGTTCTTTTCATATATGTATTGGTGATCAACATCTTAGGCAAGTTGGTGCTTGTCATCTTTAGGGGTTAGTGCTCCTTGTGAAGTGGGTGCTTCACTAAAGTATCATGTTTATGATATTATTATAAGAAAATTAGTCCACATATTTTTAGGCTTGAGAGTGGGTTTTCTCCCCCAAGAGGGTTTCCCACATAGATCTTGTGTTAACTTGATTATCTTTCATGTTCATTGATATGAGTGAGTTATTTGCTTCTTGATTGGTTATGGTGTATGACTAAGGGTTTAAATAATTTAGATTAAAGTGTTGATTTATTTGGATTCAATGATTTACCCCCCCCCCCCTCTTAGTGATTATACCTATAATAATTAGTATCATCTCAGGACCTTTTGTACAAGTTTAACCACTTGAAGGTAATTTTAGGTACAATGACAAGTTCTCAAGGTTTCTCTATTAAGTAAGATCCATTATTAAATGGATATAATTATGCTTTATGGATTGAAATAATTAATACCTACATCATGTCCTTTGGGTTTTACACTTGGAAATCTATTTTAGATGTTTATTCCATGCCACCTACTCCTCCAACTAGTACTGTAGACAAGACACTGAGTGAGAACAATTCCAAAGCTATGAATGTTATAATTTGTGGTATTTCTAAGGTTGAGTTAACCAAGGAAATACATTTAAATTATACCAAGGATATTTGGGATTAATTTTAGCTCATCTATGAAGGAGATTCAAAATTCAAGTTGGCCAAACTACAAACCAACCAAAGGTAATTTTAAAGTCTCAAAATGAAGGAAGAGGATTCTATGACTTCTTATCTTTTAGGAGTTGATGAGGTAATGAATATGATAAAAGGAATGGGAGAGGTTATTAAATAGGGAAATTTAGTGTAAAATTTATTAATATGTCTCACTTTAAAATTTGATTCAAAAGTCTTTACTATAAAATAAAGTCTTGATCTCATCAAAATGATGATGGATGAATTGCATGGCATTATTTTTGCTTATGAGATGAAAGTTAATGAGGTAAAAACACCAAGGAAATAAGTAGATTTTAATTCATAAAATAATATAAATAAGAAGTTCAAAGGTAATAAGGTCAAGGATGATGATATTTTTGATATTCAAGATGATGGACTAATAGCTCTGTTAACAAGAAAAATGAAAATAGGTTCAGGCAAGTTTAAGGGTAAACTTCCCTTCAAATGTTTCAATTGTGGAGAGATAAGTCACTTTTCCAACAAGTTTCCTCATAATAATAAGGAAAGTGATAATGAATAACATGAATAAGATCAAGATAATGATGAGAATAAATTTAGGTTTGATAAGAGCAAGAATAGTTTCTAAAGGTATAATGGCCAAAAGAAGTATTACACGTACAAGAGGAGTCTCTTCACTAGGGGATATTGTAGCTCATCTAATGAGAATTATGGTATTGATTCTAAGAATGATCATGAAGATGAAGGTATTGTTTAAGATGAAGCTATCTTCATGGTTGAAGAAGGTAGATGCTCATATCAAGAAGAATTTACATGGTTTGGAGGTGATTTAGGTGATAGAGATGATGAAAAAGACAAAGTAATCTGTGAGACTGAGTTGATGAATGACCTTGAAGATATGAAATTTAGAAGAAGAAAAATAATAATTTGAAGTCTTAATTAAAGTAATATGAAGAGAAATTTAGTGTGTCTGAGGCAAGAATAAATGAAGACACCAAGGAACATGAAGATTAGTCAAACATCTTAGTTGTCAATTGGAAATCCTATCTACAAGATGGAAAGATAAAGAAGATGAGTGTTCAAGTTATGTGATTTAAAATGAGTCATTGAAATTTGAGTTATAAAAGACATCTAATAATATGAAGTCATATGTGATGTTTGAAATGCGCTCAAGTGATCTAGAAAACATTCTAAATAGTCAAAAAAATGCTAGTGATAAAACTAGACTTGGTTACAAAGAAGAGCAAAAGAATGTAACTCAAGACAAGATAAAGACCAATATGAACAAAGAAAATAAAACTTGAAGATCAATCATCAGTCAAGGAATGAAGGTGTTGGTATAATGAAGACAAATTAGATTAGACAACCAAATGCCATAAGGTATGTAAATTTCAATGGTTACTGCTATACTTGTAATAAAATTGGTCTTAGGGATAAAGAGTGTAGAAGACCTATTGAGAATGAATGGAATCACATATAAAATAGCATGAGAAAATTTGAGTTCTTTAGTTGATATGACATAAGACACATTGTAAAATTTTGTCCAAATCAAGTAAGGCAAGATGATTTCACTTCAAGAAGAATGGTTTGTTATAGATTTCACATAGTTCGTCACATTGCTAGGTATTGTAAAAATAGGTTTAACAATTCTCAAAACAAAATAAGGTATATGAAGCTCCTATTGTGCAAGAAAGTGGTCACACATGGTTATGGAAACCAAAATTAGAAAGTATATACCATGATTAATTTGAAGGTCCAAGTGGACTATTTACCATGGTAGAGAATGCTATAAAGGTTGAAGAGAATCAAAACATCTCATTATCTACTCATTTTAGGAATGAAGAGGATATAAATGAACATCTTGATGCTACTGAACAAGTTTCTTATAAATAATATCAATTGACAATGTCAAGTTTTGATGCTTTGAAATGTGAGACTGATACTTCAAGTGAAAATGTATGCCAAGAATCTTTATTTTCTCCATTTATTGTCAATATCATCCTAGAAGAAAAATAAAGTGATAAAGAAGATAAACAAGTTGATTTAGTAAAAATAATAATAATAAGAAGAAGAATCATTAGTTTAAGTTGTCCAAGAAGGAGAGAGAATATGAGGAGTTGTGGGAAACTCTTGGTTTCACACTATTCTAGGACATTATGGGTTAGGGGTATCTCTATCTAGGCTTCAAAGAGACACTTGTCAGCAAGAGGAAGCATGGTGGATATTATTTGTGTTTTTTATTATTGTTTTAGGATAATAAATGTCATGATAAGATGTGTTGGCTTACTATAAAAGGACATGAAAAAGTTCAATGATTTGAAGGATGATCTAGTTAGGTAAATAGTGAAGAATGAAGCTGTGTGTGTAAGGTCTACAAGTAGGGAATGGAGGTATCTAGGTGTCCAATCAAGGATGGTGAATTTTCAAAATGTTCTATTTGCATATAAAATTATGTTTATCCTATTCTATTATGCTCAAGGTGTGTTAAGGGTTTTTATTCTTGAAGATAAGAACTTGTCAATTTCTGTTGCTTAAATTGATTAATAAAATGTCGAAAGACTAAAGAAAAGGTTGATATGAAGGATGAGGAGAATGTTTTATCATATTATTGATATCATGAATAAGGTCTTAGAGTTTTGTATATGACAAGTTGTGTCTGTCATGGAGTTCATAGTGTTCTGAAGATGAGATAGTTCCATGAGAATGCTTTGAAAAGGTTCTAAACCATGATGGTTTGTAGATAACAAAGGGAAATTATTTTGAGATCCTTATGAGAGTTATTTGTGTCTACTTCAGTTGTTTAAGTTGATTTAATGAAGATATGAGATATATTGGTGCTTTCATAAGGATATTGATTAAGTGTGGACAACATTGAAGAGTTGCTAGTAGATCTAGTTCTTTGAGGTCTTTTTGAAGATATCATGATCTAGGTGGAGCATGGAGTTAGGGGGATAACTCGGATAATTTGAAAGGCTTAAAGAGTTATGCATGATGTAAGGCGGAGCATATGTAATATGCCTTAATCATGGTGGAGATATGAATATGTTTTCTACAATTGTGATTTCAAGCATATTTGTATGATTACTTGATCAAACCAAGTCATGTGTTTTTGATAATGTATTGAATCCTCATGCATAAACAAAGGGGGATATTTGTAAATGGTCAGGTTCTAAGATCAGAGGACTATGTAGTATAATTTAAGAGAGAAGGTATGAAGGTAATTTTTCTATTTATTCATTGTTAAAAATGGTCTAAAGATGCTCAAAAGGGTGCCTAAGATTAGGTGACTTGGGGGGAGTCCCTCTTAATTTTTTCAAGGTAAGTTAATGTAATTTTTTATGTTTGTGTATGTTTTTGTCTTCATAGAAGCTATGTATGATAAAAAAAAGTGTAGTCATGGAACATGTTTGAGAAGCTCAAGGTAAGAAGAGGTATGAATAATTTTAGGGGGAGTATGTATCATCTCTCAGAGGTGGTCCTTTTCTATTATTGGTCCTTGAAGTCTTTTCATCTCCACAAGATCAAACGTTGAGCCCACTTTATCATTATGTCAATTGGGGAGAAAGTACTTGAAGAGAAAGACAAAGTTTGAGCATAAGATTTGTATTGGTGTTTGAAATAAATGAGAAATATGGATATTTTTGGAGGTTTGTCAATGATGTCTCCAAGGTGACCAAGGATGTTGATGAGGTGTCTTGTGTGCTAAAATGACAATGACAAAGTGTGCTTCAATGTTCTTGCATGGTTATTCAATGGTTAAATTATTAATGAAATTGATGGATGATTTTAATGGTATGGACATGTTTAAAATACCCTATATGGTGTTATGAGTGATAAGAGTGCTTATGTAAGTGAACACAATTCATCATAATACTCATATGAATGTTTAAGCTCAAGTAGTCATCTTGATAGATAAGGTTGAGTTAGTAGCTTGATGATGTCATATTTCACACATGTGAAGGTTTAAAGATCATATTTATACATTTATGTATTACCATATGAAAGGTGATTATGTGGTTCAAATTTTAGGTCTGGATATTGAGCGTAGAAAAAGTTATTAAGGTGTAAAGTTGGCTTCTCAGGCATAGTTCACTAAGTTCCCATACTTAGCCAAATTTGCATTATCAAAGATCAAATGTGAGAGATGAAAGGTTAGATTTAGGAGAATTATAAGGATATAAATGGAGTGTATTTTTATAAATTTACCAGGGGACAAGAGATGATGACAAAGTGTCTGATGTTTAGCATTTATAGAGTGACCATTGGAATTTAAATATTCAAATTAACAAAGGAAAACCAGTTTGTAGTTTTTGATCTATATATTTTGATCCAAGACAAATTTCATGGTGGTGTAAAAGGAATTTTTAAAAATTAATCCAAGGTACATCCATATAAACTAGTTATAAGGTTTGAATGTTTATACAGTCAAATATATTGATCTCCGAAGTTGACTATGTATTTGACCATGTTCTATAAGTGACCAGAGAAGGATAATTGAGTTGTTCATGATAGTGTCTTGATGTTTCAAGATAAAATAAATATTGGAGAGTGTTTTATGATCCATGAGGACAATTTTAGTTTATGTTTTATGTTTGAAAAATCTATATTAAGTATTAACAAATGATTCAAAGTTGACTATGTTTATTGAATACACTGGTAGTTTGAGTGACCATATTGTAGAGGTAAGTTGAAGGTATTCCGAGTAGAGTGAAGGAATAAAATGAGTATGGATATGTTATATAATTATCTAAGGATTATTTTAAGGAATTTTTTTTCATATTTTTCCCTTTATTATTCATGGATAATCAAAATAGCTTGACTGTATTTTGACTATGTGTGACCAGTCTGAGTGGTCATTCTAAGAGAGTTGAATTAAGTGCTTAGAGATTGTGTTGAAGTATATAAAGAATATAGAGGAATATAAAATGTATTTATGGTTTTAACCATGTGATATAATCAAATTTATATGTGAAATATTTGAGTAGTTTCTTCATAAGTTTGAAACTATGTTTTTTGTGTATGAAGGCCTAAAGAGCAAGGATACCTAATTGGTAGGTTTGAGTACATATTTAGTGTTCTAGGTGGAATGGAAACATATGGGAGTAATAAAGGGGTTATTGGAAATTATTTTTATGTGTTTTAATCATTGGTAAATGATGAAGGTTGTCCAATTAGTCCCACATGTAACATGTGAGTATGAAGGCACAATTGTTTTAGGTCTCACCAAGACCTAATGGTGGTTCGGGTATTATGAGGTAATGAATAACCTATGAAGAGTGTGGTTATAAAATTTAATGTATTTATGGAGATATTTTAAGGGTGGTTAAAATTTTTAAATAATATTTTTTGACCAATATGAGTTAAAGGAAGAATGTGGTATAAGTACAAGGTTTAATTAGACTAATTGTGCTAGTTGTGCAAGTGAGGATATGAACAAAAGATTTGTGAAATATATGAGAGCATTGTGGATGTATTGAGAGATATATAAAAGTTTGGATTTCATGTATGAACTTTTGTTCATAATTATAATTTTGAATTTATAGGTTTGATGCATGTGAACAAGCAAAGGTGTTTAGATTGATCCAAAATGTGGTTTTGGATGCCTTGCTTGTGTGTGAAGGTTTGAATGAGTTAAGAGGATTTAAAGAGGTTATTTTGTAAGGTTTTTACATCATATTTATAAGCAATAAAATTTATGGATTTGTTCTTTTCATATATGTTGTGTTAGTGATCAACATCTTAGGTAAGTTAGTGTTTGTCATCTCTAGGGGTTGGTGCTCCTTATGAATCGGGAGCTTCACTAAAGTCTCATGTTTATAATATTCTTATAGGATAAGTATTCCATGTTTTTTTAGGATTGAGAGTGATTTTTCTCTCCCAAAAGGGTTTCTCACATAGATCTTGTGTTATCTTGCTTATCTTTCATGTTTACTACTATGAGTGAGTTATTTTCTTCTTGATTACTTATGTTGTATGACTACGGGTTTGAAGGATTTATAGTGAAGTTTTGAAATATCTTGATTCATTGATTCACCACCTATTAGTGATTGTATGTTAATAATTGCATCTATGTTTTTAATGTATACTTCCTTTAAATTAACAAGTAATGGTAAATATGCTATGAGAAACCCACCATCTATTAAGGGCTAGGATAACTATGTTGTAAGAGTATCCTTAACCTTCATGGGTCAAGGTAACTATGATGTAAGAGGATCTAGAATGGGTGTAGGAATAATGATTCCATATTTCTTTACCTCATATGTATGCATCTGATCTATAAGAATCTTTTAATGTGGGGACTCTATGAGAAGATGAGATGTCCCATTTAAAGATATACTCAGGGTTATAGTATATATAATTCTAAAATATTTGAATGGTTGGTTATAATTTAGGTAAGTGTATAAGTATCCATCATGTAAAAAATTGGCACATCTATGCAAGGTAGATGGTATGAACTTTATGGCATGTTCTAAGTCATCTCAAGTAATAAACTATGATATCTAATGTATAGTACCCAATGCCTATCAAGAAATGTCATCGAAACATTTAATGTTCTTATATGTCTTTTGAATGGATTCTATGTCAACCCTCATAGTCTATAGGAATGTGAGGTTGCATATGATAGGTCCTAAACCACTGTCAATTAGAACTCATTTAATAGTGATGGTTTTGATTCATGCCTAAATGAAGAATGGGAGATTCATATCAATAATTGACTGTGTAGGAAAATACTCATTGGAAAAATATATAATATCCTCAATGTCATTGATAGTGTTCATGATAGATGTAAAATAAGATAGGCCTATATCATGAGGCAAAGATGTATGATTGAGTGTTTGAAAAATATCTTTTAAAATAGTTACCTTTAGAGAAATTCCAATATAAAAATCTTAGATGGTACATTTATCAATTGATGCATAATATCATATGATTTGTGATAATTTTTAGGGCTTATTGTATTATGTTGGGGATGATGAGGGAGTGTGGGGTTATCCTAATATTGAATAAGATGAGGCATTCGATTCGTCTAGTGAAAATTCAAATTATAAGGTTTACTATTTGCCAAGGTTGAGTATTAGAGGTCATATGTGAGCAAAGATAGTTAATGGGTCTAGGTGGAGGAGGAAAAAAAAGGAGTCATCTAAGCCCTTTGCCATTGAGTAGTACCTAGAGGTAAATCAAAATTGGCCATGCAATAATGTTCTCCATAAAATAGGGGCTCAAGGTGAGGTGGACCAATGTGTGAAATAAGGTGAGTTCTAACATGATCAATGAGAGGAGTGACATATATGTGGATAATTTTATAAATGAAGGTAATAGGTATGCAAGATAAACCATAAGAATTTGTACCAAAAAGTGGAAAATGACATCCATCATGATAATCATAATGAAAGGCTACAAATTAAAAATAAAGAAAATGTTAGAAATAACAAAGGAATACCTAATGGTACAATAGGGTTTTGTTAGAAACCTAGATAACACCCTGATAATTTTTGATTGATCAATATCTCCTTCACACTTGGAATAACATTATAATGGTCTAAGGTGTGAAACACTTGCACTCAGATCAGACCTCTAGATTTATGAGGCTAGCTCCTTTGATGTATCACTTTGCATAATTTATTAAAACCTATTATTTTTGTGGGATGAAAAGGGTTAGAAGGATTAATGAAAATGGGAAATACTATTTTATTGATGGTGATACACCTATATTACTAGTCCATCCACTCAATTGGAGCTTATAAAACACTGATAAGACAAGCAAATCACTAAATCTTACAACTCTAAGACTCAAATGCAACATTATTCCATATAAAGGTTCATAAAGTGATCTAAGCATGAGGGAAATGATGGAATAGGATTAATTCAAGGCACTAAATAGTAAATATATCCACTATTGGCTCAATCAATCAACATCAAACACTGTATATGATCGACATAAGATGGAATACTAGTAACTAGGTGAGATTAAGACCTCCCAAGGGAGAAAATATTACCACATGTGAAAATAAAACCAATATAAGACATTATAAAAAAATATAGGAATATGAAAACAATCATTTTATTCATCTCAAAAGGTTACAAATCTCAATCTTGGTAGAGTTTAATCATGCCCAAGAGAGGGATCCAAAAATAGGCTCGAAATCCTGAATATATAAAACAAGAGAATAGAGAAATCCAAGAGATTGTTGTAGAAGAGAGAATAAGAGGTAAAATAAATATTAACTCAAGTCAAAATCCTCTTTAAATTTTAGTAATTATTCCTTAAGATATCTCTTTTGTTGAAAGTCCTTGCGTGGGCTCCTTGCATGAGCTCCTTGGTGTTGGAAATGGATGGTAGGCCCTTTTGACTTATTAAAAATATTATTACATGTATGATATGCTATATTATTTCTTTTTGAACTCCACTTGAACTAAGATAAAAATAATTGAATGATTTATCTTGCTTTAGACGTAGAATAAGCACTTAATTAAGGGTTAGTTAACTCAAGATTGACATTCAAGACTAGTTAACTACTTCTATAATCCTTCCTTGAATTAAATGGAACCTCTAAAATGAAAGTGAATGTTAACTCCATATGAAGGAAAGATATTTTTCATGTAAACTCCTCATGATCTTATTCAATAACTTTCAATGCTAATTTCATCTTCAATTGTTTGATGAAATAGGCCTACTAGGCCAAATAAGCCTAGTAACCTACTTTTTTGTAATTGATATCTCTTTAAAACATACATAAAACATTTAATACATGTAAAAATGGTGATATTATAACTGAAACAAACCATCTTATCATGAGTTAGCTCTTTTTGATGAAGAAACACCTACAACCTGGTCAAACCAATTGACTAGGTCAATCTGCCTAAATTTCCTATAGAGTGGCTATTTTGGATGAGTTTCTAAGGACAATTAAAAGATTATTTTTGATCATATGATGATTTTGGGATGAATTAAAATTTCTAAAATTTTATCTCCATGGGTTTGATTTCATGTAAACTTCCTTATACCTCATATTTTATGATTTTTTCTATTAAAAACCCATTTTATGGCATGATCCTTATAATTTCATAAAAAAAATTACCATTTATTGTACCCTATGTGAGTGTAATTAATTTTTTAATAGTTTTTATGTTGATTCATGAGGTTTTTAGTGCAATAAAATCAACTTTTCTTAAACTAGTCATTATGAGGGTTTGGGAGGGTTTTGGAGGTGAACATTCTTAATGATGGTTCATAAAGTAAAATAATTCAAACCCAAATTTATTTCCATAAATATTTAGTTTATATACCCCCTAAAATTCCATAATAATACTTTGTTCCCATGCAAAAGGTATGAAAATATACCTATGTAAAGAAGTTTGCCTATAGGGTTTTGCTTGCCTACTGGACACACTGATACTCTTAGTGATTGCTCATAAAGTAAAAAACCTAAAACAACCTGAACTTTCTAATGATTATAATTTAATATGTGTCATAAAAACATTATAATATAATTTGGTAAAGCTCTTCATGTGGTGAAAGATATGAGAACTTGATCAACTAGTTCAAATGGTTGTCTTGACTATAAAATTCAAATTTCTCCTTATGGACCAAAAATACCTTCTATCCTTATTTTATTTAATAAATATTCATGGTACCTATAAAATCTCATCATATCATTCTAAAGGTATCATCTTGCTTATAGGGTTTGAAAATGCCTATTGGTACTATAGCCTTGCTTGCTTGTTTTAACCCTCACGGGCATGGTTTGCATAGATAATAGAGTGTGATCAATCTTAAAAGGTGTTTTGAGTATTTAATAACATAAATTAATGCTTTAAAAACATTCCAATTAATCTCCAATCCTTATAACACACCTTAAAATACCTCAAGAGTCTGCCTACTCCAATGGTGACTATGAATAGACATGTAAAGGACTGTGTAAAAATAGTGGGAAATTATACCAATAATTTTACATTTATAAAATAATGTATAGTTATAAAAACTTATTATGACCATTTACATAAATTTTCAAGCTTAGATAATGCATAATTTGGTTTAGGTGGATTTTCCTCAAAGCCACCAATAGGCTGCCTACTTGCTCAGTCCTAAGATTGAGTTTTCCTTATTTCTACCTTGATATGAGATTAAACATGGTGAATATTATTTTAATAGGTCACGAATACCTAAATTTCAATAGTTTCACCCTTTATTGATTAGCATTGTATATCTATGTCACCTCTCTCAAACCTTTTCTTCTTAAGAACCCTCATCATGACTATGTTCTCATCACTATTGTAGGTGATGTTCTAAGATTTGAAGATGTTTAGTGATCATTCCATCATGAATATGTTTTTTAAATAATCCTGAAGTGGTTTTAAAACCCCTCTCATCTCCTTCTTAATCCCACTATCCTCAAATCATGTTTTCAAACCTTAATATACAATGTTATTCTGTATAATTGGCTGTGTATCTTCATTTCATGCTCTTAGAAGTGATTTAATTATCTTAAATTTTTTTAATATGTCCATATTTTACTTGATTATGTATTAATATGTCCATATGTTCACTTATTGACTTGAAAGGATATTGAGGTTTTAATTGCTAACATATGACTATGTGAGAGAGAATTACCATTTGGATGGTTGTAGGTATGCCTTCACAACTGACCCTGACTATGTATCATGAGTTCTTGGAGATAATTTTGATTATTTTTATGATTTTATACCTAAAAATTTCCATGAATAATTATATTGAATATGAAACTCCATTTATAAACCAGTATGCCCTCATGAATTTCATGAGCTTGAAGAAATGCCTTTAGCCTTATGGTTGTAGGTGTGCCTCTTAAGGTTGAATTGATTTTAGTATTTATTATAACAACATTTTAATCCTCTAATTGAGTTTATATTATCTTAATTTCACTCATGAATCATCTTATTAAACATTAAACTCCTCTACATACCACTAGCCTTTAACCTTCATACAACCTTGGAGATAAGCTATACTTTCATGACTATAAGATGCAAATTAAGGTTGAAATTGACTATAGTAGTGTTTATAGAACCATATTCATCCAATTTATCTCATTATCAAATACATCATCACTTATTAATCTTCCATACCATAATGAAACTCCTTTATGAACCATTGTGTTTTCAAACTATTTGCCAACTTGAAGGAAGGCTTGAATTGAGGGAACTGTAGGTGACTTCTTGGGTGTATGACTATATAGGGATTTCAAGAAAACTTTATGTTATGTTATTAACTCATATAAAGGTGACCTTAAATCATGGATTCAAATAAACTCATTCCAAAATAATACCACCTTCACTGTTTTAACTTGGTGACTCAAGCGTATACTCCCAAGATACCCTAAAACCTACTGTAGGTGGGTGTTGCTATGAGAAGATGACAAAAAATAAGTTTGGTTATTATTCATAAAATTATTTTGATACAAAAATTATGGTCATTTTATCACAAAATTATCTCTTCATCACACTATACCCCTTTCTTGAAATCAAAACTCTCTCAACTCACTATATACTTGATTGTGCTTGTACTCAGACTTTTGTATGGACTGTAACCTAGATTGAGGGATTTGAGATCTTGATAAAAGGTAAAAAGGGATTTAAATGTCTCTAAATTATCATAATTCTTCTTCATAGTCTCAAAAATCAACATGAAAGTCAAACCTCCATAAAATCTTCTTTAAGCATGGTTCAATGTCTTGACAACAAACCTCATGGATGTAGGTTACTATGTTTTCTATTTTTTAAGCTTCTTCAAAAACTTGAACCTATGCTATACCTTGAGAAAACATCATTAATCAGATACACTTAATAATTTTATTCATTCATGATAACATTCACCTATCCTCCACAAGCCTAAGAAAGTATAAAGACTTATCAAGATATAAACCTACTATAGGTAGGTATCCTTATTTTAGCCTATAATTTCACTAAATGACCCTTGAATGTTTTACCATGGATGTCTTATTTTATTATTCTATGAATAAATTCATATTTAGATAAATAATCCATCATTTATTTTCCATATTCAAACATAATCTCATGTCATGACCAAACCTCTAAAGATTATGTCCTTTCTCAATGTATGTGATTGTGCTTGTACCATGTGTATGAACAGTGATTTAAATTGGTCTTAAGGTAGGTCAATAAACCCATTATATAAGAATTTTTCCTTAAATACTTTTAAAATTAATGAAAAAGGTATGAAACAATGATCTTACTTTCCAATCTTCTAGTTCTTCTTTTCATTACACTTCATGAGAAAATCATGACTGTTGGCACCATGGTTGTAGATTCTTCTTAGTTGTAGACAAGGTCTATTAGTTTGCATATCATTTTAGGTGACCATGAAGGAACCTAGTTTTCTTAAATAATTTTTATGATGGATGGTGTGATGGATATGAGTGGAATGTGAGAAACCATGAATGGAGGATGGAAAACTTGAATGAAGGTAAAAATGATGTCTTACCTTGTGAGAATGGCAGTGCAAAATAGTGACCATGGAGAAGAAATAAAATGAAGTGAAAATAGAATGAAATGGAAACCTTAGATACACTTTGAATCATATTATACAATCATGAGCCTGTCCTCTACCTGATATATCAATTTTGAAACCATTAGAGGAGGATGATAGGCTGAGTTAGAAACCTGGGACTATGCTAAGAACTTTAAAATATGCTGATTTTCTTTAGAGTTTGCTAAATTAGGACTCCTTGGAGATGCTTGAGAGACATTGATGAAACTATTGGTTATGAAAATTAAAGAAACCTTGATGATCATGAAGATATTACATCTGAACAAGAAATAAACTGTGCAAATAATATTTCAAGAAAACTTGTTGCTTTCTCTCTCCTTGATCTTACAATCTCCTTTAGAAGCATATAGACTATAGATTTTCATTGTAGACCTATTATTGAGATACATATTACCATAAAACATTTGTAAAATATATGAATACTACCATGTAAGGGTGAATTATGTTCTTAAGAAGCTCTTCAAGCTTGAAATTTCTTGATATGATGCCCTGATGAGGAGAAATTATAGAAAATTGACTACCAACTTGGATGTAAGAGAGCTGATGTGTGCCTTAAATTAAAATGGATGATTCATGAATGAGAGGAGATTAAATTAGAAACCAATTTATCCATCAAGAATCTCTCTAAGTCATACCACTTGCAAACTTGAAGGGCTCTCCATGTGTGAAAACTAGCAAGGTGAAGGGAAGAGATCAGGTTTGGTACTATTTTGAATCTTATTTCCATGAATTTATTCTATAATCCATATTATTCCCTATTATTCCTATTCATGAGCTCCACCGTATGGATGGCCATACAATTCCATACCTTAACTTGAAAAATGCATGAAAAAGGGTTCTTTTTTGCCTTTTATTGATAATTTAAGTCTTTGATCACCACTTTAATTCATGAAATAGAATTACATGAGTATTTTTATGTTTTATAACAAATTATTTACCTTTTTACAACCTTAAATGGGTAAATTTGGCATGTGGGAGTCTAAAAATGGGCCTTTTGGGCTTACACTTGTATAAAATGACCTTATCAAGGTAGGAAACTTTAGACTAAGATCAAGTCATGTATATGAATGTATTTGAAGTTAATTTGGATTCTTAAATATACTTTTGACTCTATATTTAACATTTAAATAGAAAAACTTGTCATTTTAAGTCAAAATACACCTAGTAGGCCACCTTGTAGAGGCTATTAATAATGTCTTAATAAGTTTTAAATTATATGGGTTGGTATTTGTCCTTGAAAATATAAATTACCAACATTTTTTGTGACTCACAAGGGTTGACTATCTTCCTAGTCAAAATAACCTACTAGACTTGATATGACAATAACAATATGAAGCATAACAACATAACTTGATGACTCTCTTGAATGCCAAACAGACTCTTGAACTTTGATATACCTCTTTGAATGTAACAAAAAAAAGACACAAAGGAACAAAAACTAAACTAAGAAGCATGGAAAACTAATGTAAAGAAATAGGAAAATAAGACAAGACAAGACAAGGTATCAAACTACTACTTGTGTTTTTCACTTATTGAAACAAGACAAATCTAAAATAACTAACCTAAAATGAAAAGCTTTCCTCTAAGGTCAAATGGAAAGATATATTGTCCACCATGGAAATTTGAATCATGTTTTCCATATCTTGGTAGTGTCTTCTTGTAGATAGGATGTTTTTCATGTTCATGGTTTATTGGTGATGCAACTAGGCCTTATAATTCCATTCTCAGGTAGATGGATTGAAAATTTTGATCTAAGACCCAATCATCCTCTTACCATATTATTTTAATTTATAAGAATAATGCTAATTCTTCTTCCTTCATTGGCTGTCAATGATCTGACATGTCTTGGTTAATATCTTCACTTTAATCCATATGGACAAGTGACTTGTTAAGATATTCATGATTGACCTCTTGTATCTCTTTAAGAATGCTAAAGGACAATTTTTTTTCATTTAATTTATGTTCAATAGAAATGATTTGAGGTACTACCTCAACCAACACTTCTTCATTATTCTCATCATCATGAACTTAATATTTTTGTGGGCAAAACTTGATAGGTTTAATATCTGATTGGTCTTTAACATCCTCATTAGGAAGTGTAAGACCTTGAATAACTTGATATTCATTACAAATATTAATATATTAGTGCTAAAATTCATCATCATTACCTTGACTCTTATCCTCTTTAGCTAGACTTCACCTACAAATGGTAACTTCTACAAGTTCTTGAGGAACATCTTGATGTGGGACATCTATTATATGATCAAGAGGCTCTTGAGAAACAACCTCTTTTTCCACATCTAAAACCTCTTCTTCTTCTTGGATCTCATCTTCTACTTGTAGCTCATCTTGAAACTCATCTTCTTTGACATTGTGAAAGACTAAGTCATGTATATATTTACCTAAAAGTATCTCAATGATGATGTCTTATTCATCTTGTTCAATCAATACTCTCTCATCTTCATTCATATCAACTAAACTTTCTTCATTCACTTCACAAAGTAGAGGCTCCTTATCAAGAATTATCATGTTATACCCATGAAAATACTCAATAAGATGAGAAATTCCAAAGATGTTACCATACATGATTGATTCTTATCTTGGGGATGCATAAATTGAATCACCTTCACCTCCTCTCTCTACTAAAAGTTCTCTTGAATAACTTTACATGAAGGAAAGGCTTTGGGATTTTTAGGAGGGGAAAGTGGAGGATGAATGATCACCTGCTTGCTTTCTAGAAAAACACTTGGATTTATACTTGAATGCTCCTCTTTCTCCCTTGACTATTTTATTTTATTTCAAGTCATGAACTTGGGTTTAGAGACTTATTCCTTTGCACTTATTATATCCATGAATGTGAATGAAGGAACTGGAACTTGCTTAGATTGTGTTGCCTTTATAACTACCATTGAATACTAAAGATGATGATTTTCAAGCTTAACTTGCTTGGTTAGGTGAGCCTCACCATAAACTAACTCACTAGATAATTCTACCTAAAAACATGAAGATGAAGGATTTTGTATGATATACTACGAAACATGAAGATTAGCCTCATCAAAACATACTTATTCAACCTTATCTGACCTTTCTTAGATATATTTCAAAGTAGGAAAACTTGACAAGGTCTGAATAGAATCTTGAGGGCTATGATACACATTGGTTTTCCATTCATGAAGAGAAAATGGAAGCTCAATGGGGAATAGATGTTTCTAATGAATAATCAACCTCTCTTCAATGTTAATAATTAGACCACCTATGTCTAGGATATTGACACTAAGCTTTAAATGGCCTTACCTTATGAAAGATGCACATATCTCTTTAGCTTGCTTTAAATGAGCTCTCATACTCTCAATCTGATGCTTGGGAATATTTTATCTATAACTCTTTTGAGTTTCTATGCTTACCATCTATTTCTCATATCCAAACAAAGTTTGTTTAAAGCTTGAGATGGATTGTCTTGGGACTTGATTGGGCTGAACAAGAAGATAATAAGGTTCATGAGGGTTATCATAGGATTGGTATGAGTCGCCATACTACTTATAAGGCTCTGAATATGGTTGGTGATGCTCATAATAAGGATAATATGGATCAAGATAAGATTGATAGGGGTGATTAGGATCATAATAAGATGTATATGGATCATATTAGAACTGTTGATAAGGAGATGAGTGATAAAAATTTTACCTATAAATTGCCATAGCCTAGAAAACACATGAAAATAAACTAAATTATGAACAAAATTTTCATTTTACCTATGAGATAAGGACCATATGAGTACTTAAAACTAATTTTAAAGACCAATATACTACAAATAATACTTCAATAGTTAGATCTGTATCCCATCAGGCATGCCATAACTATTAGCAACATAGATAACACCTTGTTGAAGGCTAATTACTAATTACTCAAGATCTCATTCAAACTTGAAATAACATTATAATGGTCTAAGGTGTGGGATACCTACACTCAGACTAGACCTATAGATTTATGAGACTAGCTCCTTTGATGTATCACTTTGTACAATTTATTAAAACCTACTATACTTTTTAGATGAAAAGGGTTAAAATTATTTTTGAAAATGGGAAATCGTATTCTACTGATGGTGATAAACCTATATTTATGGTTCATCCACTCAATTTGAGCTCATAAAACACTAATAAAATAAGAAATTCATAAATCTTATGACTCCAAGACTCCTATGCAATAATATTTCATATAAAGGTTCATCAAGTGATCTAATCATGAGGGAAATGATGGAATATGCTTGATTCAAGGCATTAACTAGTTAATATATCCACTATTAGCTCAATAAATCAACATCAAACACTGTACATGACCTACATAAGATGGCATACTAGTAATTAGGTGAGATTAGGACCTACCAAGGAAGAAAATACTGTTGGGAAAGTTAGAATCTGCACAAATCTAACACAAAAAATAATGAATCTAAATAGACATATAAAAAATAATTCAAACACACCATAATATTTATGCATTAAACTCATATGAGATATTATAAATATATAGGAAATCTATTTCCTATAATTAGGGAGATCATATCTCCACCAATTTCTCACCCAAATATATATATATATATATATATATATATATATATATATATATATATATGAGTAATATACAGCAGCTGACTATATAGTAAACAATAATGAACCTATAATCATAATATTATTATAACAACATTATGTTACTAGTTACTGACCACATATAACTAACAAATAAATTATATGTAATAATGAATTATTTCTCTCATAATTATTCATATTATGATATAAAAATTATTATGAGGCCTAATTATTCCCTAACATTCCTCCCTTAGGCCTTACATGGTAATTTTTGTTTTCGTAAGAATTAATAAAAATAATAAAAGAAGACATCATATTCTTATCAACCATTCACTATCGAGAACACATTAATCAAAGTAGTGTGGGAACTTTGAATAGGAACATCTGACATCAACCATTCACTAAGGGAACCAAATCAACCTATATAGTGTGGGAACCATGATAAAAACCATCTATTCAAATTTCACTCTTGTATATCCGAAACACCTTTTTTCATGTATTACACTATGTGGGAAAATATAAAATACACCTCTTATTTATAACACAAATAAGTGCTCTCTCTCTCTCTCTCTCTCTCTCTCTCTCTCTCTCTCTCTGTGTGTGTGTGTGTGTGTGTGTGTGTGTGTGTGTGTGTGTGCCATTATAACAAGAACCACCCCTTCATTAGTGGCTAATGAGAGGTGTAGAAAGCCTCCATCCTTCAGTATACTCCAACCTCCAATAGATTGTTGCTTACTTAGATGATGATGTCATGAAGCTCAGATGCATGAATTTTTTGAGGATAATTCCCCCCATAGTTTGGATGAATTTAACATTTGATGAATTTTGACTTAGCATGTCATGTATAAGTGATAGTACATCTTTTTACAAAAAATAAAATTTGATTTTGACATAAAACTAATATTTTAACTCATTTTTTAACATTTTTAAAATATTAACAAAATGACTTAACTTAGACTGACACTTTATATTTTAGTACATAGACCCATATAAAATCCACCAATAACAATAATTTTGACACTTTATATTTTAAACAATTTTGACAACATGAACATTTAAAAATGAATAAATGAAAATTAATTTTTAAATATTCTAAACAAGATATAACATACAACAAACTATAAAGCTAAATATAAAAATGACTAAAAACTCAAAAATAACTAAAGACTTTGAAACACATATTCTCAAGACTCTTAAATAATAAAATGAACCTATTACAAAAAAGACTATAAATGAAAAAACTCTAAAAATGATTAAACAAACTAAACAACCAAAATATAATAGGAAAATAGATAATTAAATTAACATTGATGCATGGACTACTTTGATGGAGGTGTAACATGGATAATGTTGAGAACTTAAATGGACAAAGTTGATGTGTACATTAAATTTATGCAATGCATGAATACATTACCAATAGACTTTGGATTGGGCTTGATTGATGTACCAACTAGATCTAATAACAAACAATTGATGAAAATGAGAGTTCAAATGTTTTGTGAATCATGATTCTCAAGGAGGACTATGTGCAGGCTCCTTTCTTACATTAAATATGCACAAGATCAGATGATGAAGATAATGTATGCTTTATTGATCTCATAGATTTAAAGAAGATAATAATGCATATAGAATGAGCATGCCAAATCCTAAACTCATAGATATATAAATTTGTAGATTTTATAGTATATAATTTTTTATTACAGTCATTATGTAAATACACCAAATTGTGCAATATTTTGCACAAAATGTTCAAACAAAATGCAGTTATTGGTTATTGATAGTCCAAGTAGTATTATAGCCAATAAATGTCAATGGCATCTCTCACTTGTGATGCTTACAAAATTCAAATATTTTCATGCTTAGGTTTATCAAATACTAAGATTCATGGATTTGTATTGCAATGTATAAATCAAATGCAACAATAAATCTTAGTGTGAAGTTGATCTTTGATAAAACAATATGTCCTCAGATGTTTCAAAATGTCTGTCTTGTTATTCAAAATCTAAGCATGCAATGTGGAACACATTTTATTCATGCAAACTTGATAATTCATAGCTATATCAACTTGAAATACATGTCTCTCTACAACTACATAAAGCATAAAATATTAGAAATAACTTTCATCACTTGGGGCATCCATAGAAATTAGCAGATCTACACCTACCAATAAATCATCAATCTATAAGAGAAACCTCTTGCTCTGATACCAGATATTAGGAAAATTAGAGTCTACAAAAATCTAACACAAAAAATAATGAATCCGAATAGACATATCAAAAATATTTCAAACACATCACAAGATTTTTTCATTACATTCATACAAGATATTACAAATATATAGGAAAACTATTTACTATAATTGGGGAGATCATATATCCACTAATTTATCACCCGGATATCTATATGAGTAATATGTAACAACTAAATATATATTAAATAATAACTAACCTATAATCATAATATTATTTTAATAATATTACATTACTAATTACTGACCAAATATAACTAATAAATAAACTATACATAATAATGAATTATTACTCTTGTAATTATTCACATTATGATATCCAAATTATTGTGAGGGCTAATTATTCCCTAAAAAATACTACCATAAGTTCAAATCAAACAAATATAACACAGTATAACATAATATAATAATTTGAAAATAGTCATTTTATTCATTTCAAAAGGTTACAAAGCTCAATCTTGGCATATTTTAATCATGCCCAAGAGAGGGATCCCAAAATAGGCTTGAAAGCCTGAATATATAGAACATGATAATAGAGAAAGATAAGAGTTTGGAAAATAATAGAGAGAGGAGGTTATACAAATATTAACTCAATTCAAAATCCTCTTTAACCTAAAGCAAACAGTCTGTAAGATATCTCTTTTGTTGAAATTACTTGCATAGGTTCCTTGGCATTGGAAAGGGATGGTGGGCCCTTTTGACTTATTCAAACTATTATTGCATGTATGATAGACCATATTATTGGTTTTTTAAATCCAATTGAATTGAGGTAAATATAAGTGAATTATTTCTCTTGATTTAGATTGAGAAGAAGCACTTAATTAAGGGTTACTTAACTCAAGATTAGCATTCAAGCCTAGTTAACTACTTCTCTAGCCCTTCCTTTCATGACATGGAACCTATAGACTAAAATTGAACTTTAAATACAGATTAAGGATATATATATGTGTCATGTCAACTCCTCATAATATTATTCAATATATTTCAATGCTAATTTCATCTTTAATTATTTGACCAAATAGGCCTAGTAACATACTTTATTGTATTTGATGGATCTTGAAAACCTAAATAAAAATTTTAATACCTAAAAAAATGGTGATATTAGACCTGAAACAATCCATAATATCATGAAATAGACCCTTTTGATGAAGAAACACCTACAACTTGGTCAAACCATTGACTAGGTCAATTTGCCTGAATTTCCTATAGAGTGTCTATTTTGGATGAGATAATAAGGACACTTATGGGAATATTTTTTTATCATATGATGATTTGGGTATGAAAAAGAAGTTCCAAAATTTGATCTCCATGGATTGGATTTCATATAAACTACATTGTACCTCATTTTATGTGCTTTTCTCTTTGAAAACCCCATTTTATGCCATGATCCATATGATTACATATAAAAAAGTAACATTTATGGGACCCTATATAAATTTAATTTATATTTTAAGAGGTTTTATGTTGATTCATGAGGCTTTGGTTTTAGGAAAATTGACTTTTCTCAAAACTAGTCATTATGAAGGTTTGGGAGGGTTTTAGAGGTGAAACTTCTTAATGATGATTCATAAAGTATAGTCATCCAAACCCAAAATTATTGAAATGAATATTTATTTTATATACCCCCTAAAATTATCTAATAATAATGGGTTCCCATGCAAAATGTAAGAAAATATACCTACATAAAGAAGTTTGCCTTCAGGGTTTTGCTTGCATTTTGGACATGCTTATGCTCTTAGTGATTTTTCATAAATTACATACCCTCCACCAACCTAAATTTTTAATTAATTATAAGTGAATATGGGTCCTAAATATATTATAATATTATTTTACCAAACTATTCATGTGGTGAAAGATATGAGCACTTGATCAACTGGTTTGAATGGGTATCTTGATTTAGAATTTGAATTTCTCTTTATGGACTAAAAAAACATTTTATCCTACTATTGTTTGATTTAATACATATTATTGGGACATGTACCATCTCATCATATCATTATAAAGGTTTCATCTTACTTAGAGGCTTTGAAAATGCCTCTTGGTGTTATAAGCCTACTTATTTATTTTAGCCCTCAAGGGCATGGTTTGCATAGATAATGGAGCGTGATCATTCTTTAAATGTGTTTTGAAGATTTAATAATTTAAATTAATGCTTTAAAAACATTATAATTAATCTCCAACCCTTATAACATAGCTTAAAACAAATCAAAGGTTTGCTTTCTCCAATGGTGACTATGAATAGACATGTAAAGGATTGTGTAAAAATTATGGGTACTTATACCAATAATTTGACCTTTAAAAAACATGGATAGTTATAAAATTTTATGAGGACCACTTAAATTTATTTTAAAGCTTAAATCATGCAAATTTTAGCCTATATGTGGATTTTTCTCAAAGCTACCAGTAGGCTATGTGTTTGCTTAGTCCTAAGATTAAGTTTTCCTTCTTGCCACCTTGATATGAGGTTAAACATGGTGACCATGATTTTAATAGGTCTTTAATACCTAACTTGAATTATTTTCACCTTTAATTTATTATCTTTACATATTTATGTAACCTCTCTCAGACCTTTTCTTCTTAAGAACCCTCATCATGATTGTGTTCTCATCATTGTTGTAGGTGATGTTGTGAGATTTGAAGATGTTTAGTGATAATTCCATATAAATAGGTGTTTAAACACTCCTTATGTGGTTTAAAAACCCCTCTCATCTCCTTATTGATCCTACTCTCCTAAAATACTCTTCTCAAACCTTAATATATAGTCTTATTTTGTATAATTGGTTATGTATATTCATTTTATTATTTTAAAAGTTCTTTAGTTATCTTAACAAAATTTGAAGATGTCCATTGGTTAACTGATTGTGTATGAAGATGTACATATTTTCAATTCTTTACTTGAAAGGATATTGAGTTTTCAATTTCTAACATATGACTGTGTGAGAGAGAATTGCCATTTGGATGGCTATAGGTATGCCTTCATAGCTAACCCTAATTATGTATCGTGAGTGCTTGGAGATCATTTTGAATATTTTAAAGAGTTCATACCTAAATGTTTACACGAATCATTATATTTAATATGAAACTCTATTTATAAAACATTATGCCCTCATTAATTTCATTAGCTTGAAGATAATTGAGCTTATATTATCATCATTTATCTCATGAATCATCTTCTTGAACACTAAACTTCTCTACAGACCACTGGCCTTCAACCTTCATACAACCTTGGAGATAAGCTATACTTTCATGATTATAGGTTACAAATTAAGGTTGAAACTGACTGTAAAAGTGTTTATAGAACCATCTTTATCTTCTTGATCTCATTATAAAATCCATAATAACTTATGAATCTTTCATACCATAATGAAACTCCTTTATGAACCACTGTGTTTTCAACCTATATGACAACTTGAAGGAAGACTTGAATTGAGGGAACTGTAGGTGACTTTCTAGGTGTATGACTGTATAGGGATTTCAAAAAAAAATTATGTTATGTTATTACCTCATATAAATGTGAAATTCAATCATGTATTTAAATAAATTCATGCCAAAACAAGTCCACCTTCACTATTTTAACTTGGTGACTCAAGCTTATACTCCCAAAAGACCCTCAAACCTATTGTAGGTGGGTGTTGCTATGAGAAGATGACCAAAACTGAGTTTAGTTCTTATTTACAAAATGATTTTGATACAAAACTTATGGTCATGTTTTCACAACATTATCTCTTTATCACACTATACCCCTTTCTTGAAAGCAAAATTCTCTCAACTCACTATATACTTGACTATGTTTGTACTCAAGATTTTGTACATATGGTAACCTAAATTAAGGGATTTGAGAACTTGATAATAGGTAATAAATGATTCAAAGGTATCTCACTTGTCATAATTCTTCTTCATAGTCTCAACAATCAACATGAAGGTCAAACCTCCATAAAATCTTCTTTAATCACGGTTCTATTAGTGTAGGTTTTTTTTCTCCCTATTTATTAATTAGGGAAATTGTATTTCTTGTGCATACATGGAGTTTTCCTACATTTGTGGGATAGGCTAGCTTATGTGGAGGTGTGTGTCATAGATGTGTCATAGGTGTCATAAGAATGTCATAAGTAACTCTCTTGATGGGAGTTACTTCTCTATTCTTAGCACCTTGTCACCACCTTTCATGGAGGAGTTACTGTCTATTCTTGGGGTGCCTTGTCCAACTTTTGTGGAGGAGTTACGTACTCTCCTATATGTATTCCTCATTTTGGCCATCTCATGCTAATCAGATTTTGGTTTTCTCCATTTTGTCTTGTGCAATTTCTCTTATTGTGTTATTTTCAAATTACTTTAGCATCTATGTGGTGTGCACTTGCTTCAACTTGTGTGATCACGTCTCCATTGCACTCATATTATCCAGACTTTGGTAATAACTCCGATATGGTATTAGAGCTAACCTAGTAATCTTGTGTGTGATTATGCTTTTAGCTTATTTTGAAATCAAGAGGAGTGAAGTTCTCTTTATTTTTTAATTCTAGATTTGGTTTAAAATAAAAAAAATTCTGTCTATATCATTTTTGGTTAGTTTCCTTGAGATCCTTGGAATTTGGGTGTCTTGGCAGAATACCACTAGAAGACAAGCTGTTTGCAGATAAATATGCAGGTTGATGCACTCAGGTGCCATTGTTGAGTAGAGAGCAAGGAGGTAGGCGCCAAACTTCTGGTCTGCACCAAACTTCTGCTATTATCCTTCAGTTATACGACATCCAAAATAGCAGTCTACGCCTTCCTTCCAGTAAGGCACCTCAGACAGTTCAGGTCTGCATTTTTTTTGGAAAAAACTTTTTGCTATTTCTCTTTGCTTACAGCTGACCAAGGCATATGGTGCAATTCTACACTAACTTCAGCCATGCCATAGTCAGCTCCAACATTGCGCCCTTATTTTTTGGTCATCTCTGCCACTTTTGCCATGCCTCAAATAGGCCGTACACCCAGTAGCAAGTCTGCATTTATTGTTTTGTCTTTTCTGAGATAAAATCTGTAGTGTGTTTTTTGGTGCCCCTTCCTACTTGGCATCCCATGTGGCACCCCTTGGACATTTGGCATTCATCAAAATTGTCTTTACTTTATTGTTTTTGGTTTAAAATTGATTTGTCAAAACAAAATCAATCAATTTGACTGAGTATTTAATTTTTTAGATAGTTTTGTATTTTTGGGGGTTTGAATTAAAACTTGTATCTTCGACCTACAAAGATGAAGGGTGAGGCCTGGGTTGGTGGGAGGCCAATTCCCCCTCACACAAACCTCCTTTAGATTCCTCATTCTGTGCCAAATCCAATGAGTGGTTAGAAGGCCACTTTCTCTCCCATAACAGGCATTTTTTTAATGTTTTAGTGCTTTTTTTTGCAAAAATACTAGTTTACGAGAAAATTATACCTTTAATATCTTGCAAATGGTAGCTCAGTTTTGGGTGCCATTTTTTACAAAAGTATTTGTAATTCAATTTTCCACAGTGTAGACTTGTTAATTGTCAAAAATGCACTAGTTTATAAAGTGCCAAAATTTGTGTCTCTTGGGATGCATTTTCGGCTGAGTCTAACGTCTTATTTGCTTTAGTCTTGCACTGATTACTCTAAGACACATTTTTGGCTAATTCTAACGTCTTTTAATCATGCACTTAAATATTTAGGGGGGGGCTCAACATTTCAAGGGGGTGTGATTGTTTTTCACAACTTGTTTTCATTCTCCTTTTTGCATAATTTCACAACTTACAATTAACACAACTTCACCTAAATTCAGCTAAAAAATGGATTCTTTTCAACTTAAACCCTTAACACCCTTCAACTATCATGAATGGAAAGTTAAAATGTCAATCATTCTTAAAATCAAAGGGTTGTATAAGATCACCATGGGAACTGAAGTAGAACCCAACACTGATGCTGAAAAGGTCAAGTGGTACAACCGTAGTGATGAAGCCTATGGATTACTGAGCTTGTCTGTGTCTCTCAAACTTCTCTTCCATCTAAAATCCTCCTAAACTCTTGATGACATATGGGACACCTTAGAAAAGTTATTTGGGAAGCTTGATGAGATGAGAGGTCATGAGCTCAAAAACAAACTCATAAGTCTAAGTCCTAGCAACTTTGACACCCTACAAGACTTCTTCACTAAGTGTAAGGCCCTTAAATTGAAATTGAAAGAATGTGGGATAGAGAATAAAGATGATCAACTCATACTTTCTATTCTGGTAAAGTTAGGTCCAAGCTATTCAGTCTTTGTCTCCACTTTCCATGCCACAAAAAGTGCCCTTGGCACTACATGGAAAATGCCTTATTTGGATTCATTCATTGCCAACTTGACTAGGGATCAAGATAAGCTAATTCAAATGGGCACAATGAAGTCTACTCAACCCCAAGCTTTGATATCTAGAAATGGTAATGATAAGACTTCAACAAAGGAGAAGAAAAAAAAGAACAAGGACTAGGAGAAGAAGAAAGAAAACAACAATCCTACCAAAAACAACACTGAGTCTTCATCTTCCAATGCTAAACCAAAGAAGGATAAGGTTAAGTGTGCCTATTGTAAAATGGTAGGGCATGATGAACACAAATGCATGAAGAAACAAATAGATCACCTAACTCATCTTCTAGAGAAGAACAACATAGGTGTTCCTGAGTCCATCAAGCAGAATTCATCTACCCAAGATTCTACTAAGGCAAAAGGCAAGGGTAAGGAGAAAGAAAAGGGCAAGGCCCTTATAGAAACTACAGCTTCTACATCTTCGTGGGTCATAGACTCGGGTGCTTCTCACCACATGGGCTCTTCACTAGTTGAGTTTTCATCTTTAGAACCTTGTAGCATGACTTCAATTAGTTTGGGTGATGACACGTCAGTTTTTGTTGTAGGGAGAGGGTTAATTGAAATGGAAGGAGGAACATTCAACAATGTTTTAAGTGTTCCTTCTCTTTCAACTAATCTCCTATCAGTGTACCAAATCACTCACATTGGTCAGGGTATGAGAGTTGAGTTTTCACTAGATTCAGTGGCTATCAGGGAGTTGCATAGTGATACTACAGTGGCAGTGGGTAGGGCAGATCACCAAGCCAGGTTTTACACCTTCTCACATTTTGCATCAGATTCTTCTCTAATAGCATTGCTGACTCATTCAGATGGAGTTAGCAAATTATGGCATGAGTGTTTTGGCCACCTTAACTACCGTTACCTTGAGCAACTTTACAAAAATGACATGGTCATTGGTTGCTCGTGTCCAATTCTCAAAAGGACTTTGTGAGGGGTGCTCCCTTGGGAAGCATCCCAAAGCAAAATTTGACAAAGGCAAAGCTTGGAGGGCTTTACAACCTTTGGAGTTAGTCCACAGTGATGTATCGGGACCCTTTCCCAAACCATCTTTTATAAGGGCCAAGTACATCCTCACTTTCATTGATGATTTCTCTAGGTACACTTGGATATATTTTCTCAAACAAAAGTTTGAAGTGTTTGAAAATTTTCTAGACTTCAAGGCTCTTGTTGAGAAATAGAGTGAGAAACCTATCAAGGTTCTTCAAATTGATAATGGAAGGGAGTATGTCAGCATCCGGTTTGAGTAGTTTTTCACCACAGAGGGGATTGATTTGCAGTGCATAGTCACTTACAGTCCTTCACAAAATAGGGTTGCAAAATGCAAGAATAGGTTATTGAAAGAGATGGGTAGCTGTATGATTCACTCCAAATCCTTAACACCATAGTACTGGGCCGAAGCCATCAATTGTGCTTGCTACATTCAAAATAGGGTTCTTCACAAAGATTTGAAAGGGATAACACCCTTTGAAGCTTGGTATAAAAGGAAACCTAATGTTGAGCACCTTAGATTTTTCAGATCCCTAGCCATGGCCCGCATTCTAAAGAAGAAACACAAAGCTATGGAACATCAGTCCAAGCCTTGCATCTTTATAAGATATCTGGATGGTATTAAGGGATACCACCTTCTAGATCAAGTCACTCATGAGTTGTTCATTGAGATAAGTGTCCATTCTCAAGAGATTCCTAGAGACTCAACACTTGACACTTCTCCCTCATCGGATCTACTTCTTCATGATGATTCCTCATCAGATTCAGATCAGCCACAACAAGTTCTTGAGCTAGAGACATCTTCTTCTTCAAGTTCAGATAGCAATAATAGTGATGCCATGTCATCCACCTCTAATCAGTCAGAGGATGAGGAGTTAGCACTTGACTCGCTTACTTTCGGGCCACTTTGGGCCAGACAGACACTTGAGAGTGCTAGCACTTAAGTAGGAGATCCCACAGATGACAAACATACTAGGGGGATTTTTAGAGAGATCCGCATGCCTTCTTTGCTTCAATTTTAGATCCATAGACTTTTTGAGAGGCATTAGGGGTACTTGAGTGGGATAGTGCTATGGAGGAAGAATATTCTTAATAAAAAATCACACTTGGGATTTGAATTCACTTTCTAAGGGAAGAAAGATGGTTTGATATAGGTGGATATATCAGACCAAGTCTATAGCAGATGGGTTGGTTGATAAGTACAAGGCATGATTGGTTGCCAAGGGTTTCTCACAGGTGGCAGACATTGACTACTTAGAGACCTTTGCACCCATTGCAAAGATGACTTATATCTAACTCACCTTGGTTATTGCTGCAACACATGGTTGGGATGTGCATCAGATGGATGTGAAGAGTGCCTTTCTTCACATAGACCTATAGGAGGAGATCTACATGGAGCAGCCACCAGGATTTATTCAAGATTCTTCCTTAGTATGTAGACTTAGGAAATATATCTATGGCCTCAAATAGGCCCCTCAGGCTTGGTATGCCAAGATGGATTCCTTCCTTCTCACAATGGTTTTCACTAGGTGTCATTCTGATCCCAATGTCTACTTCTTACGGTAGGATGATTGCTCTTGATTTTGGTTCTATATGTTGATGACCTTTTGATCACTAGGAGTTCTTCATCGGCTATTTTAGTGGTGAAGGCATCTCTCCAAGATAGATTTGACATGACAGACTTGGGTTTATTGCACTACTTCCTTGGCATCGAGATCTCACAGTCAGATTCAAGGATTTCTCTTACACAGCCTAAGTATGCTCTTGACTTATTGGCTCAGCTTCACATGGCTGATTGCAAGTGATCTCTAACTCCCTTTCTATCAGGAGTCAAGCTTGAGGCTGATTTCTCTTCACCATTGGTTGATGCCACTCGGTATCGACAACTTATTGGTAGTCTCATCTACTTGACTCACACCAGGCCTGGCATTTTATATACAGTGGGACTTGTCTCCAGATTCATGCAGTAACCCCATGAGCTACATTGGAAAGTAGCTAAGAGGATCTTGTATTACATATAGGGTTCACATAGATATGGGATTCATTACAGATTTGGCATAGAGGTTGACTTGGTTGGATATATAGATTCAGACTGGGCTGGTAATTCATAGACTCACAAGTCCACTTTTGGTTATAGTTTCTCTCTAGGTTCTAGTCCTATTAGTTGGTCTAGCAAGAAGCAAAATGCTATAGCTATATCATCCACAAAGGCAGAGTACATGGGAGCTATTAATGCAGCTATTGAGGCTATTTGGCTTTAGGGGATTCTTTCTGACTTTGGCATTCTTATCAGGCAGCCCACCATCATTTATTGTGACAACCAGAGTACTATTCAGATTTGTAGGAATCTAGTTCAGTACTAACAGACCAAGCACATAGAGATTCACATGCATTTCATTTGGGAGCTTATTCATAGTCAGGTTATTGACTTGATATTTTGCCAGTCTTTGGAGTAGGTTGCAGACATCTTCACCAAACCTTTCACTGAGAGCAAGTTCATTCTTCTACGAGCTCTTCTTGGGGTACAGTCTACATCTACATCAGCATCATCTTCACAGGGGGCCTTCTAGCCTCTTCTTTATTTTATGTCTCTCTTTTGGGGGGGGGAGTTTTTTCCTACGGGTTTTCTCCTTTTCTCTATCTTATGGGAGATTGCATTTGTACATGGGTACCTCATCAGGCCTAGTTGCCGAGACCCATTTTATATTTCCACACTGCCCATCTAAGCTGAGCTTATGGGGGGGGGTATTAGTGTAGGTTTTTATTTTTCCCTATTTATTAATTATGAAAATTATATTTCTTGTGCATACATGGAGTTTTCCTACATTTGTGGGATAGGCTATCTTATGTAGAGGTGTGTGTCATAGGTGTCATAAGAATGTCATAAGTAACTCCCTTAATGGGAGTTACTTCTCTATTCTTAACACCTTGTCACCACCTTTCATGGAGGAGTTACTGTCTATTCTTGGGGTGCCTCATCCACCTTTTGTGGAGGAATTACTTACGTACTCTCTTATATGTATTCCTCACTTTGGCCATCTCATGCTAATCAGATTTTGGTTTTTTCCATTTTGTCTTATGTAATTTCTCTTATTGTGTTATTTTCAAATTGCTTTAGCATCTATGTGGTGTGTACTTGCTTTAACTTGTGTGATCACGTCTCCATTGTACTTGTATTATCCAGATTCTGGCAACAACTCTGATAGGTTCACTATCTTGACAATAAACCTCATGGTTGTCGGTTATTGTGTTTCCTATGTTTTAAGATTATTCAAAACCTTGAACCTATGTTGTACCTTAAGCAACCTTCATAAATTTTATCCACTTCATACTTTTATCCATGCATGATAATTATTCACCTAGCCTCCATAAGCCTAAGAAAGTATAAAGACTTTCCAAGATGTATGCTTGCTATAGGTTTGTATATACATATAATATTTTCAAAATTTTATCAATTACTAACATTTTATATATTTTAGGAACCCATCGAGTCTCAATCTCTCTGAGTGCATGCTTAAGGGGTGCACCAAGAAAGTGGTGGGCAAGCCATTGTTGATTCATAAGATTATTTTTCCTTTTTCTACTTTCCATATACACACTTATCTCTTAAAACCATTTACCTTAAGCTTATTCTTCCTTGTTTTACCCATTCCAAAAATTTGTCATGCTTTATCCTCATTTTCTTGCCTTGACCCCATTTTTCCAATTGACTATACTAGGTCAACTGGTTCAAAACCATATAGTTTTTAGCCTTTGATTACTATATAGGGTTGACAAGGTTGACCCTGTACTATTTAGGGATATTTTTCACTTAGAGTTTCATTAGCCCTTCAACTGACCTAGCTCAGGACCTAGTGTTTTACCTCTTAAAAACATACAAGGTTGACTAGGTTAAACCTACATAGATGACATATTCAAAAGGATTTAGGGCAAGATATACCTATATATACAAGTTGATTTTCAACCATTTGAGAATAGAGAAGTGAAGAATAATAAGTGTGATGGAACATCTACTTATTGACCATTCTACTTGAGGAATAAATCTTAGGGTTCCGTACTTTATTTATAGATATGGATTTTTTTGATGGAGAATTATTTTAGATGCATAAATAGGTTGTGTATCTTAGAGATGATTTGTCTTTGTTATCCTTACATACCACAATAATATCTTGTGAATCACCTTGGCCAAGGGAGAGATTGAGGCTTAGTAGGTTCATCTTCAAGGTAAGTATTCCTAACTTTATTTCTCCTTTATAAGAGTAGATAGATAATGCAATTATGCTTATATCTCATGCATTAGGATTACATATACATAGACATGAGTATATGTCTTTTATACATGTTTAATTTAGTTTGTTTTGTTTCTAACCCCCACTTTGTGCCACAAGATTTGGTGTGCAATAGATTAGATTTAGTTTCTTATTTATTATATATAGAGTAAACATTAAACCTATGACTGTTTTAGAGTTGTTACATGATTATGTTAGACTATATTATTTGGAACCCTTCATAGCATGGTGTATTATGATAAGTGATCCCATAATTGGGTCTAGCAGATCCCCATATTGGTCATGCTACTACTTAATAAATATATTACCAATCAGAAGTGTAGGTATGCTCTATCTTCTCTGAGCCAAAATTAATATATAGACATGATGTATTTTTAATTTCATACATTCTATTGAACCCAATGTGAACTAACCCTTGCAAGATTTGTTTACCTTATTTCATTCTTTCATTATTATTTTATCATATATCTTCCATTCTAGATCAAGTTTTTGACCCAGTATCTAACTTCTATGTGTAGGATTTTAGGTATAGACTACTAGATCGACTCAATTGACCTAGGATAGATTTCTAGCTTTTCAAACATCTAGTCTAGACTACTAGGTTGACCCAGTTGACCTTGTACATTTTTAGGAACTCAACAGTAAGTTTTTATAAAGCTTGATCGACCTAGTTAACTCAGTTAGTAAAATTTGCAAGCATATATCAAGGTTCTTAAACAATAATATTCATTCTCTACATCTTTGATCCACTAAGGTTCCTTTCTATCTTTCTATCTCTTTCTTTATAGTCTTTCATTTTATAATTTTTAGTCTTTAAAACCACCCCAATATAGTCAACTAGATAGACCCTACCGACCCAATTCTATGTTCTATGTGTTGTTTGGATAACTAGGTCGACTATTTTAACCTTATTTATTTTTAGACCTTACTTTTGTAGTATAGGTTTGACCCTATTAACCTTGTTCTATATTTTGTGCATATAATATTGACTATATCAACATTGTACCTTGTTTCAAAGTTGGAATTAACCTTATATGCTAGTAATTAGTTCACACTTTTTTTTCTTGTTACTTGCATACTTATAATAGATCACATAGTTTAATTAGGTGGTTTTCAATTAATCATTTAGTGTCACTATTTTATACTTTATGCACACATGACCAAATCACAAAATATAAATAAACATTTTATCATTTTTATACCTAAGGCCAACCTACTTGGATTTCATCACCAATGGGGAAGTTGCCTTAGTGTTCTAGTCAAGTATAAAGCATGGTTAATGGTATATTCTAGATAATCACCTGCCACCCTTATCACTATAGTGTGTGAAGTGAGGGGTTAGGCCCTAATACCAAGCCTATATCATTACAACTACATATCCCTTTCATCCCAAACTACCTGAAACCATTCTTAGATTGACATTCTAGTTCTTTGATTACAATCAACTTCTATTCATATTTAAAATCATATTCTAATAATCTAATAAATATTTAGGTTGACCAATTAGTTAGCTATTTACTTTCTAAGTTTATTTCTTGATCTTTGCTCAATTGTATTTTGTATTGTAAAAACTTGCATTAGCTAGCATTGGTGCAAGGTTTTGCATTATGTGCCTCAATCAGATTGGCTAGTGTTAAATCTAATTAACTATTTGTTTCATTTTGGCTATTTCTTTTCAAATTAATTGCAAAATTTATTTTATTTTAGTTCAAAAATCTATTATAAACATTTTAATTTTTTCTCTCTACTATATTGGATTGACCCAATCGACCCTATACCTTTTTATAGTCTCTATTCATTGTACTAGATTGACCTAGTTGACCCTGTACTATTTAAAGACCATATTTTCTCTTTTTATAGCCTTTTTTCACTATATTAGATCAACCTAGTTGAAATTTTACTATTTATAGACCTTATTTTGTGTTAGGTCAACCTAATTGACCCTGTACTATTTTTATCAATTCTTATTTCCTTGGTTTCTCATCTCTCTTTCTTTCCCTTCACCATGGATTTTCTACTTGATGAAAATATTGAGTTTTATTCAATAAACATGATGAATTTTACCAACCTTCATAGGGTCTCCCATAAAAAGAGTAGGGATCCTCTCCTAGATGTTAGTAATGTTCATATTGCCACTTGCATAATGAACTATGGGACCCCTCCTAATACTTCTTAACATAATACTCTTTTCTCATGAAAATACCAACTTAAATTAGAGTATACCCCCAAAATGATCTTCTTTATTTTTGAATTTCCTCAACATCAAAGAAAGGATCCCTCTAACATTTACAATCTTATGATTAGTGGTCAATCTGAAGAGCCTCATTCACCTACTCCTACATACTCAATTGGATTTGGGTGTACACTTTCTTCTATTCTCACCTCTTCCTTTGATTATGACCCCATCTCTTATCATGACCTCTTCTTCTCTAAATTATTCCACCTCCATACCTAGTATATCCACTAAAATTATAGGTTATAAATATAGTGGGCTTCTCATAAGATCCACTATCCTTGATCCTTCCACTAGTGAATCATTTTCTACCCTAGGTAATCATGATTCTAGTGCTTTTTCTTCTCAACCATTCACTAGTTCATCTTTTTCTACACAAGAAAATTTTGCCACTAGTTCCTCACATTCTCATAGTTACTATCAAGATCCTATCAACACCAATAATGGTACCCAAGCCACTAATATCACCTCAAATAATACTAACAATGTCAATCAAACCCACCAACTATTTTTAAAAACACTCAATTAGATGAATACCTTTCAAGCTCATAACACAAATCAAATTATGATAATGCAAAACCACCTTCTACATATTTAATCTCATCCTCAACCAATGGCTTGGGGCATACATAACTAGAATGTTCCCCCTCTTGCTCTTTGATATTCTTAAGGAAATATCATTCCTCAACCTTATTTGGTCAATAAAACCATTAATCATATTCAAAATGAACCTCTTACTACTCAAATTGATAACATTGATATAAGAGGTATCACACCTACAATTTCTTATAATGGATCAATCAATCCCACCATTTATCTTAAAACATTTGGAAATGTTTATAAGGATTGGGTCAAATTAAACACCTTCATTGCTACCAAACTCTTATCCAAAAATCTCATAGGTGATGCCTTGGATTGGTTTAATAAAATTATAAATCATTCCATTAATAGTTTGGAGGATTTAGTGAATGCTTTAGTTCAAGAATTCTAAACTAGTGATCTTCAAAAAAATACTTTGTCCTATTTCATAAGTTGCAAATAACTTGAAAATAAAACTGCTCAAGCCTTTGTTAAATTGTGTAAAACTTTGTTAAACAAATGTGAACATACCATGGCTGATGATAATCTTTTCCATCTCTTTACCAATGCCCTTTTTCCTAAACTTCAATATCAAGTCCAAACTCTCTCTACATGTACATTAGAGGAGGCTATTGACCAAGCTAAATAAAAAGATTTCCTTATACATCAATTTGAGCCACCCCAACCTTCTGTGGGTCCTCATATCTTAATAATTTTTTTTTGCAATGTTACCAGTGATGGTCTTACAGACTCTTATGACACCATTCACAATGTTAAATCTATCATTCCTACCCATTTTTCAGAGCCAACTCCTCCTCAATAATATACCCATCCTTACTTATCTTTAACAAACAATATTAATATTCATAAACCTATATCCTCAAGTGAATTTATTAAGTGTCTACCTAGGCCTCTTCCATGAGATCTTGACCCTACCCATCCTATGAAATCCTAGTATGATCCTAACAAGTTTTGTTGGTTTCATGCTAGTTGGGGTCATTCTCATAAGACCTATAGACAATTTCATAGTTTAGTTATGGAATTTATTCTTGGTCCTAATTTTTATCATGATTATATCATAAAAAAACATCAACAAGCTTATGAAATTGCTTTTAAGAATTATAAATCACATGATAAATATAAAGCCTTAAAAAAAACCAATGCTCATTTAGATATCTACAAAGACCCTCTTCCTAATCATAAACCTATCCAAGACAATCAAGACAAAGCCACCCCTTCCACCAATAATGTAGAAAGTCTTATTGAAACCACTTTCAAAGAGAATGTGGTTAACATGAATAATCTATGAAGGGTGGTTGATTTTATCTATTGCTAGTCTATATACACTCTTCCTTCATCTAGAACATATCATGTTATCCAGGATTCTTCTCCAACTCATTTAAATGAGTTGGGGTAAGATGACCTTATTACTTTTTCTGATTCTCCCTTGGATAACACTTCGTTTTCTATTTCTACCACTCTTCTATCATCTTCTAACACTAATGATACTCAAATTTATACTAACACTTCTTCTACCAATTCTCAAAATCAACTTGAACTAGCTACTTCATCATCACAACATAATGCACAACCTTATTCTAAACCTTCATCTTCTCACCAAAATAAATTCTAATTCACTTAGGATCTTCCTTTTGAGGACCTTCTTAATCATTGTGCACCTATATCTAACAACCTTCTTATGGGTTATGATGAGTGGGATCCCATCATGGAACTCACTAATCTACCATCCCATATTCCATTTCTTGAGCTTATGAGGACTTAACCACATCATAGAAACCATCTTATGTAACTATTATTAGAGATGAATATCCCTCATCCTCCCCTAGTAGGATGAGAGGTAGCCTTATCTAGATCTAAGGATGAGTATATTACAACAATGTGAAGAGATGTCCATTAACATTGATGAAACTATAGACACTTCTATTTCCTTAAAATTTCCCATAACTTATATGATTCCTGATGAGATTTTGCTTCATGTGAATAATCATCCCTTATTCATTAGTGTTTAAATATAAAATATGCAAGTTAAGCATGCATTTATTGATGAGGTTTCTAGCACATGTGTTGCCTCTCTCAAATTTATTAAGACCCTTATGTATTCATAATGCAATCTCAAGTCTACACATAACACCTACCAAAGATATGATAGAAATAAAATGTATCCTCTAGGTTGTGTATGGCTTCTCATTACTATCCCACCATTCACTATTCATGTGAAGGTGATGATCTTTAACTTTTCCATTTCTTATAACATCTTGCTTGGTAGGCCATGCACTCACTTTATGATAGTTGTTGCTTATTTCACTTGCCAATGCATCTAATTCCCTCATAATGGAGCCATTTATAGGATTTAAGGTGATAATAACCCTTAGAATTTTAAATAATTCCAAGACCATGGTGTTTTCAAGATTCCTACTCTTAAACCTTTGCCCAACGCTCCATTCCATGAGTCTTAGCATCTTAATTTTCTTGTAAATTCAACCCAAGGTTATAACACACATCCTAAACTCATTGGGAACATTAATCCTAACCTCTTAGATTATAATGATGATGAGCTTGATGAGATTAACCTAAATATTAAAACTTCCAATTTCTTACCTCACTTTATCTCTCATCTTCCTACTTCCTTGCAGCCTTATTCTCACAAGCCAACTTGTGATGATATTACCATAGTCTTGACTAAGACTCAACATTCTATTCACCACTCTTCATTGGATGACAAGGTCATCCCTACTTGTGTCATTAATATTCATACCCTAGATTATGATTATGGTTATTCCTTAGATGATCTATTCTTAAGAAGTATTATACATGCTTGAGATGTTGAGATTATCCTTTATTGTTCTTCTTTACTTGAGTTTTTTCACGTATCTTCCTATCTTCTTTCATTTATAGTTCCTAATTTTAGTATTTTTCCTCTTTATTTTAGGATAGAGATGGTGCCAACACCTCTAGTTTTTAAGGATACTCATATGAGTATGTTTATGGATCATGTTATGATCAGGTCTTACCATTTTACTAGGTTCTTTGATCATCGTAGTTGGTATACTACTAAGATTAGTATCACCCTCCTTAGACTTTTTGCAGATACCATTCCTCCCTTAGTAGAGTCCTTATTATAATTTATTCCTAATTCTACTATAGTTGATCATATTTTTACTCCTTTTATAATTGATCCTATTCCCACTCCTATTTTTGTTAGGCCTACCCCTACTTCTCATCTTATTTATCCTCCCATTGAGCCTAGTTCTATTTCTCCTCAATCACCACCTTCCTTTGGTGATGGTTTGCTTCCTTTGCCTACGATGGATCCATTGCCCATAAAATGGGCTGATGAGTCTTCTCTAGCTTCTTCCACTCTTATTACACCTCCTTTTATGATTTCTTCTCCTAAGACCACTCACAAGTGTATTTATTGCTTCTATGGGATAAATAATCATTTTGCTACCCATTGTCACAAGTTACAAAATCATATTGATAATTTGCATCCTTCCTCTCCTTCCTTAGACAAAGCTACACCTCCCTTGAAATTTCTACCTAAATATATACCTACGTATGGTGAGGTGTATTATCTGTGGTACCAATGTGGCACCCATCACATCGATTATTGTTGTATCCTTCAATAACACCTTAAGGATCACCTTATATATATTCCAAAACCTTTTTCCATTCCTACCATAGGTCATTATCATAACAAGTCTTCTCCTTCTTATCCCATGGCTTTAACTCTAGTGGTTCCATCCCCTCTTGTGGTCCCTTCATCACCTTTTGTGCCTCCAACCATGGTTCCTTCACCTATGAACCTTTCCTCACCTGTGGATCCCTATCCACACGTGAATCCCTCACCCATGAGTCCACCGGTGATCCTTACATCTCCCATAGAGCTTGATACCATGCATTCTCTCAAGCATCCCTTGACTAAGTTACCTCCTTAACATGATCCTTTGATCATTCTTAATTTTTTAGTTGAGGAGATTAGAAGAGAAGTCTTTTCCCAAATTTCATTGAAGATTGATGAGACATTAGCAACAATTCATATCCAGCTTCATACAGATTTATCTAATGTTTTGGATAATGTGTGTTGGAATATTTAGTATTACTTATGATCACATGCATGGTTCCTTTACATTTACATTTTCATTGGAAATGTGTTCCAATTTTATTTTTATCTATCTGTTATATCATTTGACACTATGTCAAATTCATATTTTTCTTACATGGTGATTCTTTACCTTTGATACTATATATTTCTTATCTTATCATTTATCTTTGTATATGATTTTATTTCTTTATCATTTTATTCTCTTTCCTTCTTGATTTTTTCTCAAAATTCTCTTTTTGTGTCTTCATGTTTGTTTACTTTCTTATCTCTATTTTTCATAGATAATTGTCATTGTGAATTGGTTATAAAAAACCCTATTCCCTTTGGTCCTTATCTAATATTCACATGTGATCAATTAGCAAATAATGTATCTGTTTCTACGCTAAATCACTTTCTACATTCAAAAGATAGAGAAATGAGAAACTTAAAGAAAATAGACGAGGGTTTATACGTACCCAGATTGTAGACATGCGCACTAGAATTCAGATGTTGTGAGAACTCCTCTTTGGTTGTGGAGGAATGACACCTGAAAGAGAAAGACACTAAACACAAAAAATGTTAGATGACAAAAGGGTGGACTACCAAGCAAGAGCTTGGTCCTAGAAGCGCAAAGGCTTCTTGGAGGATGTCAGTCCACTGTTAAAAATAGAATGTTGATCAGAAACAGAAAGTAATAAATGATGGAAAATAGAAAGAAAGAACTTAAGACAAATGCATACCTATTTAGGAGCTATATGCCTTTGCACAATCACCGACATCGGTGGTATTGCCGGTGTCAGTTAGAAAGGTCACCAACGTTGGTTAGACTGTCGACGTCGGTAGGGGTACTAGCCGAGGTTGGTCAGGGTAGTAGTCAGGGATGGGTCGGGCCAAGTTTCAGGACTGTGGACAAGTTCTATGGATGCGCAGAATGGACTGTGGTCTTGTCTGAGGGTCAAGAAGGTCTGTTTAGAGGTTTGAGGTATTGCTTGGAGGTCTGAGGGACTTATCTTGGGTTTGAGGGACTGAGAATGTTGTCTGGGACTGGACTGAAAGGGTGACAGGGCAAAAGGAAGATGAACGGGAGACAGGGTCTGAGAAGGCTTTTCAGTCTCTCAGAGGAAGGACAGGGCAAGTGGTAGACAGTGGATAGGATAGGTAAATGAAATCAAATGAAATAATGAAATGAAATAGTGAAACTGCTTACCTCCTGCTTGTTGATTGAAGAATGAAGGAGCTTGTTGTTGGAGCTGTGGAAGGCCTGTTGCAAGAAGAAATGACTAATGTAGAGTACCTGTACCTGTTGTTATTATTGCACAAGGTGGAGAAAAAGGAGAATATGATTGCTAAAGAGTGTCTAAAGAGTTTTGTTCATAGGGGGCGGAATGGTTGCAAAAAACTATTTTGAAGGGTGCCGACACTGGCAAAACCGCCGATGTCGGCCGAATAATGATCGACGTCGGCGAGGGCAGAATGGGCATAGAGGCTAAAATTAGCCTCTATCCATTCTTGCACGCTGTCGGGTCAAGGGGCCATGGGAAAATGGTTGAGGAAGACATAAATGGATGCGGGAGGAAGGATAAAGGGGAGATTTGGGTAGTAAAAGCTAGGAGAGAGGTGGGGGGATCCAAGGTGGCAAGGGTGAGGTGGAAAGGGGCCAAATATTTAATTATTTTAATTTGATAAATGGAGGGGGCTAGGACAAGGGTTAGGATATGGGTCAACGGGGGACAAGCGGGGAGGATGAAAGATGACCAAGGTGCAGACACATTTTTGGTGTCTACATTTGCCCCTTTTTGTCTTGTTGGTTGTTTTTGACGAACTGCAAGACAAAAATAGGAGTTGGTTGCCCCAAGAATGGGATGAGATGTTCCTCCCTCAAAGCGAGAGTTGAGGGAAGGGAACCTGAGATCAAGTGTCGATTTGACAGAGAGATGGATAGACAGAGGGTGAGTGTGAATGCTGCAATAGTCGTGATTGCGCGTATACCACTTCATGAGATGGTCGAGTCAAATTGTCATAGGTCGAGGGTCAAGGAGTGCCAAAATTAAAATAACTGAGCCCCAGCTTTTGGTCATGGCTGATCGGGTTATTCAATCTAAGCTGAAGCTCCAATGGTCATCGTGTCCTGGGTATCTCGAGCTCAGGAAGTGCTCCTAGAAACACGAAAATGTCACAAGTAGTGGGGATCAACCGGCTTGCGATCCTATACTTGTGGGGGTCAAAAATATGGGTTGTGCACAATTTTGCTAACCATTCATGAGGTAGTAGACATGCAAAAACAACCAAGGCAACATTTGTCTTGGAAGCGATCGTGATCAGAGGAGATGGTCATGATCGCCAAGGTCGGGTGGTTGATGCGGGCAGAGGCAAAAAGTGGTCTCCAGGGTGCCCCAGGGGGTGAAGATAACTTGGTCTGGAGAACTGACTGATCAAGGGCATGATTGTGGGGCAAGGTGATGAAAAAAAGAAGGATTGAGGGCCACCGATGTTGGTGATAAAATTGATGTCAGTGCCCCAAATGGACTGATGTCGGCAAAAATAGGCCGACGTCGGTGGCCTAGCACATGCCTATGCCGACGTCGATGGCCTGCCAAATCTGACAAAACCGGATTGGTGGCCCACAAAAAGTCATTTGCTATTTGTTGATTGAGAGAAAAGAACTCTGGAGCCAAGTGAGTGAAAGTGACCTAGAGTTGACTGGAGAAGCGGTGAGGTGGCAGATAGGCATTGGTGGAGAGAGGGAGCGAGTTGGAGAGTGATTGGAGGTGGCAGAGGCATTTGTGGGCTAGGTGAAGTCTGAGGGTAGAGAGACACAGTGGAGATGGTAGAGGGGAGTAGAGGACCCGTGGGAGGTCCACCACCAGTGGCACCCATCGTGCCACCACACCGATGATGCTGGGATGAGGTAGGAGGGTCCTGAACCCTATTTGGACTGTTTTTGTTTTGGATTTAGTTTTTAAACTTTTAGTTGTTTTTTGAGAGAGAGAGATGCACAGATTATGTGATTGTATAAAACTTCGATATATATATATATATATATATATATATATATATATATATATATGATGAGATTATTTTGGATTATTGGATGTTGTTATGGATGTGTTTAATATTTATGGCACTTTGATTTGATGCATGTTTTAATATGATGTGTATGATGATGATGTTATGATGCTATGTTTGTGATTATGATGACTAATATAATGATGAATGTGATGGCTAATGAAATGATGATATGATGATGATTAATGATATTGATGTTGATGTTTTGATTTTGTTAATGATTATGAAAATATGTGATTGTTTGTGATGTGATTGGCAGGTGACGAAAGAATGAGACGGGAGAAAGGATGAAGAGGATGGCCGAGCTAACCCCAGAAGACCCCATGTCAACTGAGTGCTGCCTACATAGCCCTTGTCCTAAGGGCTTAAGGCCAATTTAGTTCTCCCAAAGAGGGAGGAAGAGGGTCGAAGTGATTGATTGGTTGTGGTCGAGGTCAAGTCATGGTTAGAAGAGGATAATGTTTATCCAGTATGTAGATGAACAAATGGGGGTGGTCGAGCTAACCCCAAAAGACAGTCATGTCATCTGAGTGCTACCTACAGAGCCCTGGTTGTTAGGTGGGCCTCAGACCGATGTAGTTTAGACAAGGAGATAAAGCAGTCGATGATTGGTCTAGTCATGAGAATGGTCTAGCACGTCCATATGTCTGAGGGAACATGCTTGAAATGATGAGAAAAATTCAAGGTTTTTCACCCCTAGCAATTGCCCATATTAGGTGATGGACATATGCCAAAAATGAAATGAGTCTATTTATGCTTCAGTAAGTAATGGTTTATGCTGAACATAAATTGAGTGGTCTATAGTTTCCATGTGTATTGGTGTCCATAGAAACTAGTGTCAATAGGTTAAGGTGAGTGGTCAAAAAAGAGGGTGGAGTTGATTTGATAAATGACAAATGATTGAATGTGACCAAAGTGTAAAAGAAGTGAAAGGCATAATCGCCCTTTCATTGACAAGGACCAGAATGATAACATAGATAGGGGTTGTTAGAACTAAGATCCCCATTCATGCATTACATCATTGACCAGAGGTTGTGTTAGAGCGGTAATCGAATCACTTTGACATTAAAGTGAGCTCAAAGTCCCTTGAGTAGGTGTTAGGATAGGAGAATAGGGTAACCCATTTAAGAGCAGAGATAACCTTGCCCCCTTTTTATAGGAGACCCTGAGACAACTATAAGCCAAGTCCATGACCCCTTTTTTTTTTGAGCAGACTGATCAATGCGGGAAGTCTGTGAAGAGATGTCATTTTGCTTGGTGGTCAGTTGTGAAGCTGATCGATGCGGGAAGATTCTAAGAAAGGTGTTATTTGTAGCAAGAGTTAATCATAGCCATCCTTCAAGGGAGTGATCTATATTTTTGCTTTATATATAAGGGCTTTTGAATAGCTGTCCTTCGAGGGAGCAGTCTATTAGCTACAGCAATGATAGTACAGCTGTCCTTCGAGGGAACAGTCTGCCTTTTGATTTTGATTTTTTGACCTTGGATATTTTGACATCTTGACCTTTTTTTTTGATAGAAATGTGAGTCATGGACAAGACTACAGAAGGTCAAGGGCTCCCTTTTATTAGGACAAAGCATCCATACTTTATAAAAGGGTCATAGAGGATTTGTTAAGGGAAATAGGGTGAAAAGGGTTGAGGATTAAGAGGACATGGATTGCTCAAGGGATGAGCTCAAGTTAAATGTCAAGTGGATGAGTACTCGACTAACAGTAGAATGGTCACAGATGCAACGCATTAAGAGGCTCAGGTTCTGGCCGTCCATCGAGAAAAGATAGACGATAAGTCCCTGACCTATACTTGTGCATGATGATGAAAGGTCTGAGCCAATTAGGGGCAAACTTGCCTCATTTACTTCACTCCATATTGGTCACATGCTGATTCTCTTTGAGGATGAGGTCTCTGATGTTGAAATCTTGTTCTCACATATTTTTGTCATAGGCTCACTTAATGCGATTTTGATAGGCATGGAGGTGATTGAGGGCAGCAAGATGATGCTCGTCAAGTAGCTCAAGTTGAGCTAAGTGATCTTGATGAAAGTCATCATTGGAGAGAATGTCATGCAGGGAGATGCAGAGAGACAGGATTTGTACTTTGAGAGGTAGGGCAGCCTCTATTTCATACATGAGAGAGAAAGGAGTAGCACCCATAGAGGTTCAGATGCTAGTGCGGTAGGCCCACAAAATGAAGGGAAAGTGAATGTGCCAATCCCTTCCTGTGTTGTTGACCACCTTCATGAGAATTTTAGTCAAAATTTTGTTGGAAGCCTCAGCCTACCCATTTGCTTATGGGTAGTAAGGCGAAGAGAAGTTGAGTTTAATGCCAAATGAGTCACATAATTTTTGGACAGTCTTATTTTTGAAGGACTTGCCGTTGTCAGTGATGATTTTGTGAGGAACACTGAAATGATAGATGATGTGGCTGCTGATGAAGTCGATAACTTTGTCAACTTTTATGGAGATGAGAGGAATGGCTTCCACCCACTTGGTGAAATACTCAGTGGTAGTGATGATGGATTGATGACGAAGAGACGAGTGAGGGTTAATCTCACCGATGAGATCTAAGCCCCACTGAGAAAAAGACTAAAAATCTTGAGCAACTTGTAAGGCATGGCTGGGGAGATGAAGCAGGTTAGAGTGCTACTAACACTTGATGCAATGCCAGACATAGTCGCTACAGTCTTGATGCAGGGTGTGCCAATAATAGCCCAGGCGAAGGATGCGCTTGGCAATCGAGTTCCCATTGAAGTGTCTACCATAAATCCCATCATGGACTTGCTTAATGGCTTGAGAGGCTTCAGTGGAGGTGAGACAACGGAGAAGGAGGCCGTCAAAGCCTCGCTTATAGAGAAGACCCCCTAACATGGTATAACAAGCCGTGCATTTGATGAAAGCTCATCACGCATTGCTAGAGAGATTAGGAGGAGTGACAGAAAGAGATAAATAATCCACAAGTTGCTTATACCAATGATCTCATGGACTAGAATTTATGGTGGTGACATGATTGATGTTAGGAGAAATGTATGAAGGCAACGGCACACGATGCACCGTGACAAAAAGTCTGGATGAAGATGATGAAGATGGAATATGGGAGGCAAGAGAAGCCATGGTGTCAGCAAACTTGTTTGTGGATCGAGGAACAGTTTGCAAGAGGTAATGGTCAAAAGATGCCAGAAGAACATTAGCATAATTTTTGTACCTTTGCAAAATTTCATTTTTGCAGAGGTATGAACCATTGACTTGATTAACGATGAGCTGTGAGTTGCCAAAGATATTGATAGACTTGATGCTGAGAGAAAGGGCAGTCTGAAGTCCCAAAATTAAGGCCTCATATTTGGCCATATTATTGGTACAATCAAAGTCAAGCTTGAAAGATAGAGGCATGGGCTCACCTTCGAGTGGGATGAGAATGACACCCGCACCCCCACCAAGTTAACATTTGGAGCCGTCAAAGAACATGGTCATTTGGTAGACGGTGTCATCAGTGGAAAGCACAGTGATAGACTCATCAGGGAACTCACACTGCGAAGGTTGATTGTCGGGAAGAGGGGCATTTTCTAGTTGGTCAGTGATGGTTTGCCCCTTGATAAATTTTTGCTGGATGAATTCAAGGTCAAACTCAGCAAGCAGCATGAGCCACTGAGCCATACGTTGATTTTGATATGGCTTGGAGTGCATATACTTGAGAGGGTCGGTGTGAGTGATGACGAAGGTTTTGTGGTTAAGAAGATAATGGCAGAGCTTGGTAGTGGCAAAGACTAACGCCAAATAGAGTTTCTTGATATGGGTGTACCGAGTTTCATAGTCGACCAATGTTCGGCTGATATAGTAGACCGCTTGCTCATGGTGGTGCTCGTCTTGGTGTGCGATCATGGCACCTAACAAATGGTTGGTGGCAGAGATATAAAGGTAGAAGGGGTGGTCATCTTTAGGTGGAATGAGGACTGGTGGAGAGACCAGATAGCATTTAAGGGCTTCAAAAGCCTCTTGATAGTCCTTATTCCATTTAAAGGTGACATCCTTCTTAAGGAGGTGATGAAAAGGTTGGCAACAGTCAGAAAGCTACGAGATGAAATGGTGAATGGACTGGAGCTTCCCTTGTAGACTATGAAGCTGCTTGAGATTGGTTGGGGGTGGCATCTCGAGGATAGCATGGATCTTGGCGGGATCTATCTTGATGCCACAGAAAGAAATGATGAAGCCTAGGAGCTTGCTGGAGAGAACCCCAAAAACACATTTCTTGGGGTTAAGGCGGACATTGTATTGAAGAAGGTGAGAGAAGATGATCTTGAGAATGGTTAGATGGTCATGGTGAAACTTGGACTTGCCGAGCAGGTCATCCACATAGTCCTCCATGATTTTGTGGAAGAGATCATGGAAAATGTAGGTCATGGCACGCTGATATGTGGCACCAGCGTTCTTCAAGCCAAAAGGCATGACCCAATAGCAAAAAGTCCCCCATGGGGTGATAAAGGTGGTCTTGTGCTGATCTTCTGGTGTAATCAGGATTTGATTGTATCCTGAAAACCTGTCCATAAGAGATAGCATTTCATGGCCAGTCGTGAGATCAACAAGCTGGTCAATGTTAGGAAGAGGAAAGTCATCCTTGGGACAGGCTAGGTTGAGGTCACGATAGTCCATGCAGATTCGGATCCCCCCAGTCGCTTTGGTGACAGGGACGATGTTAGAGACCCATTGCGGATAATTGATGGACTAGATGAAAGAGATAGAAAGAAGGCGCTAAAGCTCCTCTTTAACAAGGAGTGCAATGCAAGGATGCATCTTTCAAAGCTTTTGCCAGACAAGCTTAGCCTCTGGTTTGGTGACAATGTTATGGGTAGCAATGGCGAGGTCAATGCCAGGCATGCCACTGTAAGTCCAGGCAAAGGCCTTGCTATGGTCGGAGAGGAACTGGGTATAGTCAAGCTTCTCCTGAGCATCTAAAGATTGGCCAATCTTCAAGACATGAGGAACATCAGAAGAAGGGAGGTTGATGTCAATGGTTGATTCATTTAACATAACTTGGGTCTCAGAAGGGAGGGAGCACTAGATGAAAGATTCGTCGGCACCCATGTAGGAAAGGATGGCATCATCGTCAACGCAGTGGACAGTGTGAATGGTCACCGACTCATCCTCTATCATGCTATGATAAATGAGAGGGAAGGACCTAGACACCCCATTTAGCTGATAGGTTAGGGGTTCTAGGTGGATGGTGTTTATGGAAAAAAAACTAAGAGGGATGGAAACCACCGACTCTGTAGGTGAAGGAGGAGGAATGGGTGAGCCTGGAGGAGATTGGTCAATGGGTGGCTCAGGACAAAGGTCTGAAGGGGCCTGAGTGGGGTCATGATATCCTAGGCCATACCATTTCTTGGCATCATCATCATTGAGAGGCTCAATAGGTTGATGGGAGCCTTGCTCATAGCGTCTAAAACTAAAACCCTTCCATGCACACTTGTAAAGATAAGTGTGTGCAAAGGTGGGGTTGCCAAGAAACACAAAGTATGATGTGAATGGTTGGGGTGAAGAGAGAGGGTTGCCATTAATAGGAGCTTGATTGAGCCCCCCATAGACAAGATTGGTTCGAAGGTGAGGAGGGCCATAAGGCACGACCATCCCGATCTGATGGTCATAACTGGGGCTGTGGTGAAGGTGTCCATACTCTTGAGGAGTTTTGAACATGTCTAATGCCAAAAAGTGATATTCCCCTAGTGAAAGTCATTGGAAGATGTCTTTCATGGGGTCTTTGGTCATTGCTTTCAGAGGAGGGGTAAGGGCAATCGCCGATTGTGAACTAGTCAAAGCTTCCACAGATGGAGGCGGTGCCGAGGTTGATGGCTTAATAGGAATGAGGACGTCATTTAGATGGTAGGTTGTGTTACAAGTTTTGAAGGGTGATGGGTCAGCGGTAATGGTGTGGACTTGCCTGTCGTGCTTGAATTTCACACAACGGTGCAGGGTGGAGGGGACACAGGCCATGACATGGATCCAGGGTTGGCCCAGCAACATGTTGTATTGAAACTCTCCTTTGATGATATAGAAGAGCTCTGGGACTATGCGTGTACCAACACAAATGTGAAGAACGACTGTGCTAATGGTCATGGCAGTGGTGTCATTGAAGGAGCGTAAGATTGCGTTAGTTTTGGAGATGCAATTCTTGGGAAGAGCCAAGTAATCAAAGGCATGGGTGGAGATAATGTTGATGCTAGCACCTCCATCGATCATAATGCGTTTAATGCATGTCTGATCAACATAGGTAGTGATGAAGAGGGTAGCATCCTGATCTTCTGTGTTGGATGTGGGAATCTCAGAATCACTGAATGTGATGGAGGCAATAGGAGATAAAGAATGGACGAGGGCAGCGAGTGGTTGGGGGTCCTCGGGTTGGACCTCCACTGCCTGCAAGGCTCTGATGAGGGCTTGATGATGCTGAGGTGAGGTTTGGATGAGGTCATAGAGGGACATCCTCACAGGCATCTAGTGAAGCTATTTCAACATGGAGTCATGAATTGGCCCAGAAGAGGAAGAAGAAGAAGGCTGAGATGCGCCAAGGATAGAAATTTTAGGCTTGGGTGCTAGAGGTGGCTTGATGAAAGGGTATGTCTAAGGAATGGCGGCTTTTTCTTTTGCCTTGTCCTTTTGCGACCTAGTGGTTATGTGGATAGCATTGATTTCAAAGATAGGAGGTGAAGAAGTGGTCATGGCCTGCTGGTGAGATGTTGATGTGGTTGAAGAGGTTGGATGGGAAGGTGTCGAGGTTCGGTCAAGAGTGTCCTCAAGGAGAAGAGTGTCCTTCTCCATATAGCAGTGAATGACGGCCTTGAGGGCACAATAAGTCTCGGTATCATGTCCTGGCATATGATGGTATAAGCAAATCTTCGTGTCATTGAACCAGGAGGGCTTGGACCCGAGAGGTTGGAAAGGCCAGATGGGTGGAAGGGTTATGCTAGAAGTCTGCAAGAGTCAGTGCAATATCAATGAGTATGAGCCCACTAAAGGGTCCGTGCTAGTTGATATGTGTGAGGTAGGTGACTTTTGCTTAGGCGAAGCTGGAGGAGGTTTTCGTACCACCTTGTGGGTTGATGGTGTGGTGAAAAGCATAGACGGCACTTTCTTCGTGAGAGGTACCACCTTTTTAGGAGAGGGTAGGCTGAAGGTAGGTAAAGGAAGCAAAGGAGGCAACTAGTTTTGATTAGAGGTTGGAGTGGGAAGGACTCTGGTCATGGTCGAAGGATGGGGGCCAAAAATGGAAGGTAATGGTGACGGGGGAGGAGGCATTTGCTTCTGTGGTCTGGCAGTCTTCTTCAACTTGGTTAGAAGACTATTATTGGTTGAGGTCTGGTCTAAGTCCACCTTCACTTGTGGGTGAGTGAGGGTAGAGACAGAGCGAATGCCAAGTGACTTGATAGGTTTAGATGGGGTAGATGTGGGTTTTGGTTTTGATGGGGTCAGTTGAGGTTTAGAAGAGGGAGTTTGGTCTTTGTTGAGAGTCTGAGGAGATTTTGCCTTGGGAGGATTGGCAGCATGAGATGAGAGGGCACGGGCATGCTGAAGAGCTTTAAGACGCTCCCACAATACCTGATGCATCACTTTCTTTGAAGGGAGAAGTCTGATTTTCTCCACTAATCGAGAAAATGGCTAAGAAGATGTTGGATGAGATTTGGGTTCTTGAGAAGATGTTGATGGTTACGGGGCCGAAGATGAGATGGGGGTAGCAGTCTCGGTCCCAAGGCATGGTGAAGTCATGACAGGTTCATCCTTGATTGGAGATGAAGGAGAGGCAAGTTCTTCCTTGGGTGGAGAAGAAATCAGAGAATGAGGCTCCTCAAGTGGGTAAAGGGTAGGGATGATAGTGCCCTCCACTTGCAATCGAGGAGTAGGAAGGGTCGGGTCCTCCATAGGCAGCAAGAAGGAGGATGGTGAGACCGGTGGTGCTGGTAAGGTCAAAGCATCCTCCAAAATGAGAGAGGTTGATGGAGAACTAACCGGGGAAGGAGGCTCGTCCACATGTGATGGACTCACCTCTTGAGGTTGGTCGGGGATGAAGGGTGAGACCGTATTGACTGTTTGAATGTTGTGTTCATGAGTGTCGTCAATCAAGGTCTGGACATTGTTTTGAGTCAGGGGATGATTAGGGAATGGTTGCTTGAAGATATCGATGCCCTGATTAGGGGGTGCATTGGGATTGTCTAGGGCGAGGTCACCCTTTTTAAGCATGTCTTGGATTATGTTTTTAAGGGTTTTACATTTTCTCGTGTCATGTCCTTTAACACAGTGGTAGTTGCAGAAGTCATTTTTCCTATACCACATAGGGATGGCATGTGAGGGATCAAATTATGGAGGTGGTCAGATTTGGGGGAGATTGAGAACCCACTATTTAACAAGTTTTTCCAGCACAGACGCGTATGATTCTCTGAGAGGAGTATACTGTCATTGTACGTACCTCTACTAGAATTGGTGGGTGGCGCTCTGAGATGTGGATGGCTCAGGCCGATTAGTTGAAGGTGAAGAGGATGAAGGTCTAATGACCATAGCGTTAGCTAAAGATTTAGACTTAGGATTGGATGATGAAGGTTTAGAAGAAGAGGAGTCATTGGTCCTAGAGCTGGGATTCTTGCTCCGCAACTTGACTTTATTCTCCTCGATGGCACACAATTCAAGCTTGCAGGCCATCATGAAGGCTTCGTCGAAGGTGTGGAAGGTCTGAACCCTCAAGGTGGAAGAAATATGTTTGGCGCAGGCTTGGGAGAAAAGTTCAATAAGTTTGGACTGGGGTAAGGAAAAAGAGAGTTGATTGATGAGGCCTCTCCAGTGAGCAACAAAGTCAGCTATGGATTCATCCTCGAATTGGCAGATAGAATAGAGGTCTGTGATTGAGACCTTCTTGGTGATGTTGATGGAAAAGTGATCAAGAAAGAGCTGGGCCAACTGTGTGAATGTGAAGAGGGAATGGCTGGCAAGGGAGCTGTACCAGTCAAGTGTAGCACTAGAGAGGGACATAAGAAACATGCGTAAAAGCAATGCATCGTCATGGGTAATAAGGTAACAAGCATGTCTGAGTTGCTATAAGTGTTGTTGTGGGTCTTCCTTACTTTGAAAACAAGAAAACTTAGGAAGTTCCCACTGGCTGGGATATGGCCTGATCGAGACAGAAGGATGAATGGGCTCATTGCAAATTTGCTCATATGAGAGAGCATTGCGTGAGCCAGAAATGGAGGTCTCTAGGCTAGACATCTTGTCCATCAGCATTTTGATGATATCTACTGACGGATTGGCGGGTGGAGTGCCCCCTAGGTTGTAGGGTGCTTGGAAGAGGATAGAGGAGGCATACGACGTAGTTGGTTGTGCTTGTAAGGGCGCAACATAGGGATAACTAGTCATAGGGATAAAAGAGAAGACTAAGGGTGGTTGGGTGGAAGGCATAGCTAGGCTCGATGTTGCCACGAGAGGTTGGATTGTGGTAATAGGTGCCAATGGATAGGTATCCACCCTGGTGTTGATAGGGGCCACGGTAGGCGAAATAGATACAACCAGATTTTGGAAAGGAGTGGAGAGCGGTTGAGTGGGCTGAGGTTGATAGGGGGCCGAAACCCCAATGGAAGTGGGCCCCAAGGTGGAAGGAGAGGCCACACTTAGAAGGTTGGTCAAAGGATGGTCATTGGTTGAGGTGATACCTTGGGTGTCTAAAGGTTGAACTATGGACGCTGTCGATATGGTTGTAGTCGCAACAAGAGAGCTCGGCATTCCATAAATCAGATTGCCCAAGGAGTCTCGTGTTCAGCTATGTGCGAGATAGTGCTACAAGGCTTTGACATTGAGGTCCAAGAATCATGCAAAATCTTGGTCCCCTTTTGGGACAATAGGAGTCTGGGGTGGGGTTGGGCGAGTAGGAGTTCTTTCAGTCTCTGAGTGGAACTCCATTATAGGACTGGTTATGGACGGAGTAGATGGAAGCAGTTGATGCCTCGCGTGGTTGACTAGAGCCTTGGCTTGACTATGAGTCAGAACCATTCAAGGCAAGAAAGGTCATCCTCACAAGCTCAAACAAGTAGATAAGAACAGAAAAGATGAAGAGCACAAGCCAATCCTAAGCGTTAAATCCCTAAAAATTTATTAGGATCATGGTGGCTTATGCCTTAGAAATGTGTGTAGGAAGATTGGCTTTTGAGTCGGGTCCTAGAAGAGGTAGTCTATGGATGGTTTCAGGTTATGTTTAGGTGCTCAAGAAGTCTGGGTTAGGTTTCGTACATGGCCTGGTGCTAAGGAGCAAGCTCCCCTCACTTCACGAGCCCAGTGATAAGTTGGTCTCACTTAGCCAAAATATACTTTCCCTAGAGATTAGACTCTACCAGAGAACAGAGTGGGATTTTCCCTTGGTGATGAAATCCAAGTAGGATCACTGGGACTGGTAAGGTATCCATTGGGGGATGAAATCCCAGTCAGGCCTTGTCTCAAGTAAGTTTGATGTTTAGATTTAGTGCAAGTGGTTTAGGTTGTGTAACATCAAGTGATCTACAATTAATTCAATATGCATTTTTTTAATTACTAAGTGTGGACTAAGAAATGTAAGCACAAGTAGAAATGGAATGCAAAGTGTTTTAAGCCCCAAGTCGAAATGTTAAGTTCGGATGAAAAACAAGTTGAGAAAGGGTTGAAGGATATGATTTTTGACTAGTCTAGAAATGCAAGAAAAGAAAAGAAAAGTTCTTTTTATTCCTGCTTATGATGTCATTTTAGAAAAGAAGAAAGAGGTGAAAAGGGAGGATCCTAATGCACCCTATATGAAAAGAAGGAAAGAGACCCAAGGAAGACCCTAGGGTCCCACCGGGCGTGCTAGAATGTTTCTATGCTAAATCGCTTTCTACATTCAAAAGATAGAGAAATGAGAAACTTAAAGAAAATAGATGAGGGTTTGTACGTACCCAGATTGTAGATGTGCGCACTAGAATTCAGATGTTGTGAGAACTCCTCTTTGGTTGTGGAGGAATGACACCTGAAAGAGAAATACACTAAACAAAAAAAACATTAGATGACAAAAGGGTGGACTGCCAAGCAAGAGCTTGGTCCTAGAAGTGCAAAGGCTTTTTGGAGGATGTCAGTCCACTATTAAAAATAGAATGCTGATCAGAAACAAAAAGTAATAAATGATGGAAAATAGAAAGAAAGAACTTAAGACAAATGCATACCTGTTTAGGAGCTATCTGCCTTTGCACAGTTGCCGACATCAGTGGTATTGCCGGCATCGGTCAGAAAGGTCACCAACGTCGGTTAGACTGCCGACATCGGTAGGGGTACTGGCCGAGGTTGGTCGGGGTAGTAGTCAGGGATGGGTCTGGCTAGGTTTCAGGACTATGGACAGGTTCTATGGACGCATAGAATGGACTGTGGTCTTATCTGAGGGTCAGGGAGGTCTGTTTAGAGCTCTAAGGGATTGCTTGGAGGTCTGAGGGGCTTCTCTTGGGTCTGAGGGACTGAGAATGTTGTCTAGGACTGGACTAAAAGGGTGACAGGGCAAAAGGAAGATGAACGGGAGACAGGGTCTGAGAAGGCTTTTCAGCCTCTCAAGGGAAGGACAGGGCAAGTGGTAGATAGTGGATAGGATAGGTAAATGAAATCAAATGAAACAATGAAATGAAATAGTGAAACTGCTTACCTCTTGCTTGTTGATTGAAGAATGAAGGAGCCTATTGTTAGAGCTATGGAAGGCCTGTTGCAAGAAGAAATGACTGATGTAGAGTGTCTATACCTGTTGCTGTTGCTGTACGAGGTGGAGAAAAAGGAGAATACAAATGCCAAAGAGCATCCAAAGAGTTCTGTTCGTGGGGGGGGCAGAATGGTTGTAAAAAACCATTTTGAAGGGTGTCAATGCTGGTAGAACTACTGACGTTGACCGAATAATGACCGACGTCGGCGAGGGCAGAATGGACATAGAGGCTAAAATTAGCCTCTGTCCATTCTTTCACGCTGCCGGGTCAAGGGGCCATGGGAAAATGGTCGAGGAAGACATAAATGGATGCGGGAGGAAGGATAAAGGGGAGATTTGGGCAATAAAAGCTAGGAGAGAGGTGGGGGGATCCAAGGTGGCAAGGGTGAGGTGGAAAGGGGCCAAATATTTAATTATTTTAATTTGATAAATGGAGGGGGCTAGGACAAGGGTTAGGATATGGGTCAACGGGGGACAAGGGGGAAGGATGAAAGATGACCAAGGTGCAGACACATTTTTGGTGTCTATAGTATCTCATTATAATTTCCTTTCACTGGTTCAATTTTGTATCTCCTTTTTCCCTTATTCCTTTTTTGTAAACTAAGCATATACACAATTGAGAATTGAGATCACATACTAGTTCATTATTAAACCTAAGTGTCCTAATCAGTCTTTATCTCTGGTTACTTATCTTCCTTTATCCTTATCATAAATCTCATTCATTTGTACCACTACATCTCTCATGATTGGTCATTGCAAGTCTATATGAAGGATAAATCTTCAAAATCCATAAAAAGTTAAAATCCAAATCATTTAAACAAAAGTCAATGATATAAAAGGTGCACATATTCTTAAAAGTCAAATCACACTAAAATACATGATTTAAAGCACATATCCTTCTTCTATTCAAAGCTCAAACTCCATAGTTAGCCTCATGGTAGAGTCAAGGTCATTTGGGGTGTAGTAGACCAATAGATTAGAAAAGGAGAATAAAAAATATTTTAGTGCTACTTACTTTCTCACATAAGTACCCAATCTTTGGCAGTAGACTGATGGCTCTATAAGCTGTCCTAAGGAATGGGTAACACATCATGGGAAGGTAGGTCCATTTTACATTTTATTATTGTAATTTACCTTCAATAATTAATCTTAGTATCATGCTTATATGCCTACAAATATTTGTGTTTATAGCAAACATGTTTCCTCTAGACATTGATGGTTACTAGTCACTTAGTGTCTTCTCATGTCCTTAGTATGCCTCTTATCTTCTAAGGTAATCTCATAAGATTCCTAACTTTTTATTTTTAAATTCCATTTTTCATTCCCTATATCCCTCATATTTCCTCTTGAGAAATATTGTTTTGTCTATTGATCACTCCCCCTAAGATATCATTTGTGAGTTACTTTGTAAGACCATGGATAGCCCAATGTTCCTCATAAATTACCACATTTTTACTTCATATTACCCACATACTTTTTTACTCGATTATACTATTTATTCCACCCCATTGGTTTTCTCTTTGTGAGTTAGAGTGTAAAACCATGGATAGGACCCAACATTCCTCACAAAATTTTCTATTAATACAAGTCACAAACAAAATTACATGTGTCGAATATGAGACAAGATGTGATTGATTATGAGGTTACACATAATTGACATTCTTTATATCTTGATTTAGTATGTTTTATACTTAATTTATCTTTTATTCTTATTTTCTTATTTTTTGAGTGCATGTAAGAGTTCAACCATTTCTTGAATTTTTCATACTTCCTAGCTCGAATTAATGTGATAAATATAAGACCAATCTTTTTCCAATTTTGGTTTTCTCTTATACTTCCCAATGCAATTTAGTGTGATTGATTAACTTTATTTAATTTTTTTATATCATTTTTTCCCTTTTACATACCTTCCAATTTATTACATTGTTTTCATACTTCCCAACATGATTTAGTATGATTTTACTTGTTTTAATTTGGTGTAAAATTCTTTCACTTTGGTTTAAAAACAAATTATTTTTTACCATCTTGTTTTATCATCCCTTGGTTCTTTATACTTAGTCATTTTATTTTTATTACACATTTCCCAACTTGAAATAGTGTGTAGTACATTTTTGATTGATTATATTTTACCAAGTCCTTTTTTTCCTATTTCTTTTTAACCATGCACGTGTTTTACATAATGTTAGAAAAGAAACCACATCTCATATATTTCCTATAACATATAAAACAAATAACTAAATACATGTGTTATAAATAAATATATCCAAAGCATCCACCACCACAACTAATGATGACAACATACACAATCAACATCAATATGTCAAAATGATACATCGTATATATATATATATATATATATATATATATATATATATATATATATATGTATATGTATATATATATATATGTATATATATATATATGTATATATATATATATATGTATATATATATATGTATATATATATATGTATATGTATATATATATCATGAGTTTTAATATAATAAGTACAACCATATAAAACGCTTCAGCTCTATGTCTAGGTTCCACCTTATCTATCTCACGACCTAACCATGTTTCCTACCAAGGCCTCAGTGTACCTCCTCTGAATAGTATGTTGTAAGGAAGCCATCTGAGATCTCAATCCATCTACCTATCCCTATAGATGTGCCACATATGCCTATACCTATGTCAATTATCTAAGTTCACCATGTGTGTGACTCTCTCTTTCTCCTCTACCTTTATCATATGGGTTAGGGTCACTATATGTGCCTATGTCATCTACATCACTTTATCTAGATGCATAGCTTTCTCCTTTACCAGGTCTTACCATGACCTATCTTACTTGTACCCATCTCTACTAGTGGATGCATCCTCTCTCTTTATTATTGTATCTACCTCACTATCTCTCTAGATAATCTGAACCAGCTTATCTGAGCTAGGGTAGATGGTACACTAAGTTTGTCTAATGTAGTATGGTCATACTACTATAGAGTCTCATCCAAGATGTCATGGAGTGATCCTCGCACTAGGGACCCCCATATCTCCTCCTCATCCTTAGATACACCTACAAAATCACACCCAAATAGATATTAGATCATTGTTATATCTCATAATATCTACCTACCTATAGTCTCTATTTCAAAATAAACATGTAAGCAATAATTTAATCATCTTTATTACCTATCTATGTTTTGGCCCCTATGGTCTCACCATTTGTGTGACCTCCTAGAATAATATCTCAATCCACATGGCCTCCTATAACCTATTTTATAGGTCACCTCCTTAACTCAAATCTAGATATCATGACTCATGTCTACCTTAGCCTACACTTGAGTGGTCTCTCTATCATCAAGCTCTCCTTTGGCTCACCTGCTACATCATTAGGGATGATGATCATCTCCTTTCTCTCTTACTCCTACTTCCATCAATATTGTATCCTCAATGGTCACTACTCATCTCACTATGGAGTTGGTAGTGGTATCTCTAATACCATTGCCTCCATAACCCTCTCCTCCTATTATACTCTTTTTCATGCTCACCCAGTCCATGGTCACTCACATTGTGGTTTAAGCATTGACCTCATAACTAGTGGCCCTAGTCTCTTCCTCCCCCATAGATCTCTCACATGTTAATCCCCCTACTTGAAAATCAATATCAATTCCATTGGATGAGGTAAGACCATCTATCCTATTACCTATGCCATAAGATGTGGCTCTCTCCACCAAGTGTAGTGTTTGAATACCTCTATCCTCATTGTAGCTGGTATAACTATGTCCTAGCTTGGCCATGTTGTCACTATGTACCCATATGGATTCCACAATGTGTTTTTAAGTCTCACTATCTATAATGTTGATACATGGGGCATGACCTATTTTACTTAGTCCTCTCTCCATATCCACACTTGATATGACCTGTCATCGATCTCATGGGGCAACCTAGCTAGCCGATACATGGGAAACCTTTCATATATCTAAGCCATCAATAATATGATTGGTCTTATCAAAATTTTCCCTCTAACAAACACCTAATTTAGATAATGTATGAGCTATACCAAAATGATAAAGACAAAATCATATAGTACTCCCTCTTATAGGATCATCTTGCTCAAGTCTACCATGAATAGTGGTACTTTACCATCTAACTTGTGACATAACACTCACTATGTCAAAGGTCCTATCATATCCTTTTGGATATATAGAATTTATGATGCATATACATCAAACATACTAACTCTCTTACCTACCAATATTATATTCAAGCCTATAACCCATATGGCTAAGGCCTTCTCTCTTCTAGGCTATCTAGCATACCTATAGTCATTGATGCTACTACTATTAGTAGCCCTAGGATGGCATGTACATCCTCTAGAGTGATAGATACCTCTACCATGTCCCCATCCACCTCCCTTATAAAGGTGTTAGTTAATCCTTCCTAGCATCTTGGGAACATGAGTAATATATCCACACTCAGGGGAATCCTACACATGTCAGCTACCCCTCTTAGGCCTACAACTACTAGCCTAGCTCTATCTCTTATTTTTAGATGCTCCATTAGATTTAGTATCCAAGACACATCTACCAATATATAGAACTTGGGTCATCCTTGCAACTAGAAAATAACAAAATATGCATTCGATCCTCCATATCAAGTATAATCACAATACATTCTTTTTATAATTTTAATCAAAACAAGCCTAAATTACTTTAATTCATTTATTTTTACCAATTTTTAGCCTATTAAATATTTTTTCCCTTGCTTATTTTAGGCCATTCTAGCCTTCTTTTAGCCTTTTCCATGCATTTTTGTACCATTTTGGTTATTCAATCAACCTAGTTTGATCAAAATTTCCTTATTTTTGGCCTCGTTGACTTAAAAATCTAGGTCAACCCTCTTATTTTCCCCTCCCTAGTACTGCATTATCATTATAGATTTTTTGGATTAGTTGGCAAACTATACTATATCAGTATTCTTCAAAACATATAGGGTCAACACATACCTACTAGGTCAGTAGTGTGGATTTTTCCAATTTTTAGCCTACTGGGTCAACTAGGTCAACCCAATTGTTTTTCACTACCAACCCCTTACATTTTCCTCAAAAAGTGCATTTTTTTAGTTTTCTCCCTAATTACTTTAAACCCATTTCTAATCTTGGTTTTTCTTACCTATAGAATCATATTTGGCTTCATTTTGACATCTATAAATTCTAAAAATTACATTTTTATAAAAGTACACTTAATTCAATAAAATACTCAAAAATTGGCTTAAGATTCATATTTATATACCTATAGTGCACCTACTATCACTCTTGGAGCTCCCTCTCATCTAGCCTATCATCTCCTCACCATCCTAGCTCATTTGGTCTCTAGAGCTCTTTTTCTCTCCTTCACAAGTTAAAATAACAAATGACTTGTCTTTCCCCCTATTTGAAAACACTTTTCAAAATTCAAATTCTTTAATCATTTTTAGGTAGATTCCTTTTTTTACTTATATCTTTGTTTCTATTCACCCATTTTTCAAACCATAAAATGCATTGGATTTAGGATGACGTAGAAAATATTTTCCACTATAATATGTTTATCTTCCATTTTTTTTTATTTTTGGCTATTTTTTGCACTAAATTCTATAGGTTTGCCTAGTGTTCTTCACATTGGACACCTTCACTTTATCTTGTAGTATACTTCTTTATCTACAACATTAAGGTAAGTAAAGGTATGTGTTTCTCAATTCTATCATTTCATTTATCTTATTTTCTACTCACTACACTCTATTTAACATTAGTGTTGTGTTTTATCATGTTTTATCTTGAAGCATGAGCTTCAAATGGGTCGTATGTATACACATAAAATTTTATCTATTAATAACACTTTGTATCTTGTAGGAACTTATCAAGTCTCAATCTCTCTAAGTGCATGCCTTAAGGGATGTACTAGGAAAGGGGTGGGTAGACCATCTGTGATTCATACGATTATTGTTCCTTTTACCACTTGTCATATACACACTTGTCTCCTAAATCCATTTACCCTAAGCTTATTATTTTCTATTGTTCCCATTTTAGACATTTGTCATGCTTTATCCTTCTTTTTCTTTCCTTGACCCCCTTTCACTAGTTGACTATACTAGGTCGACCCTATATAATTTTTAGCCTCTAATTACTATATAGGGTTAACAGGGTTATCCCTATATTGTTTAGGGATATTTTTCACTTAGATTTTCATTAGCCCTTCAACTAATCTAGCTCAAGACCTAGTGATTTACCTCTTGAAAACATAAAGGTCGGCTATGTCAACCCTATATAGTCGACACATTCAGAAGGATTTAGGGAAAGATCCACCTATATATACAAGTTAATTTCCAACCATTTGAGAATAGAGAAGTGAAGAAGAATAAGTGTGAATTAATATCTACTTATTGACCATTATACTTAAGGAATAAATCTTAAGGTTCAATACTTAATTTAGAGATATGGATCTTGTCTTGTGGAGATGTCTTTTGGATCCATAGATAGGTTGTGTAGCCCAGAGCTGATTTGTCTTTGTTATCCTTACATACCACAACAATCTCTTCTAAATCACCTTAGCTAAGGGAGAGATTAAGGCTCAATAGGTTTGTCTTCAAGGTAAGTATTCCTAAATTTATTTATCCTTTATAAGAGTAGATAGATAATGCAATTGTGCTTCTCTCCCATGCATTAGGATTCCATATACATTGACATGGGTATATGTCTTCTATGCATGTTTAGTTTAGTTTGTTTTGTTTCTAACCCCCACTTTGTACCACAAGATTTGGTGTGCACTAGATTAGATTTACTTTCTTATTTATTAGATATATAGTGAACATTAAAGCTAAGACTCTTATAGGGTTGTTACATGGTTGTGTTAGACTGTAGGATTTGGAACCCTTCTTAGCATGGTTTATTATGATAAGTGATCCCCTAATCGAGTCTAATAGATCCCCATATTGGTCATAATCCCACTTAACAAATATTTTCCCAATTTTAAGTGTATGTATGCTCTATCTTCTCTTAACCAAGATTGATTTATAGACATGATGCATTTCTAATTGCATACTATGGGTGTCCTCATTCAAGCCTATAGGTACACTAAAAGATGTTTGATTATTTTCCCATGGATGTCTTCTTTGATTTATCTATGAATAAATTCATATTTGGATCAATAATCCCTCATTTATTTTCCATATTCAAACATAAGCTCATGTCATGACCAAACCTCCAAAGACTATGTCCTTTCTTAATGTATGTGACTGTGCTTATACTATGTGTATGGATAGTGATTGAAATTGGTCTTAAGGTAGGTCACCAAAACCATTCTCTATGAGTTTGTCCTTAAATACTTTCCAACTTGATGATAAAGGTATGAAATAATGAGCTTCCTTGCCAATATTATAGTTCTTCTTTTCATTACACTTCATGAGAAACTCATGACTGTTGACACCATGGATATAGGTCTTTCTTAGTTGTAGATAAGATCTCTTGGTCTTCATATCATTTTGAGTGACCATGATGGCACCTAGTGTTCTTAAATCCCTTTTATGATGGATGGTGTGATGGAGATGAGTGGAATGTGAGAATCTATGAATGGAGGATGGAAAAATTGAATGAAGGTGAAAATGACATCTTACACAATGAGAATGGTAGTGCAAAATAGTGACCATGGATAAGAACCAAAATGAAGTGAAAATAACATGAAAGGGCAACCTTAGAGCCACATTGAATCATATTGTAGAAGTATTATCCTATCCTCTACCTGATATATCAATTTAAAATCCATTGGAGGAGGATAATATGATAAATTTGAAACCTAGGACTATGCTAAAAACCTTAAAATATGCTAATTTTCCTTAGAGTTTGCTAAACTGGGACTCCTTGGAGATGCTTGAGAGAAATTGATGACATTATTGGATATAAAACTTCATGAAACCTTGATAATCATGAAGAGATAACATGTGAACAAGAAAGAAACCTTGTGAACAATATATCAAGAAAACTTGATGTTGCTTTCTCTCTCCTTGATTGTACAATCTCCTTTAGAAGCATCTAGACTACAAATTTGAATTATAAACCTATTATTGAGCTCTATATGACCCTCACACATATGAAAAGACCTAAATAATACCATGAAATGGTGAATCATGTTATTAATAATCTCTAAAAACTTGAATTTTCTTGATATGATACCCTAATGAAGAGAAATTGGAGAAAATTGACTACCTTCTTGGATGCAAGAGAGCTAATGTGTGCCTTGACTTCAAATGGATGATTCATAAAGGAAAAGAGAGAAAATTTAGAACCACTTGATTCAGAAGGAAGCTCTCTAATTTTACTTTCTCTATCAAAAAATGCAACTTGAATTTTCTCTCCTGGCCATACCACTTACAAACCTCAAGGGCTCTCCTTATGTACAAACTAGCAAAGTGAAGGGAAGAGACTAGTTTTAGGCATGTTTTGCATCCTATTTCATGAATTTATTCTATAATATCTATTATTAATTTTCATGAGATCCACTGTATGGATGGTAGTACAATTCCATATCTTAGCTTGAAAATGCATGAAAAAGGGTTCTTTTTTGCCTTTTATTGATAACTTAAGTCTTCCACCACCACTTTAGTGCATGAAAGATAAGTCCAAAATTATTTGGATTTTTTATTAAAAATAATAACTAGAGTCTAAATATAGATAGAGGCAAACACATTAAATTAAACTAAAATAATATATTTCATTATCTGTATACTCAAACCATTACAAAATATGTTTGAGAAGATATTATTATAAGAGAGGATTATATAGTTTGATTTCCTCCTTTATTCAAAGATTCAATGTTAATCCTCAATAATTAAGATATATTTTGACCTACCTCAATATTCTCTTTCAAGAGATATCTAATACAATATTATATACAAGCATAAACAATGTAAGTACTAGATATCCTAACATTCTCCCCCTTAGTGTGAACATGGGGAAAAAATTATCTTATACTACAACTACTAACAACATCAAGTGATGGTTTTTTACTTAGATAATCACCAACCTATAAATATCTAATGGTTTTTCACTTGGTTTACCATCAACCTACAAACAAAAGGTGGTTTTACACTCAGTTTACTATCAACTGACATACAAAGGATGATTTTACATGTGGTTAACCAACAACCAAGAACACATGATGTTAAAACACACTTTTAGTACTCATAAACTATCTTACCTTAAGAGATTACATAGGAAATCTTGCTTATTTATTACAATAATTAAATAGGCATAGAATTCTTTTCTTATTTAAACACACAATATAAAAACAAATTTGCCACTAAATTAGAAGTGGCCCCATCATTAGTGGATAATGAGAGGATATGAAACATCTAGCCTCTATTTCATCCATCCTCCAGTAGGTGATGCTTACTTAGTACATATATTGCCTAGAATTATAATCGCTATCATATTTTTCTAGTTATTCATTTGGTTCTTCCTCACTAGATGATTCTTTTTCATGAACCATATTTGCTTCATTTGTTTTAAGCTTTCCCTTGAGCATATCATTAGCTTGAATTTTGTATAACCATGATGTATGCCCTTTTTTCTTATAATAGAAACACTCAACTTCTTCTTTATTTTTGTTAATTTTTTTAATGATTATTTGAGTACATTAATTTTTCTACTTCTACATCTTTTGAAATCCTTTTTCTTCTACTAAGAGAGCTGAGATCATGTCTTCTAGGGACTATGATGGCACTTGACCAAGAGTGAATACAACATTGTTATATTTAGAAGATAAGATGTTTAATAGAATGGCCTTAGCATCCTCATCATCAACTAAAGCATCTATTTATACTAATTACCTCAGGAGAGCTTTGAGTTCATTTATATGACTGGACATTGTGATTCATTAATTTTGAATTTGAATAGGCATAACTTTAAAGAAAATTTAACATTAACTACTTTAGCCCCAAATAACTTATTTAGATTGTTCCAAATTTTAGTAGATGATTTTTCCAGATCTACATAATGTAGTTCAAAATCTAGAAGTGCAAGACTAATAATAGCTTTGGCCTTATCATCTCTACTATTCCATTCTAATAATTTATTTACATCTATGGGTTGTGTTTCTTTCCCACTGACTATTACCCACAAGTTTTTGTTCATTAGTTGCATTTAAATTTTAACTTTCCATGTGTGAAAGTTAAAACCATTAAACTTCTCAATTGGAATATCCATCTTTAAAATGACCAACACAATAATAGACATTAGTTTACCCTAAAAATGCATTTGTTACAAAATGTGACTAACTTGACTAAGACATAAAAAATGAGACTTAATGACACTTTTTAAATTTTTGATAATATAAATCATATGATTAAAAAAGATATGACACAAAACATACTATAAAATTTTAAAAATTCATTTATTTCAACTAAAACCTATAATAATTTGACCATAAATCTACTAAAAAAATATACTTAAAATGACAATAGGCTTTTGATAATACTAACCATCCTTACCAAACTCAACTTATAAATGACATGAACTATTTAAAAATCTAATATGCCATACATAAAGACTTCAAAAAATAGAATTTAAAATGCGTGACATTTGTTTTCACATGACACTGACATAAATTAAATAAACAAATATAAGACTTATGACTAGCTATGCATTGGATAATGAATGATAATTATGCATGATGTGTTGCATGCATGTGGGCACCAAAATAGGAGATCAGATCTATATAGTAGAGAATGACAACATAGATGCCATAAGATTGCTTTAGTCTAATAGTAATTGATGGTGAATATTTGCCTTCAAGTGCACACATTAGGAACTATAGAAGTCAATGGTGACTAGCACTGAATCAAAATATAAGTAATTTAGTCTTTAAAACAACTCTAAACTCATCCTTTTATAATTAAATAAAGGTGCCTGATGATAATGATCAAATCCATGGCCTGATAATGATAAGATCAGTGTGATGACTTAAAAATAATTTTGAGCATTAAACTCATCTCCACTATAGTCTCATATGTACCAAAAAACTATGTGACATAGGTGGTGAAAAGTTGTAGACAATAATGAGAAGCCTATCTTTGAATGTGATTGAAAAGAGAGTTATGTACTGATCATGCAAAAATAAAAAAATTATATCCTATCAAATGAGATATAGCATATAACATCAATGTAGAGCTGGACCGAGCCATGATAGAAAAAATTATGGGATTGAGGTAATGCACAAAGATCTAGTAGATGAGATATTAGAGCCAATGTTACATCCTATGAACATATCTAAGTGGTTTACTATAGTTAATGCTAACATATTTAATAAAACAAAAATATGATACAAGTCTTGAGCAATCTTGGCACTACCAATGATGACACTCAAGAAAATGCATCTAAATAGATGAAAGGTAGGTTTATGAATGAAACTCATATGAAAAAATTCAAGACTCATTGGAACAAGCCCATTTTGATACTAGTTAAAAAGAATAATTAGAGTCTACATACATGAGAAGCAAGCATAATAAGTTAATCTCAAATAATATATTTCATTATCTACATACTCAAACTATTAAAAAATATGTTTGAGATGATATTATTAGAAGAGATGATTATATTTTTTGATTTCCTCCTTTATTCAAGGAGTCAATGTTCATCCTCAATCCATTAGATATCTCTCGACCTTCCTTAAGATTATCTTTCAAGAGATATATAATATAATATTATATAAAATCATAAACAATATGAACACTAGATATCCTAATAGTTATAACAAAGAATTAACCTTTTTACAACTTTAAATGGGTAAATTTGGCATGTGGGAGTCTAGAAATGGGCCTTTTAGGCTTAAACTTGCATAAAATAATCTTTTCAAGGCATGGAAATTTAGGACTAAGCTCAAGTCATGTATAGGAATGTATTTGAAGGTAATTTAGATGATTTAATATCCTTTTGAATCCATATCTAACATTTAAAGACCAAAACTTGTCATTTTTAGTCAAAATACACCTAGTATACCACCTTGTAGAGACTATTAACATGGTCATAAAAAATTTAAAATTATATTGGTTAGTATTTGGCCTTGACAAGCCAAAGGACCAATAATTTTTAAGAAATATATTTGATGTAATTTGGGTTCACCAAATGATTTAACGTTTAAGGGATTTATGGAATGTAAATACTAGGTTGTTAAAGGGTCTAAATATAGTAAATTAAGGTAAAAACATGCAATAAATATAGCCAGTAATTTGTGAAAGAAATGACCTAATATGATATTTAATAACATATAAATGAATGAAACAAATAATTAATTAGATATAAATTGACTGAGACAAATGATCTTGAGGCTAAAAAATGGAACATAAGCCAATCAAGGTGTCGTAAATAAGATATAGGTGTCAGGATTCCTCCTAGACAAAAGAATGGTTTATTAGATAGTAAACACACTGTGCTAGTGCCCTTGTGTAGGGGTTGTTGTGAAATTTTGGGATCAACTATCTTTGAGTCTGATAGGCCTTTTCCTATGTAGATGAGAACCACTTCACTATTTGTGACCTATTTTAGATTGATTTTGTATGCCAACTCTATAAATTCATGTTAGGGTATTTGAAGAGCACAAGTAGAAAAAGTGTGATGTTAGCTAGGTAGGATGTGTCCTCAACACCCTATTATGTTGAGAGTTATCTACATAGAAATACCTCAAGAGGGGATCAATATTGATGTATTTTTCCTAATATAAGTGTTGGTGCAAGTGCAAGTGATACTAGTATGAATTCTACTTGAGTGATTTGAGTGAGGCTTTTGATTTAAAATCTATGTAATCTAAGCTTAATATGGTTGTATATGGCTATATGCAAAATTAGGGTAGCATATATCAATTAATGACCTTGATTTTGAATAACTTGTTTTGAGCTTGTGTGTTTATATTTTCATTTGATTTCCATTAGGTGGGTAAAGGGATAAAAGTCATGTATTTATATTGATCTAGTGCTTGTGAAGAGTGTGAAATAGGTCTAGTATAACCCTAGGTGTCTAATAAATTTAAATATATCCATTGAGGTTGAAATTAGGCAAGGGACACTTAAAGGGTCCTTTGGTTACTATAATAGTGTGCTAGTGTCCAAATGGGTGTGCTAGTGTCCAAGTGACAGAACTTGGGGCACTATGGTCCTTGATCCCAAGGGGAAAGTTTGGGACTAATTTTGGGATGTCTAGGGATGTCTAATACCTTCATAAAAGTTGGATAAGGGTTGAAATAGGACCTAAGATAGGTCTAGGGCTAAAATAGGGGTAGGGTGGTCTCAAGTGACACTCATTACACTCAAGTGATATTTTATATGACTACATGATCAACGAAGTATATTACCCATATATAAACATAATATTTTCAAACTTTCATCAAATATTGACACTTTGTATCTTTAAAGAACCTATTGAGTCTCAATCTCTCTAAGTGCATGCCTTAAAGGGTACACTAGGAAATAGGTGGGTAGACCACTGGTGTTTCATAATATTGTTGTCATTTTTTCCACTTACCATCTACACACTTCTCCTAAAACCATTTACCTTAAGCTTATTTTTTTTAGTTGTACCCATTCTAGACATTTTTCATATCATTATCCTCCTTTTTCTTGCCTTGACCCCCTTTTGCCAATTGACTGTAGTAGGGTGATTGGGTCGACCCTCTATAGTTTTTAGCCTCTGATTATTATACAAGGTTGACTAGGTTGACCTTGTATGATTTAGGGATATTTTTCACTTGGAGTTTTGTTATCCCTTTGATTGACTTAGCTCAGGACCTAGTAATTTATCTCTTGAAAACATATAGGGTCGAATAGGCTGACCTTATACAACTAACATATTCATAAGGATTTAGGTCAAGATCTAGGTATATATACAAGTTCATTTACAATAATTTTAGAGTAGAGAAGTGAAGAATAATAAGTAGGAATGAACATCTATTTATTGACCATTCTACTTGAGGAATAAAGTTTAGGGTTCCATACTTTCTTTAGAGATACAGATCTTGTCTTGTAGAGAATTCTTTTGGATGCATAGATAGGTTGTGTATCCTAGTGATTATTTGTCTTTATTATCCTTACATACCACAATAATATCTTGTGAAGCACCTTGGCCAAGGGAGAGGTTGAGGCTTGACAAGTTCATCTTCAAGGTAAGTATTCATATCTTTATTTCTCCTTTGTAAGAGTAGATAGATAATGTAGTTGTGCTTCTCTCCCATGTATTAGAATTCTATATACAATTACATTAGTATATGTCTTATATGCATATTTAGTTTAGTTTATTTTATTTATAACCCCCCACTTTATGTCACAAGCTTTGGTGTGCACTAGATCATATTTACTTTCTTTTTTATTAGAATATAGTGAAAATTAATCCTAAGACTCTTTTAGGGTTGTTGCATGATTGTGTTAGACTATAGGATTTGGAACCCTTCTGGGCATGGTGTATTTTTACAAGTGATCCCCTAATTAGGTCTAGTAGATCCCCATATTGGTCATGCTCCCACTTATCAAATGTATTCCCAATCAGAAGTGTAGGTATGTTCGATATTCCCTAAGCCAAGATTAATTTATATACATGATGCATTTTTGATTTCATATATTTTGGTGAACCCAATTTGAACCAAACATTACAATATTTTTTTACCTTATTTCATTTCTTTCATTATTTCATCATTATTTTTATCATATATTTTACATACTAGATTGACTATGTCAAACCAATATCTAGCTTTTGTCTATAGGATTTTAGGTACAGGCTACTAGATCAACCCAATCAACCTAATATAGGTTTTTAGATATTCAAACATTTATTCTAGACTACTAGGTCAACCTAGTCAACCTTATACTTTTTAGGCACTCATCAATAAATTTCTATAAAGCTTGATCAACCCAGTCAACCTAGTTAGTAGAATTTTCAAGCATATACCAAGGTTCTTAAAAAAAAAATCATTCTCTATTTCTTTTATCCACCAAGGTTAATTTATATCTCTTTATCTTTTTCTTTACAATATTTCCTTTTATAGTTTGTAGTCTTTAAAACTACCCATGCATAGTCAACTGGATCGACCCTACCGACCCAATCCTGTGTTCTGTGTGTTTTCTAGATAACTGGGTCAACTCTGTCGACCTTATTCATTTTTATACCTTGCTTATATAGTATAGGTTTGACCATATCAACCATGTTTTGAATTTTTTGTATAAACTATTGACTATATCAACATTTTACCTTGTTTCAAAGTTGAAATTAACCTTATATGCTAGTAATTAGTTCACACTTTATTTTCTTGTTGCTTATATGGTTAGAATATATCACATAATTTAACTAGATAGTTTTCAATTAATTACTTAGTTTCACTATTTTATATTTAATATGCACATGACCAATTAAGAAAATATAAACAAACACTTTAACTTTTGTCTACCCAAGGCTAACCTACTTGGATTTCATCACCAAGGCAGTAGTTAACTTGATGTTCTGGTCAAGTATAAAGCATGGTTAATGGTATATTTTGGATAATCACTTGATACCCTTATCACTATGTTGTGTGAATTGAGAGGGTAAGCCCCAATACCAAGCATGTATCATTACCACTATAGATCCCTTTCAGCCCAAACTACCTAAAACTATCCTTATATTACCTTTTAGTTTGTTGCTTATAGCCAACTTCCCATAACATTTAAAAACATATATTAATAATATAATAAACATTTAAGTTGAATAATTAGTTATCTCTTTAAATTCCAAGTTGATTGCTTTCTTTTTTCTTAATTATATTTTTTATTAAAAAAACTTGCATTAGCTAGAGTTGGTGCAAGGTTTTATGATGTGTGCTTTAATTGGATTAGCCAATGTTAATCTAATCCACTATTTGTTTCCTTTCTATTATTTATTTTCAAATTTTTTACAAAAGTTATCTTGCTTCAGTTCACAAACTATTATAGGTTTCTTAATTTTCCCTATTTATTAAACTGGGTCAACCCAATCAACCCTATACCTTTTTTTAGCCTCTATTCACTATACTAAATCAACCCAATCAACCTTTTACTATTTATAAACCCTATTTTCCATTTTATAGACCTTTTTTACTATACTGGATTGACCCAATCGACCCTTTACTATTTGAAAACCCTATTTTTGTGCTAGGTTGACCTAGTCAACCCTATACTATTTTTTTTTCATTTCTCATTTTCTTACTTTCTGATCTCTCTTTCCTTCCCTTCATCATATAATTTATTTTTGATGACAACACTAAGTTGAAATTAATAGGCATGATGAATTTTACCAACACTCATATGGTCTCCCATAGATAGAGTAAGGATCCTCTCTTGGATGCTAGTAATTTTCATATTTCTACTTGCACAATAAACTATGGGACCACTCCTAATACCTCTTCATAGTGTAATACTCTTTTCTCATTAGAAGGCCAACCTAAATTAGAGTATACCCCCAAAATGCTCTTCTTTAACTCTAAATTTCCTCAACATCAAGGAAAAGATCCTTATACCATTTACAATCTTATGATTAGTGGTTAATCCAGAGAGTCTCATTCACCTACTCCTACATTATCAACTAGATTTGGGGGTACCCCTTTCTTTGATTGTCAGCTTGTTCCTTTGATTATGTCCCCTTCTCATACCATGACCTCTTCTTCTCTAACTTCTTCCACCTCCATGACTAGTCTATCCACTAACATGGTAGGTTCTACATCTATTGGGCCTCTCATAAGATCTACTATCCTTAATCCTTCTAGTAGTGCTTCATTTACTACCCAAGGTAATCATGCTACTAGTGCTTCTTCTTCTCAAACATTCACTAGTTCATCTTTTTCTACACAAGCAAATTTTTTCACTAGTGCCTCAAATTCTCATAATTCCTATCAAGTTCCTACCAACACCAATAGTGGTACCTAAACCACTAATACCACCTATAATGATTCTAATAATGCTAATCAAGCACATAAACTATTGTTACAAAATCTCAATCAAATGAATACCTTTAAAGCTTATAACACAAATCAAATGATGAGAATGCAAAACCATCTTATTCATATTCAATCTCATCCTCAACCAATGGATTGGGCCACACATAAATATAATGTTCCCCCTCCTCCTCTTTGATATTCTCAAGGCAATCTCATTCATCAAGCTCCTTTGGTCCAGAAAACTATTAATAATCTCTAAAATGAACATCTCACTACTCAAATTGTTAATAATGATATAGGAGGTATCACACCCAAAATTTATTATAATGGATCAACCGATCCCACCCTTCATCTTAAAACATTTAGAAATATTTATAAGGATTGGGTCTAATTGAATACCTTTGCCACTACCAAACTCTCAGCCAAAACTCTCATAGGTAATGCCTTGGATTGGTATAACCAACTTAGAACTCATTTCATTACTAGTTTGGATGATTTAGTGAATGCTTTAGTTTAAGAATTCCAAACTAGTGATCTTTTCAAAAACACTTTGGCCCACTTCATAAATTTCAAACAACTTGAAAACAAAACGTCTCAAGACTTTAAAAGGTGGAAAACTTTGTCAAATAAATGTGAAAATAACATGGCTAATGAAAATCTTTTCCATCTCTTTACCAACGCCCTTTTTCCTAAGCTTCATTTTTAGGTTCACACTCTCTCTCCACATACATTAGAGGAGGCTATTGACCAAGCTAAATGACAATATTTCCTTATGCATCAATTCGAGCCACCCCAACCTTATACCATTCCTTGTCTCCTACTTGAGAACAAAAATCATAATGTTACCATTGATGGTGTTACATATTCTTATGACAACATTCAAAATGTTCAAGCTATCATTCTTAACCCTTCATTAGAACTAGCTGCCCATTCTAAAAAATATATCAATCCTCATTTATCTTCACCAAAAAACATTAATTTTCATAAACCTCTATCCTTAGCTAAATTTATTAAGCATCTACCTAGGCCTCTTCCATGAGATATTGACCCTACCCATCCTATGAAATCCTCGTATGATCCTAACAAGTTTTGTTGGTATCATACTAGATGGGGTCATTTTAATGAGACATGTATAAAACTTTGTAATTTAGATATTTAATTTCTTCTTTGTCCTAATTTTTATCATGATTATATCATTTAAAAGTGTCAACAAGGTTATGAAATTGATTTTAAAGATTATAAATCATATGATAAATCTCAAGCCTTAAACCAAGACAATGCTCATTTGGCTATCTGCAAAGACCCTCTTCCTAATCATTAACCTAACCAAGACAATCAAGACAAAGCCACCCCTTCCATCAATAATGTAGAAAGTCTTGTTGAACCCACTTTCAAAGAGAATGTGGTTAACATGACTAATATGTGAAGGGTGGTTACTTTTATTGATTCCCAAACTATCTACACTCCTCCATCTAGAACATATTGTGTTATCCAAGATTCTTCTCCAACTCATTTAAATGAGCTAGGGAAAGATGGCCTTATTGCTTTTGATAATTCAATTTCTAATTCTCCCTTGGATAACACTTCCTTTTTTATTTATACCACTCTTTCATCATCTTCTAACATTAATGATACTCAGATTTCTACTAACACTTATTCTACCAATTCTCAAAATCAACTTGAACCAGATATTTCATCATCACAACATAATATGCAACCTTGTTCTAAACTTTATTCTTATCAAAATAAATTCCAATGCATTTCAGCTCCTCCTTTTGAGGACATTATTACTCATTATGCACCTATATCTAACAACCTTATTATGGGCTATGATGAGTGGGATCCCATCATAGAACTCACTAATCTCCCATCTCAAATTCCATTACTTGAGCTTATGAGGACTTTTCCACATCATATGAATCATATTATGCAACTATTATTTGATATGAATGTCCCTCATCCTCCCCTATTAGGATTAGAAGCAACCTTATCTATATCTAAGGATAGTATATTACAACAATGTGAAGAGATGTCTATCAACATTGACAAAACTATGGAAACTTCTCTTTCCTTAAAATTTCCTTTAAATTTTATGATTCTCAATGAGATTCTTCTTCATGTGGATGATCCTCCCTTATTCATTATCATCCAAATAGGAAATATACAAGTTAAGCATGCATTGATTGATGAGGGTTCCAACAGTCTACATTTCCTCTCTTGACTTCCTTAAGACCCTTAGATATTTAAAATCCAATTTCAAGTATACATGAAACACCTACCAAGGATATGATAAAAGGAAAATGCCTCCTCAAGGTTGTGTGTGGCTTCCCATTATTATCCCACCTATCACCAATCATGTGAAGGTGATGATCTATAACTTTACCCTTTCTTATAATATCTTGCTTGGTAGGACATGGACTCATTATATGAGAGCTGTTTCTTCTTTTGCCTACCAATCCAAGGAATTCCTTCATAATGGAGCCATTTATAGGATTTAGGGTGACACTAACCCTTTGAATTTTGAAAAATTCTAAGATCGTGGTGTCTTCAAGATTCCTGCTATTGAACCTTTGCCTAGCATTCCATTTCATGAGTGTCAACATCTTAATTTTCCCATTAACTTAACCTGAGGTTACAATAGACATACCAAAATCATTGGGAACATTCACCCTAACCTCTTAGATTCTAATGATGATGATCTTGATGAGATTAAACTAAAGATTAAAACTTTTGACCTCTCACCTCACCTCATCTCACATCTTCATGCTTCCTCACATCTTTATTCTCACAAGCCTCCTTATGATGATATTCCTATATTCTTGACCAAGACTCAACATTTTATTTACCACACTTAATTATATGATAATTTCATCCCTACTTACATCATTAATATTCACACCCTATATTATGATGATGGTTTTTCCTTAAATGATCAATTATTATGTGGTCTTGTCCAGGATCGTGATGTTGAAAATGTCCATTATCATTCTTATTTACTTAAGTATTTTCACATATCTTCCTATATTCCTTCCTTTATATTTCCTAAATTTATTATTTTTCCTCTTTATCATAGGGTAGAGATGGTGCCAACACCTCTAATTTCTAAGGAGTCTCATAAGAGTATACTCATGGATCATGTTATGACTAGGCCTTACCATTTTTATAGGTACCCTAATCACCATAGTTGGTTTGATTCTATGATTATTATGACCCTTCTTAGACATTTTTTATATCCAACTCCTCCCTTAGTATAGCCCTTACCATAGCCCGATCTTGATCCCACTATAGTTGATCTTCTTCTTACTCCTGCTATAGTTGAGCTTGTTCCCACTCTTGCTTTTACTAAACCTACCCCTGCTTCTTATCCCATTTTTTACTTCAATTAAGCCTAGTTCTATTCCTCCTCCATCACCACCTTCCCTTAGTGATGGTTTGCTTCCTTTTCCTAAGATGTCTCCATTTCCCACCAAATGGGATGATGAGTCTTTTTTAGCTTCTTCCACTCTTGTTACACCTTCTTCTATGAGTGATTCTCCTAAGACCACTCACAAGCATATTTGTTACTTCTATGGGATAGATAATCATTATTCTACCCATTGTCATAAGCTATGATAATATATTGATACTTTGCATCCTTCCTCTCCTTCCTTAGATAAATCCATGCCTCCCTTGAAGGTTCTACTTAAATATATACCTAAGTATGGTGAGGTGTATTTTTTGTGGAACTGATGTATCACTCATCACAATGATCATTATCACATCCTTCAACAACACCTTAAGAATCACCTTATAACTATTCTTAGAACTTCTTATATTCCTCTCATAAGTTTTTCCCATAATAAGGATTCTTATTCTTCTCCCATGGATCCACCACTAATGGCTCCATCCCCTCCTATGGTCCCTTCATCACCTTCTGTGCCTCCACCTATGATTCCTTCACCTATGGACCTTCCATCACCTATGGATCCTTATCCACCCATGAGTCCCTCACCCATGGATCCTTCTCCTCCATGATTCTTGAATCTCTTAAAGAGCCCTCTCCCATGTATTCTCCCAAGAGTCCCTTGCCTGATTTCCCTCTTTAGCATAGTCTTTTGAGTATTCATACTTTTTAAATTGAGGAGATTAGAAGAGAAGTATTTTCCTAGTTTTCATTGAATATTGATGAGACATTAGTAGTAGTTCATGTCCAACTTCATATATATTTATCTAATGTCTTGGATAATGTGTGTGGGTAGATTTATTAGTATTTATGAGCACATGCATGGTGCCTTTACATTTACATTTTGATTGGATATGTGCTCTAATTTTATTTTTATCTATGTATTATATCATTTGATGCTATGTTAAATTCATATATTTCTTATATAGTGATCTTACCTTTTGTACTATATCTTGTTTATATTGTCATTTATATTTGCATATGATTGTCTTTGATTATCATTATCTTCTCTTTCTTTCTTGAGTTTTTCTCAAAACTCTCTTCTTGTGTCTTCATAATTGTTTTCTTTCTTATCTCTATTTTTCATAGACAATTATGATTATGACTTGGTTATACAAAACTTGTTCCCTTTGGTCCTTGTCTCCTTTTACCATGTGATCAGTTAACAAACAATTTATCTCATTATACTTTATTTTTACTGAACCATCTTTGGATATCCTTTTTCCATTCTTTTTTTTTCACAAACTAAGGATATACATAGTTGAGACTTGAGATCACATACTAGTTCATTGTTAAGCCTAAGTGTCCTAGTCAGTCTTTGTTTTTGGTTACTTACATTATTTTAGCCTTAGCCTAAAATCTCATTTGTGTGTATCACTACATCTATTATGATTGGTCATTCCAAATCTATATGGAGGAATCTTAAAAATACTTAAAAGTTTAAAATCCAAATCATTTTACAGAAGTCAATGATATAAAAGGAAAAAATATTCTTAAAATTCAAATCACACTAAAAGATGTGATTGAAAGCACATCTCCTTCTTTTATTAAAATTTCAAACTCCAAAATTGGCCTCATGATAGAGCTGAGGTCATTTGGGGTGTGGTAGGCCGGTAGAATAGAAAAGGAGAATTAAAAAAATATTTTAATGCTACCTAATTTCTCATGCAAGTGCCCAATCTTTACATTACATTCATGACTCTGTAAGGGGTCCTGAATAATGAGGAAAACATCATGGGAAGGTAGGTCCATTTTATCTTTTCTTGTACCAATCTACTTTCATGAGTTGATCTTAGTAGCACACTTATCTACCTATAAATCTTTATGTCTATAACAAATAGGTTTCCTTTGTACATTAATGGTTACTAGTTACTTAGAGTCTTCTCATGTCTTTAGTATGCCTCTTGCCTCCTAAGGTCTTCTCATAAGACTCCTAAGTATTTCTTTATACACTCCCTTTTCATTCCCTATATCCCTCATATTTCCTCTTGAGAAATATTACTTTGTCTACTGATGACTCCCCTTGGGATTTCATTTGTGGGTTGTATTATAAAGCCATAGATAGGACCTAACATTACTCACAAATAACCACCTTTTTCCTTCCTATTACCCACATCCTTTGTTACTTGATTGTATTGATTTTTCCATCCTAGTGGTGTTCTCTTTGTGAGTTGTAGTGTAAGACCATGCATAGGACTTGACATTGCTCACAAAATTTTCCAATAATACAAGTCACAAACAAAATTACGTGTCAAATATGCGATAAGATGTGATTGAATATGAAGTTACACATCATTAACATGCTTCCCAAATTTATTTAGTGTGTTTTATGCTTACTTCATTTCTCTTTTACTCTTATTTTCTGAGTGCATGTAAGAATACAACCATTTTTTTTTTCATATTTCCCAACTTGAATTAGTGTGATAAATTTAAGATCAATATTTTGCCAATTTTGTTTTTCTCTTATACTTACCAACGTGATTTACTATAATTGATTGACTTAATTAAATTTTTTTATACCATTTGTGCCCTTTTACATAGCTTCCATTTTATTACATTGTTTTCATACTTCCCAACATGATTTAGTATGATTTTACTTGTTTTAATTTAGTGCAAAAATCTTTCACTTTGGTTTTAATAATAAAGTCCTTTTTACCATATTGTTTTACCATGCCTTGGTTCTTTATAATTAGTCATTTTTTTTTGTTATTACACATTTCCCAACTTGAAATAGTGTGTAGTACATCATTTTTTATTGATTATATTTTACCAAGTCATTTTTGCCTGTTTCTTTTTAACCATGCATGTGTTCTACATAATGGTAGAAAAGAAACCACACCTCATATATTTTGTATAACATATACCATAAATAACTACATACATGTTCTAGAAAAAATATATCCAAAGCATCCACAATCATAACCATAATGATGACAACGTACACAATCAAAATCAATATGCCAAAATGATACATCATATATATATATATATATATATATATATATATATATATATATATGTCATGAGTTTTTAATATAATAAATACAACCATATATAATGTTTTAGCTCTATGGATGGGATCTATGATGTCTATCTCATGGCCAATCCATGCTAACTATCAAGGCATCAGTCTAAATCCTTTAAATATTAATCTATAAAGAGGATGTCTAATATCTCAATCCATCTACTTGTCCCTATAGATGCACCACCCATGATTTTACCTAGGCCAATTGGGCTAAGATCACCATGTGTGTCACTCTCTCCTACTCCTACACCTATGTCATATGGGTTAGGGTTACTATATGTGCCTATGTCATCTATATCACTAAAACCAAATGCATAACTCTCTCCTCTATTAGGGATTACCATGCCCATATATCTCCTACACCCATCTCTATTGGTGGATATATCCTCTCTCTCTATGCTCGTATTTTCCTCACTACCTCTCCAGCTAATCTGAACTAGCTCACTTGAGTAGGGGTAGATGGTACACTAGGGTCCTCTAATGTATTAGGGTCATATAGATATAGAGTCTCATCCAGGATGTCATGGAGTGATCCCCTCATAAGGGACCCCCATTTATCTTCCTCATCCTCAAATATGCCTATAAAATCACACCTAAATATATATTAGATCGCTATTATATCTCAAAATATCTATCTACCTCTAGTCTCTATTTCAAAATAAAAACTTAAGCAATAATTTAATCATATTTATTACCTATTGGTGTCTCGACCACTATGGTCTCATCATCTACATGATCACCTAGCAAAATCTCTAAATCTGTGTCGCTTACGAGTACCTCCTTTATAGGTCACCTCCTTAGTACAAATCTAGCTATCATGGCTTGCATCCACCTCAGCCTATGCCTAAGTAGACTCTCTATTATATATCTCTCCTTTGACTCACCTACTGGGTCATTAAGGATGGTGATAGTCTCCACTCTCTCTTATTCATCTTGCCTCCATTGATGCCATGTCCTTAGTGGACATAGATCATTTCACTATGGAGCTGATGGTGGTATGTTTGGTACCAATACCTCCACACCCATCTCTTACTTTACTACTTATCATGCTTGACCAATCCATTATCACTCATGATGTGGTCTAAGCATTAACCTTATCACTGGTGGCCCTAGTTCCCTCCTCTCTTGTGGCTCTCTCACATGATGAGCTCATTACTTAGCCATCAATATTAATGTCACTAGATGAGGTAAGCCCATTTATATTAGTACCCATGCAATTTAATGTGGCTCTCTCCACTAGGTGTAATGTTAAACCACCTCTATCCTTGTTATAGATGGTACAACTATGTCCTAGCTTAACCATGTAGTCATTATGTGCCCATATGACTTCCACACTATGTCTGTATGTCTCAATATCTATAGTGATGGAATGTAGGGCATGACTTATTATACTTGTTCCTCTCCTCATATCTATACTTGATTTGACCTATCATCAATTACATGTGGAAATCTAGTTGACTGATACATGAGAAACCTCTCATATATCCAAGTCATTAGTAATATGATTGATTCTATCAAATTTTACCCTTTGACCAACACTTCATACAGATCATGTATAAGATAGACCCATATAATAGAGCTAATATCATATAGTACTCCTTCCTCTAAGATCATCCTGCTCAAGGTTACCATGAATAGTGGTACCTTGCCATCTAATTTGTGACATAACACTCACTGTGTCATAAGTCCTATCACAACCTTCTAGATATCCAAAACCTATGATATATATGTTGAACATACTAACTCTCATACCCACCAATATCCTCTCCAAGCTTATATCCCACATTAATAAGGCTTTCCTCTCCTCCATGTTGTTTGGTATACCTGTATTCACCAGTGCTCCTATTATCAATAGCCCTAAGATTGCATACACATCCTCTAGAGTGATAGATAACTCTACCATGTCTCCATCCACCTCTAATTTAAAGGTTTTAGTTAATTTTTACCAACATCTAAGGAACATTACTAATAAATCCATGCTCAGGGGAGTCCTACACATATCATCTATCCCTCCTAAGCCTAAACTACTAGCCTAGCACTATCTCCTATCATCAAACAATCTAGTAGATCTAGCAGCCAAGACACGTCTACCAATATCCAAAATATAGCTCATCCCTATAATTAAGAAACAACAAAATATGTATTAGATTCTCCATGTCATGTATAATCACAATACATTTTTTTAATAATTTTTATCAAAAATAAGCTTAAATTGCTTTGAATTATTCATTTTTACCTATTTTTATTCTACTCAGTCATTTTTGCCCTTAGTTATTTTAGGTCATTCTATCCTCATTTCAACCTTTTTCATGCATTTTTGTACCATTATAGTTCTTTGGTTAACCTAGTTTGACAAAAATTTCCTTATTTTTGACCTGGTGACTTAAAAAACTAAGTCAACCCTATTCTTTTCCCCTCCCTAGTACTACATTGTCATTTTGGACTTTTTCGATCAATTGGAAAAATTGTACTAAGTTGGTAGTCTAAAACATATATAAGGTCAACACATACCTAGTGGGTTAATAATGTGGATTCTGCACATTTTTAGCCTACTGGATTGAGTGGGTTGACCCAATTATTTTTAACTATCAACCCCTTGCATTTTCCTCAAAAAAAACCTTCTGGTAGTTTTCTCCCTAATTCCTTCAAATCCACTTCCCATCTTGGTTTTTCTTATCCATAGAATCTAATTTGGCTTCATTCTGACATCTAAAAATGCTAAAAATTGATTTTTTATAAAAATATATTTAATTCATAAAATTTCTCCAAAATTGGCTTAAGATTCATAGTTTATACTTGTAGTACACTTGTTTGTTGGAAATATTGTCATTGATGTCAAAGGTTTAATATTATTGGTGATAAAGGCCCCATTGCATTTAATATTGTTTATCTTGGCTAATATGAGTTAATATTTATTTAATATTAATGAATATATTTTGGGTTGCATATGAGACAAAATAAGGGCCCATGAAGAAGACGAAGAGTCACGGGATAAAGACAAAAGAAGGATGGGATCCATTTTCCCATGAAGAGTCATTTTGAGGAATACCAAGAGTCACCAAGTGAAGACAAAAGAGTATGGGAGAATTTCTCATGAAGGGACACTTAAAGGAATACGAAAAGTCACCAAAGATAAGGACAAAAGTGGAAAAGACACTTTAGGTCATGAAGGGTCACCAAATAACTTTTCAAATGCTTGGATATGAAGAGTCATCCAAGATTGGTGCCATTTTCCATGAAGAATGAAAGGTCACAAAGGGGGAAGGCCAAAGGTCATTTGGAAAGCTATAAATAAAGGCTTGAGTAGCCATTTGTAAATGTGGAAGTGAGAGGTTGATTTGATTTTGTAATATCTAGCTTAGAAGAGCAATTATGAGAGATGATTTGTATTCTTTATATCTAGCTTAGAAGAGCAAAAGTGAGAGAGAGGAAGGTGATGTTGTATTGATCTATCATTTGTTGAGATAACAATATTGAGAGATAGGTGTGTGGTATACACAAAGGGGTTGGTGCTCCTATGGGTTGGTGCTCATGAATTGTTGCTGAGTTGGTGCTTGGCAAAGGGGTTGGTGCTCCTATGGGTTGGTGCTCATGAATTGTTGATGGGTTGGTGCTCAGCAAAGGGGTTAGTGCTCCTGTGGGTTGGTGCTCATGAATGACAGTTGGGTTGGTGCTCGACAAAGGGGTTTGAAGCTCTTGTGGGGTGGTGCTCATGAATTAAAGCTAAGGTTTGTACTTGGCAAAGGGGTATGGTGCTCTTGTGGGGTTGTTCTCACAAATATATTTGAGATTTATTCTCTGTGGTTATTCCCACATTGGGTTTCCACATTATATCTGGTGTCTCTCTCTGTCTTGTGTGGATGTTTATTGTTTGAGTTTTATTGCATATCTTTAATGTTTCATTAAGTGGATTTTGGTTAAAGGAAAGATTTATAAGATATAGAATATACTGATTCACCCCCCCTCTCAATATATTTCATGCTTAACAATTGGTATCAGAGCAGGTTCCTTTTTGAAAAGTTTTACAGCTTGAAGGTAGATCGGGAAAGCACAATGGTTGGGTCACAGAAAGGATTTTCTACAAATAAGGCACCTTTATTTGATGGGATGAATTATGATTTTTGGAGCATGAGAATGAAGGTTTATTTGATGGCCCTTGGATTCAACATATGGAAATCAGTGGTGGAGGAATATGAAGAGCCATAGACATCTACAATTACTCCAATAGAAAATAAGGCAAGTGAATGTAATGCTAAAGCTTTAAATGCTATTTTATGTGGTCTATGTGAATATGAATTTGTTGAAGTTATGCAATGTAAATCTTCTCATGAAACTTGGGTAAAACTTGAGAATATTTACAAAGGTGATGGAAAGGTACTCCAAGCTAAATTATAGACTTTTAGAAGGCAATTTGAAAGTTTGAAGATGGAAGAAGAAGAAGATATAGCAAGTTATCTTTTGCGAGTTGATCAGATAGTAAATCAGATTCAAGGTCTTGGAGAAATATTGGAAGAGTCAACAGTGGTGAAAAAGGTTTTCAGATCTCTACCAATGAGACATGATGCAAAGGTTTCAACAATCGAGGAGATGAAGAATTTAGACAAGCTGAAGATGGATGAGCTTCATGGTATTCTCATGGGATATGAGATGTAGACAGAACAAAATACACCCTCAAAGAGAGAAGCAGCTTTCAAGACATCAAAGAAGGAGAAAGCTAAGATTCAAGAATCAAGTGATAGTTCTAGTGATGATGAAGATGACAATGAAGCACTTTTCATCTGTAGGCCAAAAAGAGGAACAGGTAAATATCAATGAAAATTACCTTTTAAATGTTTTAATTGTGGGAAGATTGGACATTTTTCAGCTAGATGCCCAGATAAGGTTAAAGATGATGAAGAAGAAAAGCCTACATACAAGAAGAATTTCAAAGGCAAATCTAAGAAGGGATTCAAGAAGAAGAGCTTGTATTTTAAGGACCCTAGCTCAATTGAAAATAGTGGAGTCAGCAATTCAGAAGATGAAGAGATTCTATTCATGGCCATACATGAAGATGATCAAGAAGAAGAAGAGGAGGAAGCTGAAGTAGATATGGAAGGAGAACTCAATTGTGCCCTAGAAGAGTTAGAAGCTATTCAGAAGAAGAATCGAAGGTTAAAGCACCAGATCGAGAAAAATGAACAAGAGTCAAAGGAAATGATTGAAGATCTACAAGCACACTTTGAAGAAGCCAAGAAGAATGAAGAAGATCTAACAACATAGTTGGAAATAGCAAGACAAGAATGTCAAAGGTATGTTATTGAAATTGCCTCCTTAAAAGAAGATATTTAGAAAGCAGTCAATGATAAAGTAGTGAGTGATTCAAGATTTGAGGATAGCACTAACATGCTGAATAAGATATTGGAAAGTCAAAAAGCAAATTGAGATAAGATAGGGATAGGATTTGAAAAGAAAAAGAGCTATGTTGAAGCTCTTACACAAGACGAAATAAAAAGGGGAGAAGTGAAGAATATAGAGGACATTCAAAATAGAGAGGGATGGAGAGAACAAAGCTACAAAAGGCAATCAGGTCAGAGATATACAGACAGGTCTTATTTTTATGGCTATTGTTTTTATTGTAATGGATATGGTCATAAGAAATTAGAATGTAGAAAAAGAGCTAATGATTTCAGAAATAAGGAGAAGGAAAGTCAAGTAGATTCAAGCAAAAGCCACAACTCTTTTGCTCCTCTATCAAGCTTTGATGAAGAGACCATAGTATGCTACAAGTGCAACAACTATAGATACATAGCTTGATATTGCAGAAGCATGTTCGAGTTAGTCAAGAAGGATCAAAGGTTCAAAGCTCCATTCATCAAGAAGAAGAATCAAAGTTTCAAAGCTCCATTCATCAGGGAGAAGGTTCAAACATGTTCATGGTAGAAGAAACAACATGAGGATTCTATGATGGTGCAGACAGCTTTGCATGTGGGAGGTAAAGATCAACCATGGTTAATTGATAGCGAATGTTCGATGCATATGATAGGAGATAAAAGTAAGTTCATTTCTCTAAAGAAGATTAATGGTGGTACAATGAGGTTTATAGACAAAACCACTGCTAGGATAGCTAGAAAAGGTACTTTGAGTTTGGATTATGGTAGAACTAAGACTAAGAATGTTTTATATGTAAAAGGTCTTAAGCATAATCTGTAGAGTGTTAGTCAAATATGTGATCAAAGATATACGTTAAAGTTTCATAAAGAGGGTTGTGAGATTAGAAGAAAAGATTCAAATGAGTTGATTGTAGATGCTCAAAGGATAGGGGAAAATGTGTATGTATTGTCAGATATCTTCTCAAAGGCATGATCAAAGGATACATTCAAAGATCGGTGAGAGGAGTTGGGAGTAATTTCTATTACTTCCTGCCATTGATGTTCAACATCAAGTGAGGGGGAGCTAAGTGTTAGCTCCAAGTAGGCCCTTTGCCATTGATGTCAAAGGGGGAGAATAATAGGTACAGGTACAGGTGCAAAAAATAGGTACAAGAAATAGGTACAGGTTGCTACAGTAAGGGGCAGTTACTGTATGTTTTCAGATGACAAGATGTGTAGGTGACAAGATGTGGTAGTTTCAGGATTGAGGTTGCCATCAATGACAAAGGGGGAGATTGTTGGAAATATTGTCATTGATGTCAAAGGTTTAATATTATTGGTGATAAAGGCCCCATTGCATTTAATAATGTTTATCTTGGCTAATATGAGTTAATATTTATTTAATATTAATGAATATATTTTGGGTTGCATATGAGACAAAATAAGGGCCCATGGAGAAGACGAAGAGTCACGGGATAAAGACAAAAGAATGATGGGATCCATTTTCCCATGAAGAGTCATTTTGAGGAATACCAAGAGTCACCAAGTGAAGACAAAAGAGTATGGGCGAATTTCTCATGAAGGGACACTTAAAGGAATACGAAAAGTCACCAAAGATAAGGACAAAAGTGGGAAAGACACTTTTGGTCATGAAGGGTCACCAAATAACTTTTCAAATGCTTGGATATGAAGAGTCATCCAAGATTGGTGCCATTTTCCATGAAGAATGAAAGGTCACAAAGGGGGAAGGCCAAAGGTCATTTGGAAAGCTATAAATAAAGGCTTGAGTAGCCATTTGTAAATGTGGAAGTGAGAGGTTGATTTGATTTTGTAATATCTAGCTTAGAAGAGCAATTATGAGAGATGATTTGTATTCTTTATATCTAGCTTAGAAGAGCAAAAGTGAGAGAGAGGAAGGTGATGTTGTATTGATCTATCATTTGTTGAGATAACAATATTGAGAGATAGGTGTGTGGTATACACAAAGGGGTTGGTGCTCCTATGGGTTGGTGCTCATGAATTGTTGCTGAGTTGGTGCTTGGCAAAGGGGTTGGTGCTCCTATGGGTTGGTGCTCATGAATTGTTGATGGGTTGGTGCTCAGCAAAGGGGTTAGTGCTCCTGTGGGTTGGTGCTCATGAATGACAGTTGGGTTGGTGCTCGACAAAGGGGTTTGAAGCTCTTGTGGGGTGGTGCTCACGAATTAAAGCTAAGGTTTGTACTTGGCAAAGGGGTATGGTGCTCTTGTGGGGTTGTTCTCACAAATATATTTGAGATTTATTCTCTGTGGTTTTTCCCACATTGGGTTTCCACATTATATCTGGTGTCTCTCTCTGTCTTGTGTGGATGTTTATTGTTTGAGTTTTATTGCATATCTTTAATGTTTCATTAAGTGGATTTTGGTTAAAGGAAAGATTTATAAGATATAGAATATACTGATTCACCCCCCCTCTCAGTATATTTCATGCTTAACAATTGGTATCAGAGCAGGTTCCTTTTTGAAAAGTTTTACAGCTTGAAGGTAGATCAGGAAAGCACAATGGTTGGGTCACAGGAAGGATTTTCTACAAATAAGGCACCTTTATTTGATGGGATGAATTATGATTTTTGGAGCATGAGAATGAAGGTTTATTTGATGGCCCTTGGATTCAACATATGGAAATCAGTGGTGGAGGAATATGAAGAGCCATAGACATCTACAATTACTCCAATAGAAAATAAGGCAAGTGAATGTAATGCTAAAGCTTTAAATGCTATTTTATGTGGTCTATGTGAATATGAATTTGTTGAAGTTATGCAATGTAAATCTTCTCATGAAACTTGGGTAAAACTTGAGAATATTGACAAAGGTGATGGAAAGGTACTCCAAGCTAAATTACAGACTTTTAGAAGGCAATTTGAAAGTTTGAAGATGGAAGAAGAAGAAGATATAACAAGTTATCTTTTGCGAGTTGATCGGATAGTAAATCAGATTCAAGGTCTTGGATAAATATTGGAAGAGTCAACAGTGGTGAAAAAGGTTTTCAGATCTCTACCAATGAGACATGATGCAAAGGTTTCAACAATCGAGGAGATGAAGAATTTAGACAAGCTGAAGATGGATGAGCTTCATGGTATTCTCACGGGATATGAGATGTAGACAGAACAAAATACACCCTCAAAGAGAGAAGCAGCTTTCAAGACATCAAAGAAGGAGAAAGCTAAGATTCAAGAATCAAGTGATAGTTCTAGTGATGATGAAGATGACAATGAAGCACTTTTCATCTGTAGGCCAAAAAGAGGAACAGGTAAATATCAATGAAAATTACCTTTTAAATGTTTTAATTGTGGGAAGATTGGACATTTTTCAGCTAGATGCCCAGATAAGGTTAAAGATGATGAAGAAGAAAAGCCTACATACAAGAAGAATTTCAAAGGCAAATCTAAGAAGGGATTCAAGAAGAAGAGCTTGTATTTTAAGGACCCTAGCTCAATTGAAAATAGTGGAGTCAGCAATTCAGAAGATGAAGAGATTCTATTCATGGCCATACATGAAGATGATCAAGAAGAAGAAGAGGAGGAAGCTGAAGTAGATATGGAAGGAGAACTCAATTGTGCCCTAGAAGAGTTAGAAGCTATTCAAAAGAAGAATCGAAGGTTAAAGCACCAGATCGAGAAAAATGAACAAGAGTCAAAGGAAATGATTGAAGATCTACAAGCACACTTTGAAGAAGCCAAGAAGAACGAAGAAGATCTAACAACATAGTTGGAAATAGCAAGACAAGAATGTCAAAGGTATGTTATTGAAATTGCCTCCTTAAAAGAAGATATTTAGAAAGCAGTCAATGATAAAGTAGTGAGTGATTTAAGATTTGAGGATAGCACTAACATGCTGAATAAGATATTGGAAAGTCAAAAAGCAAATTCAGATAAGATAGGGATAGGATTTGAAAAGAAAAAGAGCTATGTTGAAGCTCTTACACAAGAGGAAATAAAAAGGGGAGAAGTGAAGAATACAGAGGACATTCATAATAGAGAGGGATGGAGAGAACAAAGCTACAAAAGGCAATCAGGTCAGAGATATACAGACAGGTCTTATTTTTATGGCTATTGTTTTTATTGTAATGGATATGGTCATAAGAAATTAGAATGTAGAAAAAGAGCTAATGATTTCAGAAATAAGGAGAAGGAAAGTCAAGTAGATTCAAGAAAAAGCCACAACTCTTTTGCTCCTCTATCAAGCTTTGATGAAGAGACCATAGTATGCTACAAGTGCAACAACTATAGATACATAGCTTGATATTGCAGAAGCATGTTCGAGTTAGTCAAGAAGGATCAAAGGTTCAAAGCTCCATTCATCAAGAAGAAGAATCAGAGTTTCAAAGCTCCATTCATCAGGGAGAAGGTTCAAACATGTTCATGGTAGAAGAAACAACATGAGGATTCTATGATGGTGCAGACAGCTTTGCATGTGGGAGGTAAAGATCAACCATGGTTAATTGATAGCAAATGTTCGATGCATATGATAGGAGATAAAAGTAAGTTCATTTCTCTAAAGAAGATTAATGGTGGTACAATGAGGTTTAGAGATAAAACTACTGCTAGGATAGCTGGATAAGGTACTTTGAGTTTGGATTATGGTATAACTAAGACTAAGAATGTTTTATATGTAAAAGGTCTTAAGCATAATCTGTAGAGTGTTAGTCAAATATGTGATCAAAGATATACATTAAAGTTTCATAAAGAGGGTTGTGAGATTAGAAGAAAAGATTCAAATGAGTTGATTGTAGATGCTCAAAGGATAGGGGAAAATGTGTATGTATTGTCAGATATCTTCTCAAAGGCATGATCAAAGGATACATTCAAAGATCGGTGAGAGGAGTTGGGAGTAATTTCTATTACTTCCTGCCATTGATGTTCAACATCAAGTGAGGGGGAGCTAAGTGTTAGCTCCAAGTAGGCCCTTTGCCATTGATGTCAAAGGGGGAGAATAATAGGTACAGGTACAGGTGCAAAAAATAGGTACAAGAAATAGGTACAGGTTGCTACAGTAAGGGGCAGTTACTATATGTTTTCAAATGACAAGATGTGTAGGTGACAAGATGTGGTAGTTTCAGGATTGAGGTTGCCATCAATGACAAAGGGGGAGATTGTTGGAAATATTATTATTGATGTCAAAGGTTTAGTATATTGGTGATAAAGGCCCCATTGCATTTAATATTGTTTATCTTGGCTAATATGAGTTAATATTTATTTAATATTAATGAATATATTTTGGGTTGCATATGAGACAAAATAAGGGCCCATGGAGAAGACGAAGAGTCATGGGATAAAGACAAAAGAAGGATGGGATCCATTTTCCCATGAAGAGTCATTTTGAGGAATACCAAGAGTCATCAAGTGAAGACAAAAGAGTATGGGCGAATTTCTCATGAAGGGACACTTAAAGGAATATGAAAAGTCACCAAAGATAAGGACAAAAGTGGGAAAGACACTTTTGGTCATGAAGGGTCACCAAATAACTTTTCAAATGCTTGGATATGAAGAGTCATCCAAGATTGGTGCCATTTTCCATGAAGAATGAAAGGTCACAAAGGGGGAAGGCCAAAGGTCATTTGGAAAGCTATAAATAAAGGCTTGAGTAGCCATTTGTAAATGTGGAAGTGAGAGGTTGATTTGATTTTGTAATATCTAGCTTAGAAGAGCAATTATGAGAGATGATTTGTATTCTTTATATCTAGCTTAGAAGAGCAAAAGTGAGAGAGAGGAAGGTGATGTTGTATTGATCTATCATTTGTTGAGATAACAATATTGAGAGATAGGTGTGTGGTATACACAAAGGGGTTGGTGCTCCTTTGGGTTGGTGCTCATGAATTGTTGCTGAGTTGGTGCTTGGCAAAGGGGTTGGTGCTCCTATGGGTTGGTGCTCATGAATTGTTGATGGGTTGGTGCTCAACAAAGGGGTTAGTGCTCCTGTGGGTTGGTGATCATGAATGACAGTTGGGTTGGTGCTCGACAAAGGGGTTTGAAGCTCTTGTGGGGTGGTGCTCACGAATTAAAGCTAAGGTTTGTACTTGGAAAAGGGGTATGGTGCTCTTGTGGGGTTGTTCTCACAAATATATTTGAGATTTATTCTCTGTGGTTTTTCCCACATTGGGTTTCCACATTATATCTGGTGTCTCTCTCTGTCTTGTGTGGATGTTTATTGTTTGAGTTTTATTGCATATCTTTAATGTTTCATTAAGTGGATTTTGATTAAAGGAAAGATTTATAAGATATAGAATATACTGATTCACCCCCCCTCTCAATATATTTCATGCTTAATAATTGGTATCAGAGCAGGTTCCTTTTTGAAAAGTTTTACAGCTTGAAGGTAGATCGGGAAAGCACAATGGTTGGGTCACAGAAAGGATTTTCTACAAATAAGGCACCTTTATTTGACGGGATGAATTATGATTTTTGGAGCATGAGAATGAAGGTTTATTTGATGGCCCTTGGATTCAACATATGGAAATCAGTGGTGGAGGAATATGAAGAGCCATAGACATCTACAATTACTCCAACAGAAAATAAGGCAAGTGAATGTAATGCTAAAGCTTTAAATGGTATTTTATGTGGTCTATGTGAATATGGATTTGTTGAAGTTATGCAATGTAAATCTTCTCATGAAACTTGGGTAAAACTTGAGAATATTTACAAAGGTGATGGAAAGGTACTCCAAGCTAAATTACAGACTTTTAGAAGGCAATTTGAAAGTTTGAAGATGGAAGAAGAAGAAGATATAGCAAGTTATCTTTTGCGAGTTGATCGGATAGTAAATCAGATTCAAGGTCTTGGAGAAATATTGGAAGAGTCAACAGTGGTGAAAAAGGTTTTCAGATCTCTACCAATGAGACATGATGCAAAGGTTTCAACAATCGAGGAGATGAAGAATTTAGACAAGCTGAAGATGGATGAGCTTCATGGTATTCTCACGGGATATGAGATGTAGACAGAACAAAATACACCCTCAAAGAGAGAAGCAACTTTCAAGACATCAAAGAAGGAGAAAGCTAAGATTCAAGAATCAAGTGATAGTTCTAGTGATGATGAAGATGACAATGAAGCACTTTTCATCCGCAGGCCAAAAAGAGGAACAGGTAAATATCAATGAAAATTACCTTTTAAATGTTTTAATTGTGGGAAGATTGGACATTTTTCAGCTAGATGCCCAGATAAGGTTAAAGATGATGAAGAAGAAAAGCCTACATACAAGAAGAATTTCAAAGGCAAATCTAAGAAGGGATTCAAGAAGAAGAGCTTGTATTTTAAGGACCCTAGCTCAATTGAAAATAGTGGAGTCAGCAATTCAGAAGATGAAGAGATTCTATTCATGGCCATACATGAAGATGATCAAGAAGAAGAAGAGGAGGAAGCTGAAGTAGATATGGAAGGAGAACTCAATTGTGCCCTAGAAGAGTTAGAAGCTATTCAGAAGAAGAATCGAAGGTTAAAGCACCAGATCGAGAAAAATGAACAAGAGTCAAAGGAAATGATTGAAGATCTACAAGCACACTTTGAAGAAGCCAAGAAGAATGAAGAAGATCTAACAACATAGTTGGAAATAGCAAGACAAGAATGTCAAAGGTATGTTATTGAAATTGCCTCCTTAAAAGAAGATATTTAGAAAGCAGTCAATGATAAAGTAGTGAGTGATTCAAGATTTGAGGATAGCACTAACATGCTGAATAAGATATTGGAAAGTCAAAAAGCAAATTTAGATAAGATAGGGATAGGATTTGAAAAGAAAAAGAGCTATGTTGAAGCTCTTACACAAGAGGAAATAAAAAGGGGAGAAGTGAAGAATACAGAGGACATTCATAATAGAGAGGGATGGAGAGAACAAAGCTACAAAAGGCAATCAGGTCAGAGATATACAGACAGGTCTTATTTTTATGGCTATTGTTTTTATTGTAATGGATATGGTCATAAGAAATTAGAATGTAGAAAAAGAGCTAATGATTTCAGAAATAAGGAGAAGGAAAGTCAAGTAGATTCAAGCAAAAGCCACAACTCTTTTGCTCCTCTATCAAGCTTTGATGAAGAGACCATAGTATGCTACAAGTGCAACAACTATAGATACATAGCTTGATATTGCATAAGCATGTTCGAGTTAGTCAAGAAGGATCAAAGGTTCAAAGCTCCATTCATCAAGAAGAAGAATCAGAGTTTCAAAGCTCCATTCATCAGGGAGAAGGTTCAAACATGTTCATGGTAGAAGAAACAACATGAGGATTCTATGATGGTGCAGACAGCTTTGCATGTGGGAGGTAAAGATCAACCATGGTTAATTGATAGTGAATGTTCGATGCATATGATAGGAGATAAAAGTAAGTTCATTTCTCTAAAGAAGATTAATGGTGGTACAATGAGGTTTATAGATAAAACCACTGCTAGGATAGCTGGAAAAGGTACTTTGAGTTTGGATTATGGTATAACTAAGACTAAGAATGTTTTATATGTAAAAGGTCTTAAGCATAATCTGTAGAGTGTTAGTCAAATATGTGATCAAAGATATACATTAAAGTTTCATAAAGAGGGTTGTGAGATTAGAAGAAAAGATTCAAATGAGTTGATTGTAGATGCTCAAAGGATAGGGGAAAATGTGTATGTATTGTCAGATATCTTCTCAAAGGCATGATCAAAGGATACATTCAAAGATCGGTGAGAGGAGTTGGGAGTAATTTCTATTACTTCCTGCCATTGATGTTCAACATCAAGTGAGGGGGAGCTAAGTGTTAGCTCCAAGTAGGCCCTTTGCCATTGATGTCAAAGGGGGAGAATAATAGGTACAGGTACAGGTGCAAAAAATAGGTACAGGTTGCTACAGTAAGGGGCAGTTACTGTATGTTTTCAGATGACAAGATGTGTAGGTGACAAGATGTGGTAGTTTCAGGATTGAGGTTGCCATCAATGACAAAGGGGGAGATTGTTGGAAATATTATTATTGATGTCAAAGGTTTAGTATTATTGGTGATAAAGGCCCCATTGCATTTAATATTGTTTATCTTGGCTAATATGAGTTAATATTTATTTAATATTAATGAATATATTTTGGGTTGCATATGAGACAAAATAAGGGCCCATGGAGAAGACGAAGAGTCACGGGATAAAGACAAAAGAAGGATGGGATCCATTTTCCCATGAAGAGTCATTTTGAGGAATACCAAGAGTCATCAAGTGAAGACAAAAGAGTATGGGCGAATTTCTCATGAAGGGACACTTAAAGGAATACGAAAAGTCACCAAAGATAAGGACAAAAGTGGGAAAGACACTTTTGGTCATGAAGGGTCACCAAATAACTTTTCAAATGCTTGGATATGAAGGGTCATCCAAGATTGGTGCCATTTTCCATGAAGAATGAAAGGTCACAAAGGGGGAAGGCCAAAGGTCATTTGGAAAGCTATAAATAAAGGCTTGAGTAGCCATTTGTAAATGTGGAAGTGAGAGGTTGATTTGATATTGTAATATCTAGCTTAGAAGAGCAAAAGTGAGAGAGAGGAAGGTGATGTTGTATTGATCTATCATTTGTTGAGATAACAACATTGAGAGATAGGTGTGTGGTATACACAAAGGGGTTGGTGCTCCTGTGGGTTGGTGCTCATGAATTGTTGCTGAGTTGGTGCTTGGGAAAGGGGTTGGTGCTCTTGTGGGTTGGTGCTCACGAATTGTTGTTGGGTTGGTGCTCGGCAAAGGGGTTGGTGCTCTTGTGGGTTGGTGCTCACGAATGACAGCTGGGTTGGTGCTCATCAAAGGGGTTTGAAGCTCCTGTGGGGTGGTGCTCATGAATTGAAGCTAAGGTTTGTACTTGGCAAAGGGGTATGGTGCTCTTGTGGGGTTGTTCTCACAAATATATTTGAGATTGATTCTCCATGGTTTTTCCCACATTGGGTTTCCACGTTATATCTGGTGTCTCTCTCTATCTTTTGTGGATGTTTATTGTTTGAGTTTTATTTCATATCTTTAATGTTTCATTAAGTGGATTTTGGTTAAAGGAAAGATTTATAAGATATAGAATATACTAATTCACCCCCCCTCTTAGTATATTCTGTGCTTAACACTATTACCACTCTTGGAGCTCCCCCTCATCCAACTTGTCATCTTCTCACCATCCTAGCTCATTTGGTCTCTAGATCTCTTTTTATCTCATTCACAAGTCAAAATAACCAAATGAATTCTTTTTCCACTATTTAAAAATACTTTAAAATTCAAATTCTTCAAATATTTTAAAGTAGATTCTTTGTTTTGTTTATATCTTTGTTTTTATTCATCCATTTTTCAAACCATAAAATGCATTGGATTCATGATGATGTAGAGAATATTTTCCACTATCATATGCCTATTTTCTATTTTTTTAAAATTTTGGCTATTTTTTGCACCAACTTCTACAAGTTTACCTACTGTTCTTCACATTGGATGCATTCACTATTCTCTTGAATTCTACTTATTTATCTACAACACTAAGGTAAGTGGTATGTGTTTTTCAATTCTATCCTTTCAATAATCTTATTTAATGCTTACTACACTTTACTTACCATTAGCATTGTGTGTTATCATGTTCTATTTTTCATAGCACCATCTTGTGTTGCACTTATGTGACACATGATGATCTTCGAGTGGGGCATATTTATACACATAATATTTTTAGTATTTTATCGATTAATGACACTTTGTATCTTAAAAAAACCCATCGAGTCTCAATATCTTTGAGTGCATGCCTTAAGGGGTAAACTAAGAAAGGGGTGGGTAGACCATTGGTGATTCATAAGATTATTGTCCCTTTTTCCACTATTTATATACACACTTATCTAATAAAACCATTTACCTTAATCTTATTCTTCTCAATTTTACCCATTCCAAACATTTTTCATATCATTATCCTCCTTTTTATTTCCTTGACCCCCTTTCACTAGTTGACTAAATTAGGTTGACTAGGTTGACCATGTACAATTTTTAGCCTCAAAATACTATACAAGGTTGATTGGGTTAACCCTATACAATTTAGGGATATTTTTCACTTGAAGTTTTGTTATCCCTTTAATTGACCTATCTCAAGACCTAGTGATTTATTTCTCAAAAACATATAGGGTCAATTGGGCCAACCCTATATAGTTGACATATTCAAATAGATTTAGGGAAATATCCACCTATGTAAAAGTTCATTTCCAACCATTTGAGAATAGAGAAGAGAATAAGAATAAGTGTTTCTTATTGATAATTCTACTTGAGGAATAAACCTTAGACACCCATAATTTATTTAGAGATATAGATCTTATCTTATGGTCAAGTCTTTTTGATGTATAGATAAGTTGTGTAGTCTAGAGATTATTTGTCTTTGTTATCCTTACATACCACAACAATCTCTTGTGAAGCACCTTGGCCAAGGGAGAGATTGAGTATCGATGAGTTCATCTTCAAGGTAAGTATTCTTAACTTTATTTCTCCTTTGTAAGTGTAGATAGATAATATAGTTGTGATTCTATCCCATGCATTAGAATTTTGTATACATTGACATGAGTATATGTCTTCTATGCATGTTTAGTTTAGTTTGTTTTGTTTCTAACCCCCCACTTTATGCCAAAAGATTTGGACTGCACTAGATTAGATTTACTTTCTTGTTTATTAGTATAGAGTGAACATTAAACCTAGTCTCTTTTAGGGTTGTTGCATGATTGTGTTAGACTATAGGCTTTAGAACCCTTTTTGACATGGTGTATTATGACAAGTGATCCCCTAATCTAGTCTAGTAAATCCCCATATTGGTCATGTCATTGCTTAATAAATGTATTCCCAATCGAAAGTGTAAGTATGCTCTATCTTCTTCAATCCAAGATTGATTTATAGACATGATACATTTTTTATTACATACACCCCTGATGTACTATATGGCATAAGCAGAGGAGAGGACTAACATATGTATTTGCATATATCATGTGTTTGTGGTATGCCTATTTCACACTCAAATATGTGTGAAACATGTATGTATATAGAAAGGAAAATATATTATATCTAATAACATAGAGTAAACAACATAGGTGGTAAGGAGATAATAAACACAAGAATTATAAATATATTTATATGTTATAGGTTATTTGGTTTTTATATTTTCATGAATATTTGATTTTGTTTAATTTTTAAAAATTAAGGGCTAGTCAATTATTCCATATAAGGGATGTGTATAAGGTAATCTATGCTCAAAATATGGTGAATCATACTAGCGATATTGCCAAGGAGCATGTATAGTTGTCATATATAGATTTGGAAAGTTGAAAATACTTTGTGTATACCTCATAAGAGTATGTGGTCATGAATAAATAATAATAGATGTAATGGTTCATGGAACCCATTGTTGAGTGCTCTTTGGTTTCTTTGGAGTAGAAATAATTGGAACTTGTTGAGTTTCTCTATGTGTATATACTAAAATTGAATATTTATAGATCTTAGTATTATTTTAAAAATACCAATAAGGGCTTATACCCTTTAGTTTTAGGCCTTATCGATTCCAAAATACTCACATTCACCATCTCACTATGCATAAATGATTATCTTATAGTTCAAACCATATAATCCTGATGACCTAGACAACCTATACACTAAAAAAATCTCAAAACTTGAGATATAGGTTAGTGTAGGTTTTTATTCCATGTAATAGTTTTCCCTATACATGTTATTTAACTTTCTTAGGTGTTTTTTTTAGGTCATTATGAAAGATAGTCACACATTCATGAGGATGTGAGGACATGTTTTATATTTCAAATATATACTATACCTTCTTAAATATTTTATGGCTAATGATGCTAATGATAATTCATCTATGATTATTATTATAAATATTCTTTATAGCTCATTTTTGATTTCACTACTACATAGGTAATTTATTCATGCATTCAATCTTATCTAGATCGATCCTTGATTGTGGCTCACTGTGACATGGCATCAAAGTAATTATGGTATATGAATGCCACTATTATTATTGTAAAATATTTAGTTTCATCTTACATGTCACAGATCTACCATTTGTTGACCTAGCTATTGAAGATATACTCTTTCCCAAATTTTGTTCTTCTTCTAGGGTTGTCTATTGATCTAGATTCATAAATAGAATAGGAGAAAGGTGTTACCTACTAGTCATATTTCATTTGGTAGGTTTTCATGCAAAACATCTTATGCTATTAGGTTTAGAAGGTGTCAAAACCCTAAGATTAGTTGTAAATATGACCTAGTTTTGTGATAGTTGATTTTTGCCTTTTTTGAAGGGTTTTAGAGATTTTTCAATGATTTCATGTAAATATACTATTTGGGGTCTTTAAGTAAAAATATTTTCTAGTTTTTTTTTGAGTTTTTATATATCCTTAGTGGGTCTTTAGTGGGTTTTAGAGAGTCATTTCAAATCTAGGATTTTTAGACTTGGTATAAAATTTGACCCTATTTATACCTACTAAAACTCTTGATTACTTTTTTAGTCCCATATCTAATAGTTATTTAAAATCATCCTACTCCTAACACTTCCAATCTTGACATGTCAGAGTTTTGGGTGTTTTTGACACCTATTAAAACTTACATGTGCACGAACATCTCACAATCCTAAAATCATAGTCCTAAGCTTCATCGATAGCCCTAAGACCTGATGACTATAAGGTTAATATGTATCTATGATAGAAATTTCCAACATCAAAACTATTGAATATTAGAGTAGTCCACAAACCCAACATCAAGATTATCAACTATAAAAGTATTTTGAAACCCTAACATTGGTAATATTGACTACCAGAGCAATACAAAACCTTGATTATTATAGACCCTAATTGCAAATCCAACACATGTATATGACTAGAAGAAGGTCCATTGACCCTAACATAGAGACTTCTAGGTGTGTGTGTAGTCTTCAATCTTGATTGAAATCATAAATTATGACCTTGATAAAAATTTGTTAATTATAAGGGAGTACAAAAATCTGATGATCATCCTAATCCTTAGCCTCTGGTCACTTGAAAATTTAATCCCTTGGTCATAGCTAATTCAAGGGTGCTTATTTTTCCTTCACAAAAAGTCATACAAACATTTTACACACTAAAAAATTTCAACCTTTTTTTTTTCAAATTTATGTAAAGTGGAGATCATTATTTTTTGTAAGAAAGAAACATTCAAACTTACATACCTTTCAGCTGACAACTCTTTCTTTGGCACCATTTTCTTGAAAGTGTGAGTTTTTTGAGATCCACACATTGTCAATATTATCATGCCTTGTAAAATTAAACTTTTACAGATTCATGAGGGTTTCATATCATTATTTTTCTTGCACACTTAGTTCAACACATAATTTCTTACTATAATGGATTAGTCTCAAGTTCCACTTCATACTTTGTTCAACTATCATGAGTGGAAAGTCAAAGTATAAATCCTCTTAAGGAGTAAAGTATTACACCAAATCACTATGGGTATAAAAACATAACTGACACTAGATATAAAGAAGGTGAATTGGTAATATAGAAGTGATGAATCTTGTGATCTACTATGTCTATTTATGTCTCTCTATTTTATCTTTCATATTAAATATACAACTACTCCTAATGGAGTGTGGACCACATTAGAACACTCTTTGGGAAGCAAGACATCATGATGGATAATGAGTTGGAGAATAAGCTTAACTATTTGAATGCAAGCAATTTTGATATAATAAAATAATTATTCACAAATTTTAAATCACTCAAGTTATATTTGAAGCTATTCGGCATTGACAAAAATGATTATCAATTGACTCTTTCCATCATTTACAAATTGGTATTTGACTATTATATCTTTATTTCTACCTTCCACACCATCAAGTGTGCCCTTGGATCTACATGGACCATGCAATCCTTGGATGACTTTGTTGTTGACTTGACTTGGGATTAAGATAATATTATTTAAATGGGTACACTGAAGATATATAAATTGTATGCCTTAATTGTTAGTCATGAAAAATAGAAGGATTTCAGTAGCAAGAAGAAGAAACATAAAAAGGACCTAGAGTAAAGAAAGGGTAAAAAAATTGATGTTAAGTCAAAAGCATCAAAAGAGTCCCCCTCTCAAGATGGGAAACCTAATAAAGAGTGACTCACATATGCGTATTGTAAAAAATCTAGGCATGATGAAACTAAGTGCATGAATAAGAATATTGACCATCTAACAAAAATGATCATGAAACACAATGCCAGTGTCCCTGGTTCTTCCAATAAAAATTCATCAACACATAAGTCTTCTAAGGCCAAAGATAGTAAAAATGGAAAAGATAAGGGAAATCCACTTATTTTAGCTTCATCCCATCCTTCCACATGGGCAATTTATTCTAGTGCATTACACCACATGGATTCATTATAGGACATGTTCTTGTCCTTTGAGCCTTATTCTATGCCTTCCATCTTATTGGGTGATGACACTTCTACAAAATTTAATGGGAGAGGATCTATTAAAGTGAATGATGGGAAATTTCATGATGTTATATATGTTATTTTATTATCCACCATTCTCCTATATGTTTATTAGATCAATCAAATTAGTTTGGGTAAGAGAGTTGATTTTAAAACTAATTTAATGGTTATTAGGGAAGCAAATAGTGACTCAATATTTACATTTGGGAAACATATCACCAATCATGATTGTATAATTTCTTACATTTTACTCCTGATCAACCCTCTATTTCACTACTTACTCATTCATATGGGGTGAGTAAATTATGGCAAGAGTGATTCGACCATCTCAACTATCACTACCTAGAGCAACTTAGCCATTGTGACATGGTTTCAAGGTCTCCATAAGTCAATTTTTCTAATAGAGTTTGCTAGGGTTACATATTTTCTAAGCATCCTAAGGAGAAGTATGATAAGGGAAAATCAAAAAGAGATGAATATATATTAGATCTTGTCCACAATGACATTATTAGTCCATTTAAAAAACCTTTATTCAACAAGACTTAATACATACTTTCATCGATGACTTTTCAAGATATACTTGAGTGTAATTTATTACAATGAAATCTAAGGTATTTGGTCATTTTAATGACTTCAAGGTGCTTATAAAAAAAAATTCAAGTAAATCCATCAAGATTTTATACACTAAAAATAGTGGTGAGTATGTTAGTAACTATTATCTTTTGAAACATGCATTCATGGATGATCTGTGGTGCAAGATATTTTGTAGTAGGGCACATAACATGAATGCCTTATGTAGGGAACACAAATGTTTGGCACTAGGCATGGAAATTTTATCACTCACTTATGCATGTGGAGTATCAGTTTTATTATTTCAATGATGGGAACATCCCCAAGGTGTGGGACACTTGTGCTCCTTGGGATGAGCCTTTAGAGTAGGCTAGATTCCTTCTATTATAAGTGTACCTAATTTAGGACCAGTGTGCATACCTAAAGAGCAGAAAGGAAAATATAATGCTAATCTAAACCTAATATTTTTGAAATAAAAGTGAGAGATAAGGTAAGAATTTGATAAAAATTAAAAGATGATATACTAAGAGTAGAATGAGCACTCCTAATGCCCTAAACATACTAAAAATATTTGAGAGAAAGATGTTATCACAAAGAATCCATAAAATACACCCTAAATGCATAAGTATTTCATATAGAGGCATGAGAACACAATGTAACATTGAGAGGAATGATAAATGATCGATAGATAATGTCTATATAGACCCATATGTGCATAAAACATGACCTACAAGTGAGTTTTGAGTTCCACACAAAGGTATTAGGGGTGGATAGTAATGAGAGGGGTAAACATTACCCATAGACAAATATTAAGAAACACAAATAACACACAAAGTATAAGAAGAATAGATGGAGGTAAACTTAAATCTTATTAACATGCAAGGTTTAGCCAATATAAGTACTCTTGGAGGGCAAATTTGGAAGCACAAGGTTGTCTAAAAATGTTGACCCTTATTATAATGAAGAAATTGTATTTTATAAGGGATCAATAATTTTATAATAAATGTTCCATTTTTAGCGGTAGACCCAATTCTTTAATTTCATTATGGTGCCATGTCCATGCTTCTTAAATTCTACCTGGTAATTTATATTTGGGAGTTGGTGACAGGATTCCTCTGGGTACATGTGCATGTCTAAAAATGGAATATATTTTGAATAGTCAGAGGGATGGCATGTGATCATGTTTCGACATCTAACAAATATTTTTTCATTTACTTATTTTTATAAGGCCTTAAATAATACTCAACTACTTTTCCAACTACCTCTTCATACTTTACTACCACTTGCCAATCACTACATGGGTCTCCCTTGAATTACCATGTCATTGTTATTCATCTTATGGGAATCATTACCTTATGCCTTGTAGGGAAACCTACACACTAAGGGATACATAGTTATAAGAAATGAAACTATCCTAAAATAATGTGAACAAGACACTTAGGGAAATGAAAAACCTCTAATATACTCATTTAAAAACTATAAAAGAATTATAATAGATAGTTATTGAGATGGATTCCATTGACTAGGATGGGTAATTCTTCTCCATTTAGTCTAGTGAGTTGAAAAGCATTGGCTTGATTGCAACTGGTTATGATATATGGAATGCTCCATATCAAATTGAATTTAATATGATATATAGATTCTAATCTTTCTACATCCTATTTAATCTCTAAATATCCTTCTTGGATATTTATATCAATGATCCTCTTTGCTTGAGGATATTGGATTTCCATAGTGTGTGAAGCCTATGATCTATTCTCTTTGAGCTCTATTAACTCTACTAGTCTTATCATGACTTGATTAACCTAAAGGGCAGTCCTAAGCTTAGTAGCCAAACTCATTGATTGTCTTTCATGGTCCTCTTTATAATATAAATCAAATTCTTATTTTTGGACTCACCATATCATTACCTTGAGGGTAATAGTTTGATGAGGTACTTAGATTAATGTTATGTTTAATGGCCTATTCCCTGATCCCAGTTTAAGGAAATATAATACATTATCAAAGATAATGGTGGATGGAATACCAAATCTTATTACAATGCCTTTGTAGAAGCTCAAGATATATGTCTCATTAGATTCCTTGAGTGCTACTAATTCCATACATATTATGAAATAGTTCATGGCCATGAGGATCCATTTATGTTTGTCACTTGATAGTGGGTTAATAATGCCTATGAAATCCAATCCCCATTATGTAAAAGGCTGATCAACTTGTACTAGTCACAATGGTAAAGCCACCAACCTTTGTTTGCCTATAAAGAAGGTACATATCTTGGAACTTTGCACACATATATACACATATTTGAATAAATTTGTATAATAATAACTAGATCACATGATTTTTGTAGTAGTGGTCTTGGGTGAATAATGGCCTCTTGTAGGGCCATCATAGAATTATTGATTAATTTTACTCACCTAGTCTGATTCTATACACCTCAAGAGGACTCCATTGACATCTCTTCTAAACAAAGCACCATTTATGAGTACATAATGAATGGCCTACACCATAAAATTCCTATACTTGGATTTATTCAAGCCAAGGGGATATGAACTAGTTTGAAGGAAAGTCATCATATTTTGTGTCCAGTCTGTTGCACCTTCTTGGCCTATCGCTTCCTTTTCATGTGACACAAGTATTTCTCTGTATTCAAAATTTGTCACTAATCTAATTTTTCATAGAGTCATTTTCCTCACACTATCTCGGTGATCTATATGTTCACATCATAATCCACCTTTATGGTCAACCAACTCTCTTTTTGTTGATGTACTTATCGAGTAGAAACTCTTTGATGCCTACATGTGAAACCATGAGTTGGACTTTGTTTTTGGAGAGTATATACTAGAAATTCTTGATTGATCTCATAACTAAAAAGATGTGATTCTATATGAAGCTATAATGTAACTCATAATCTTTTAATGCCTAGTTGAATAAGATAATTGGTTGCTTCAAATGATCATTGTTTTATTACATAAGAATAGTTGAGATGACTTCAACCCTACTAGATTCATAAAAAATAAAATCCTTAATATAATTTGGGTTGATAAAGGTGGGATAATATGCAATTTAACTCTTAATGGATTCTAAATTATCCTTGCCTTCAAGTTTTTATTTGAACATAACATTCTTCTTGAGCATCATAATGAGGGATTTGGTTAGGGTAGCAAAAAAAAGCATGAATATCTTAAAAAAGTTTATTCTTCCTAATAATCTCTAGAGAATATTCCTATGACTTTGAAGAGGGAGAGACAAAATAGACTTGACTCACTTTGGATCCATTGAGAGTCCTTATTTGGAAATAATGTTCCCTAGTAGAGTGCTTTCATGAACTATGAATATACTCTTACTAGGGTTTAGAGATATTCTGAACTCTTAACACCTTTCAAAGACTTGTTCGAAATGACATAAGTGGTCTTTTATGTGCTTATAGAGAAAATTTATTTCATTGAGGAAAACCAAGAATATTTTGTTTATGAGCTCCTTAAATGCCATATCCATGTCTCTTTGGAAGGTCACTAATGCATTTGTAAAACCAAATAACATTCATTAGTATGTGAAGATTCCCAACTTAGTGGTGAATGCTATTTTACAACCATTTCATTATTGAATAATAATCTAGTTGTAGCCTAAGTAACCATCTAGTAATGAGAATATCTCTACACCTTCAACCATTTGTAGGATTTGATCCATTGGTGGGAGGGGATAGTGGTCTTTGAGGGAAGCTTTTTTAAAGTCTCTAAATTCTAAACATAGATAGATTTCCCTATTCTTTTTCCATATTGGGAGTAAGTTGGAAATCCATGAAGATGTTTGAGTATAAGTATTATGCTAGCTTCAATAAGATTTTAGAGCTATTTTCTCATCAAGGGCTTAAGCTTTGGGTTAACAGGCTTATACATTTGGTAGACTAGATGTAAGCTAGGGTTAGGCTCAATTGTGTGTTGTGTTAAGCCTATATCAAAGCCTCTCAAGTCCTTATAGCTCCATGTAATTATATCATACTATCTTTTACTAATTTCAATAAAGTTATTAATTTATGAGGCAAAGCATACCTTGTCTAATTTTAGGACCTTTTATTTATAAATGATTACTTGCATAAAGATATCCTCTTTTGCTATCATGCTTTGCCTTTCTCTTTTGAGATGAGCATCATAATTGAAGATGATTTCTAGGGTAACTAACCCTTTTTTTATCTTGTTTCCATTTAATTGGATGACTTTATATTTGTATTAGGCTTACAAATGTGTTTGGTTCTTGGTACAAAACTTAGCCTCAACATTTAAGAAGCTAATAATTTATTCATCACTCTCGAACACATACCAACTATCTACATTGTCAAGGATTGATGGTCTGATTATGATCTTGACAAGCTAATCATACCCCTTCATTATATCATACAATATGTCATATTGTGCTCCTATGTGTGAGTCTATCCACATTGGTATATTATGATCTTGGTATGAAACTAATATTGAATGCATCAAAACCTTCAATCATATCCCAAAATATATGTTTGTAGGCCTTCATCAAGACATTTTTGGTCATGGTATATGATCTAACTTGGTTAAAAACTAGTTCACTATCACCCAATGCTTGTAGTGCCCTGATTCCTTTCTTTTATGCTAGCTGGAGATATAACATCCCCACAGGGATTTACTAGAATAATACAATATTTTTAAAAAAAATTACATAACACTTATTATTTCATTTTATTAGAATATTAAAATGTGATTATTGACCTTAACATACTAATGAAGTATATTAACATAAGTAACAATGTATCAATAATAACTATTGATCACTAACATCTTATGTAATATAATATAACTACACAAGGAAAGTAATTATATTAAAATACAACCATGACTAGTATAATAATAAATTCATGATTATCAATTATAGTAAGTAATCAATTACATTTCCAACATACATTAATCCTAAAAATTAAGATAATATTAGATATAATGCTCTGTGGAGCATAAGTCACTCTAACTCCAATATCTTTGATAATATCAAGTGTAGTCTCCAAGTAAGTAATATAATGGGGAGGGAGAGCATCATCTGAGTGATTTTCCACACCAACCATAGACCATCGATCTCGTACACAATCCTCCAAATAGGGAATGGCCCTCCCTTCAAAGATGGGTATATAGTGATGGTTAAAGAATTCAGAGAGACATGCTAGTACCCATGTACTATAAGATTCTACTACATGATGTGTACCATAAACAAAATAGTTTCTAACATGATATCATACAAACATATAAATCATAAATATGGAGTGAAAATGTCTATCTAAAAATTATTTTTTCCAAAGTTTTCAAATAGATAATGATCTCTAAGATCAGTCAAATTCATATACACCACTTGATCGAATTACCTTCATCTGACATTGGTGGTGATAAGTAAGTTAGTGAAGTTTGTCTCACTACTTAGTAAGTATTAGCAATGTGATATTTGGTTAAAATATATATAACAAAAAAATTCATATTAACTAATTCCTACTAGTGAGTATAACTTAAGCTAATTACATGAATAATCACCTTTCATACATTTAGTCCATCAAACATATGAATGCATCTTATTATTATTATTCATCACATGAACAATAATCATAACAAGTAATTTTATTTAACAAATGTGTAAATTACAAACTCATAATACATAATCTACTTTTTGTAAGTAAATGCAAATGTAATAAAATCAACAATCTCAAAACATATGGCACATGCTACTCTATTATAGAAGCAACAATAATAAATTAACTTATAATTCCAAAGTATAATCCTTATTTTCATTATACCTATTGAGAGGATTTATCACATAAGATTAAATCACCCTATCCTGAAAGTTTTTTACTTCAATTTTTAATCAAACTAAAATAATAGTTATTAATGCAATATATTCATACCCACTATATATATGTATGTGGACCTAAGTTCACATATAAATAATATATACTTATTACTCATAACATACATATATACCATAACACACACACACACACACACACACACACACACACACACACACACACACACACACACACACACACACACACACACACACACACAAAAAATTGGTTAATCAATCACACATATCATGTATTTTCACAATCCTTCATAAGAGACTCTGATTAGAGAATATGAGCTTTGTTCACATTTAGCCATATCTTTTTTTTTAGTCATCTTGTTCTTATTTTATGCTTGAATCACTTTTTTGCCTATTCCTAGTCATCTCGAGCCTTTAAAATAGTCATTCCACCTTAGCCAGGTCAGGTTTTCTCTACTCTTTCCACCCCCAGGTCCCTAGCATTTAGGATAGGAGTGCTAGAATTAGACTACTACGTTGGTGCCACTAGTGTCTTATTTTGGCACTCCTATCCAAGGTCATTTTGAGCTCCAATGGTTAGTTTCCTTTGCTTAAAAAGTCCCAACCCATTTCTTAGCTTTATCCTTAAGTTTTATAATGTCAGCCAAATATGAATAAAGTTCTTAAATTCAAAACAAAGTCTCCTATATAAAGGATTTCACAAGGCATTTTATATCTAACACTTACTACTTTAACACATTACATAATAAAAAATTAGTTAATAATATATCTTGGCATTTTGTATCACACATAGATTTGCATGCTTGATCAAGGAAGTGCGTAGGTGAAATTTGATTCTTAGATCTACCATGTACATTGATTATGCATATTCTATAAGGGAGAACTAAATTTGATTTGACACCCTAGCTTGAGGATTAATGTAGGCAATGATCAAGATAACAAGGGTTATAGATCATGTGATCATACTTTCCCTAACCTAGTTTTCCCCCTTATGCTTTTGATGCATTTGTTTTTTGTATGTGTGTAGATAGATATAGGGTTTTTAGATTGAAATGGATTTATAGTGAGATATATTGACATCTAGCCTCTGAAACTTCATAGGCAGGGTCACACATACACAACAAACAAAACCCAAAAAGCTTAGGTCTCCTAGACAATAGTGGTAGAAGTATAATATAGTGTTGGTGTAACTAGTGTCTTATTTCAACATTCCTATCTAATCATAAAATTAAGGTTAGATCCTGATTTGTAATATTGTCCCAGTCCTGCATCACAATTTCTAGCTCTTAAATCATTTATTATAGTCTTTTTTTAGTTAAGTTTATTTCTCTTCCTCATGTAAATTATTTGATAAAAATCTATATTTTTCCTTATTAAATTAGATTTTTCCCCTTACTCCAGACCCTTTATTGTTTAGGAACAAAACACTAGTTTCCCAAAAATAATAAAAACATTTGGTGAACCCTAATTACTTCAAATAAATCTTAAACCCTATGTACACTTAGGGTTTTTCCTTTAAATTTTTGTGTAAAAATTTAATTTCAAAATTTTAATTTTTTGAATAAAATTTTATGCATTAATTCTATTCAAATATTATTTTAGAATTTAAATTATTGTTATAATTTTCAACAATTCTAAAACCCTATCCCAAAACCCTAGATTTCCAAACTAGGTCCTCAAACCTCAAGCCATCCCTGCAATTTTTAGAAAAATACTTTGATTTTTTTAAAATTGTTTTGATTGTCAAAATTATTTTCAAAATCTCAATGTTAGTAGTTATTTTTTCATTTATTTTCTTAATATTACTTTTTAATATTCTCTTTGGTGAAAGAAATAAAATGGCCACTAAGGCACTTCCTCCCTCTCATCCCATAGATCAATTTCTAATTTTTCCTCATAATTATGACAATGAATGGACAAATTTGAAAAATTGCACATTAACTAAAAATGTAGAAAATGATTTAATTTACACTGAAGATAATCACTATTGTTGTAATGAGGAATATGATGATACATATGGAAATGATAGCGAATAAAAAGTAGATACATCTTCTTTTCTCAAACCTATCTCTTTTATTCCTTCTTCTAAAGAAAATAATTTTGATAAATGGGAAAGGTAATTTTCACCTCATTCTCCTATGCACAATGCAGAAAATGAACAAATTAGTCATGCACTTTCAAGTGAACCTCTTATTGGTGATAATTTGCTTCCATGTGAACCTAATCTCTTTATCTCTCTTTTGCTAGTTCTATGTTCAAAATACAATAATATAAATGCAATAAAATCAAATTATGAATGCATAGTTCAAATGATGCATCTCATGCTCTCAACTCTAATTTATCAAAAGAATGTCTAAACAAAAACTATTCTTCTCTTACTTCTCATATTGCACATGAAAATAATACATACACTCCATCCATGGATAACATAGATGCACACAATATTTCAATTTCACATGTTAATTTATTGCATATTAGAAAAGAATTAAACTCTTCTCTTACACCTCTCCCTAGTGACAATGGAAGTGATAATGAATATGATAGTGAACATGAAAATGAATGTGAAAATGAGAGTGATTATGAAAAATATTTCAAATATGATAATGCATGTAATAATGATGATTATTATGCACATAGTGAAGAAGAAAATGCTTCTCATGATTTTAACTCTTCTCTCACTCTTCCTCTCAAACATAATGCACTACCAAATTTTCTTTCTACTTCTATTCATGATTCTATTTCACATAATGCACATGTTAAGGATAACACCACATCTTCTACTCAACTAGAATATGGTTCACTAAAACATAAATATACCATTTAATATTCTAAGCCACCCCTCACTATAGTATAACCTAGGTCTAACTCTTCACTTAAAGAGAATGGTATCCCACATCCCTATAGTAAGGTCCAAGTTACCATTACTCCCAAGGTTCAAGTGAGTACACCCCCTCTTTATGATCTAATTGCTAAATGTAACATTCCCATGGCTAAAATTAATGATAAAATTCAATGATTAAATAAACCACTTTAAGATGCTAATATACCATCCTAAGAAATTATCTCTATGATGCATGTAGTTGGTCAATTACAACACCAAGTACATCTCCTTACCTTGGAAAATAAAGCTTATAAGTCTTGGATGGATGCAAATGATTTACATGGTAACCCTCTTTATAAAACATTCATATAAGCTTCATTGCCTAAACATTTCTAAATACCATCATTACCTCACTTTGATGTAATTAGAGATTCATTCATAACATTCAAGCCTTTCAAAAGACTTTGCCATCTCATGTGAGTCCTTTGATTATACTAAAATTATTCCAGTAAACATTAGTATGGGAAGCATAGAATTGGTTCTTTCATCTACTCCCTATTGATTCCTTGCACACATATGATGATTTAGAGGAGGAATTTCTTCAACATTACATAGAAAATATGGGCCCTCATGTTACATATGAGAAACTTTCCACATTACATTAGAATACTTCAGAGCTAGTTAGTGATTATATCTTGTGATTCAAGATGCATATGTTAAGATTGATCTATAAACCAATAGATTTAAAGATTAAACATATATTTATTAAGGGGTTTCATCAACCTCTCCTTGAGAATATGTTATATCAGATAGAGTCCTCTTTCAAGCATCTATGCTATACAATTCTAGCTTTGGAAAAGAAATTGGGATTGATTAAGGTAGATTTAGTTGATTAGATTACTCTAGATTTCATAGCAGTGTCTACATCTACAAATCATAACACAACATCCACCATGTACTAAAAAACATAGTAGACCAGAACTAGAAAAGCAACTAGTTAAGAATAAAGAGAAAATATCTAGAGCATAACCTATAGTATGCACTATAGAGAAAATCAGCAAGGCACCACTATAGTTTGATTTAAAATAAGAAGCCCATGTTTTATATTATGAACACTAATTGATAGGAGGTTAATCACATATCATTATACTCATCAATAAGATCCTAATCTCCTACATAAATAGCCACATTAGCCCTTTTTTAACTATCATCATATTCATGGACATAGAGATAATGATTTTAATGGACTCAAAGTTAGTATTAATAGATGTGTTGATAATGGCATCATAGTATTCACACAAGAGGCACTAAGATATCCTCAAACATGGAACCTTAGACCTCATTCATCCATGACTAGGTCATCCTAGGATATTCTTTCACATGAATCATCGTTCACTCATCATGAGATTAATGTGGGTTATAGGATAGAGCCTCACATGAGATCTCCTATTCCACCTACTCAAAAAATTTGGAAACTAGTCCAAAGAGAACAATCTACATATAACACTATAGTCTGAGGAGTACATAGTACAGATCTATATACATATCTAGTAGATTCACAAACACTATAACATAATATTTCTTAAAGGAAATATTCACTACGACTAGATTTTTTAGGTGCTATCTCATGTAACAATATGTTATAATTAAGATTAAATGAACCCACATCTTAAAGTACTGCTCCATAGAGATATTCACTTTGACTAGATTTTTAGGGGCCTATTTCATGTGGCAACCCAATATAATTGAGACTAAATGAGCCCCCATCATAGGTTTTAACTCCATCTTTATCTATTGCTCAGTCATACACATCAAAATAGAGGCCATAAGGTATATGAGTATAGATAGATGAGCCTTGTTCACAACACACAGTTTCCATGACACATCTAATAAAGTTACATTTTGTATAATCTCCACATAGAGCTATAATTAGTACACAATAGATAGTATCATATATAGAGCATATTCCTACATAACATGACTAGTATGGGCACTTGTTTAATTGGTCATCAAGGTTTAGATAGTGATACATCATAGAGTGATATGATACATATTCATACCAACATCAATTCTTAGCTTCACTTAGTATGTAAATTATGGAGCCAAAGGACTAGTTAGCCTTTATATTCTTGAGCCACCTATTCAAAGGAATTAGACACATAGTCCAAAAATTGATCAACACATGTATAACCAGCTATCTTTACTTAGTGGCCAATGATGGAGCCAAAGGTTTAGCTAGCCTTTGTATTCTTGAGCCACTCTTAGGGAATGGAACATATAACTCTCTCTTACATCCCTTCCTATTAACAACTAATATTCCTAGTTATAAATAACCATCCCTAGCCAACCCAACTTATCAAAATCTTGATCTTACTACTATCCTATCTTACCCAATCTTAAACTAATTCACTTTATCAAAAAAAATTACCAATTACAAAGACAACAATTTTTTTGCTCACATATGATTACAAATCAAACCTAACATCACACTTAAAAATGCCTTGAATAATCAAATCACATCCCAAACAAAATTTTACCAAAATATATGCAATCTTGAAATTAATACCAAATCAATAATTTCTAATCAACTATTTGTAATCAATATACCAACATATTACAAAACTCATAACACAATACCCATGAGTCAAAATCAAAACACTATATATATATATATATATATATATATATATATATATATAATGAAGTTTTCAAAACATATACATCATATCAAAATCAAAATTAATCATGAATGGGCATCATGCCCTCACTCTCAGTCTCATTCTCTCCACTAGTATTGGTCCCATAATCCACTCTCACACTTGATGACCCCACACCTCCTCAAGCTCCTGAATGCCTCTTATGACAACTATCTCACTCTAGTAACAAACCATGCTCCTCACACATATATTCATAATACATATGGATATCTATGTACTCATCCATAATCTAGATACTCACCAATCCATAATCAAGTGGAGGCATCCTATTCCTATCCAGCTCAGCCCTCAGTTCATCTCTCTCTCTCACTTTCCTAACATATGCAGCTATATCTATGGTATCCCTATCAAACAAATGAACATAAACACTAGTTGTAACTATTGCTCACACTATCAAACCCTCCTCTACAACATCATCAAATACATGTCATGTAAGCTCACAGAGTGTAGACTCAATGATAGTCTCCCAGTAATAATCATCTCTACCTCCTCCCCTAGTAGGTGCTTCATCTTGAGAACCTCACACTCTACTTGTATGCAAAAATACAATACTACATTATACATAAATTTTAAAAACAAGCTAAAACAAGCACAAAATTGTACATAATTCAAACATAGTCAATGCTTACCTCCCATCATTTGGATTGGAGTAGGATCCTCATATTCAGGGGAATCCCCTCCATCAACATGATACAAGGAAGCTCATTGATGCCTAACCCAACATGTGTTATACGCCTCTGTGCATCCAACATCATCTACATCAAGAATATCTATAGCCACATCCCATGCATCTAAAAGTAATGGTGATAACTCAACCTTAGTAGGCCTTCTATAAACTCTTACCCTCACTGGTGCCCATGCACTCCTCACCCACACCCATGCTATAGGGGGCACATCCTATGGTACCCCAAATTATCTAGTCATGTGATCATACTAAAAGTGCTCATACACTCCATCCTAGTAGTCATGTAACCAATAACTAACCCTCATATACCACAACTACACTCCATCTTTAGGCCACTCAGGGAATCCTCTATAAGGCCTCTATATGATATCTTGATCCACCAATCTATCTAAAACTCATCTATAGTGATCTATTACAATAGACTAGATAGCTAATGTACTCGTCCATTGATCTCTAAATGGTTTTGGAGATGCCCACCTCTCTCTTGATAATCTTATCAACCTCACAACCGCTATGTGATCATAAGCCCAATAATGCAATAAAGTAGCCACACACCACCACTAAATACCTCATGAGTAAACCTATAAATATCCCTATATAAGTGGGCAAGCATAGTCTTACCCCATAAAAACATAGTGATTTACACCTATATAATGTGCATGATCTTATGCATAATGTATGAAATCAACACCCCACTTCCATCCACAATAACAAATGAAGCCAACAACATGGCCAACCACTTTCATAGATACAAAACACTTGACTGCATAATAAATGATAATAATCCATCACCATAATTGCCTTTTTGATGTATGCCTAAGGGCACACCAACAAAATACAAAGATGTACAATCAATAACATTAACACCCATGCCATCCTACAAAGTCACACACCATCCACTAACTAACAAATGAAAAATATGGTACACATCATCCAAAGTAATCATAATCTCTCTAATAAGAAGTCAAAAAGTACATGTATCTACATTAAATCTCTCACATAAGGTATTAATCAAGTATATATCCCATTACATAGTGCCTAGGTCACACACATGACCCAACCCTACCCTATCCATCACAACTCTCTCATCAACTGACAAAGGTAACAATCTCAGTGTCTCCATCACCTAGTCTCTATAGAACTCCCTCATCCATAACTCTCCCTATATAAACACTAGAAAATAACATATATTTTAGTCAACCATGACAAGGAAAATAGAGAAGATACACAACAATAGGAAATAACTCAGAAACTCAAAAATCTATCTCTAGTGGACAATAACACTGTAGAAAAGACACCAGTGCTAGATAATTATACCAGAACCTAGACAACAATGCTAAACACTAGATAGGAGTACTGACTCCTAAATAATAACACTTTAACTATTCAAAAATTTCTTAGGCTACTTTAAACAACTAAAAAAAACACATCAAAATAGGCTTCAAAATAGGCAAAAATCACACATTTCAACTACTCACCATGGTAACATCACCACCAGCCTCAATCTGGGATGCCAACTACTCAAACCAAGTTATGGTAGGTGCTTATCTCCTTAGCATATCTCTTACTCTAGTCCTCCAAATATCAATCTAGTCAATGCACAAATGAATCAAGAATCAATCTAATTTTCCTATATCAAACAACTTTTTCATCCAAAGCAAAATACTATTTTGCCTATAACTTGAACTCTATAGCTCCATTTTATAAACCATTTTCTTCCATGAAATCATGACAATGATACCTTCAACATCATGCAAGACTTACTGTATTACTACATCATCTAACTATTATGGCACACACATCTTTATACCTCTCTTATACCCAGACATACAACTTGATCCTAACCAATCAAAAGCTTATTTAACTTTCAAACAACTTAGTCTAATCAATCAAATAAGTTATCAATCAATTCAAACTATACCAAACTTGTTTCTATCATTATGACACTATTCATCACTTTTGGCTCAAACTCCTCTATCACAAGATCTCATCTTTATCCCCAAAAGGGGGCATCATTCATACTATTTCCTATTCTTACACTTACTCATCACGCATATCCACTCTCATAGGTGGATACACCATGGTTCATACACATTCAACAAGTATATTATCATATTTAGCTTAGACTAGTAAAGATATATAGTGATTTAGATTATATGGGTCACTCAACATTACTCAAGACATTTAGAGGGACATACCTTTAATTTATAGATACATAAACTATCCATATATAATGGTTCAGATCATATGGATCCACAGTGATTTTAACATAAAAATACATAGACTAGTTAGATATAATGGTTCAAATTATATGGATTCATAGTGACTTTGATATAGATTTAGACTCAAATACTAGATTTGGGGGCATGTACATACTACACATCTCACACATATAGTTTCATACAACATGACATAGTTACAAGACTAGAGAGTAGATAATAGGCATAGTGCAGAGCATAGTGTTTTGATCTCTAGTTTTTTACATGGGGCATGGAATGATAGGTCATATCACATGTGGTTATATAGATTACTAGATTATACACATGCATCACACACATACCATATTTAGGGGCATGGCTAAGATGTTCATGTTCTTCAACATCAAGGATTATATATATTAGAATGAAAAGACATGTTTTTATCTTCTTACACATTTACCAACATTTTAGATTACACTCAGTTGTACCTAGGTTGTCACTAGAATGGACCACACAATCATCTACAATAGTTGGTTTATATCATTACCCAGACTCAAACTATATGAGTTTATGTAGGATAAAGGATAGACATTGGTTTTGGGCCTCCAATAACTTCTCAATTCCACTTTAAATATTCAAAGTGGGGGTATGATAGATTTTACTCTTCACAATATATAGTTTCTATGGACACATTCTATATTACATGATTTTATATAGGACAAAGTACATACATTCATTTTAGGCCTCTAAGCATTTCTCATTTTTAGCTAGATTTAGCATAGGGGCAAACATTGCCCCCCTTTTCCATGTTACATAGATTCAACTTCCAAATTTAGTACAAGGGGTATCCATTTCAAGGATTCTTTCCTTCTCTAAGAACTATTCAGCTCTCCATCCACTTCCCTAGCTAGGAAGTGAGTTAGACCTTTTTGTAGCTCATTCATCTCCACGTAAGTAGGTTCAGGTACACATTTTCTTTTCTTTCTTTTAATCTAGTACTTCATTTCATTGCATCACTATATTGAAAGGGGGGAAAATGTATACACCCTAAATTGGTCAAGCACCCACACATATCATGTCTTTTCATAGTCCTTTCATAGGAGACTCTAATTGGAGAATATGAGCTTTGTTCACATACAGCCATGTCTTTCATTTTAGTCATCTTAGTCTTGTTTCATGCTTTAATCACCTTTTTGCCTATTCCCAGTCATCTCAAGCCTTTAAAATAGTCATTTCACCTCATCCAAGTCAAGTTTTCTATGTTATTTCCATTCCCCTAGGTCCATAGCCTTTAGGACAAGAATGCTAGAATTGAACTACAATGTTGGTGCCACTAGTGTCTTATTTTGGTGCTCCTATCCAAGGTCATTTTGAGATCCATTGGTCAATTTAATTCACTTAATAAGTCTCATCCCCTTTCTTAGCTTTGTTCTTAAGTTTCCCAATGTTGACTAAATGTGAATAATGTTTCCAAATTCAAAACAAAGAGTATCCTATATAAAGGACTTCACAAGGCATTTTATAACTAGCACTTACTACTTTGGCACATTACATAATTAAAAATCAGTCAATAGTATATCTCAGTATTTTGCATCACACATAGACTTACATGATTGATCAAGGAAGGGCTTAGGAAAAAGTTCATTCTTACATCTACCATGCACATTGCTTATGTACGTTCCCTAAGGGAGAACTATATTTGATTCAAGACCCTAGATTGAGGGTTAATATAGGTAGTGATTAGGACAATAGGGGTTCTAGATTATGTGATCATACTTACCTTAAACCAATTTTTCCCCTTATGATTTTAATGCATTTATTGTTTTTATGCATGTAGATAAGTATAGGGTTTTGAGATTGAAATGGATATACAATGAGCTCTATTGAATTTCAACCTTTGAAACTTCATAGGCATGGTCACATAGACACACTGAACAAAACCTAAAAAGCTTAGGTCTCTTGGACAATAGAGGTAGAAGTGGACTACAATGCCAGTGCCACTAATGTCCTATTTTGGCACTCCTATCCAATCATAAAATGAAGGTCAAATCCTAACTTTTGATAATGTCCCAATCCTACATCATAATTTACAGCTCCTAAATCATTCATTTCAGTCTATTTTCAGATAAGTTTATATCTCTTCCTCATGTAAATTATTTTATAAAAATCCATATTTTGTCATAGTAAACTAAATTTTTCCCCTTACTCCAGACCCTTTATTGTTTAGGAACTAAACACTAGTTTCTCAAAAATAATAAACACACACACACACACACACACACACACACATCATTATGCTATTTTATGGAATTTTCCACTTATTTCAAGATTATATTATTCAATAACCTTTTTATGAACAAGCATATAAATTTTAAAAAGAGTCTCTTTAATTCCTTTAGCCCCCAACTAAATTTGTAATAAACTCCATATTAGATGTGGTACAATTTTTACCCCAAAATTATTCCCAATCTAATACTTTAATTTACCTGAATACCCAAGCCCATACATCTTTATTTCATACCCTTAGTAATAATAATCTTTACAAAGTCCTTTAAGGTATATAATCATAATGTTTCCAGTCATATAACTAAAGACATATACTCATAAAACTCTTGAAATTCTTATATTTATTATATACAAACTATGTATATTAAAATCAATTTCATTTAAGTAATAAAAATACATAGTCATTGGTTTATATGTATATACCCTGTTTAATTACAGTCTCATTCTCTAACTTGTTCAAGTTTATATCATAGTCTTATGTTTGTATATTCACACAATCTTCCTATCATATAATGTTTTTAAAAGACAAGACATAATTGTTACATATATAGCATATGCATATCTACATTATTCACACATATAGTTGACATATATACATATGTATATATGTATTCACTATTTAATGATAACCTTCAAACATAGTAATCATAGGTATGAATATATACTCATTCTATCACGTATTACATAGTTTGACTAAATGTCCATTTGCAATGTTAAAAACTTACAATTATGACTTCAACATAATTATTTATGTTCTACGTTTTGAGCAATATATATATATATATATTTCTATATAAATATATATTGATATATTTCCAATTCATATATATACATAAGTCATATATGAATATATATGTACCGTACATCTGTATTATTCCTAAATACCCAAACCCTATATATGTAGAAATATACCAATTTTGTTCATAATTTTATCTATCAAAATTTACACAATTCATTATCAATTCAACACTCCATACACCAACTTAATTATGTATGTATACAATTGAAATGATAGTATGAAAATTTCTCTATTAAACCATTTTAAAACCTTTTAACTTAGACCTAGTTAGTATATAACAATCCAAAACTATATATATTCTTATACACAAATATATATCCATATATATGTATATATGTATATACCCATTAAGTCATTTCTATATTTTTGAGTTCACACACTCACACACATATGTATGTATGTATGTATGTATGTATTTCAAATATATTTCACCCATGTATATATATTTAAAGATTTAAAACTTAGTTGTGTGTGTGTGTAGACACACACTACAATATCATTCACCTAGGGTTTTGATTTAAACTAGGGCATTGTATTTCCATGAATTTAAAACCATTATACCCTAATGATTCAACACCCAAAACAAACCAATTTGAAGTCTTAAGGATTTAGAAGGTATTTTGGCTTAGTTTTGTGGGTGGCCAAGCCATCCACAAGGGTCAGACTATGTTCTATTTCAAAATTTCATTCATTTCTAAACCCTATGAATTCAAACCATAAATAATAATTATATAATCAAATGAAATTAATTACTTCACCAACTTGGTAAGTAGCTTTCAAATCTGAGATAAGATTAACTTGTATTCTTTTTCATCCTTGCTATGTATTTCCCTTTTCTTCTTTTTCATCCCCCATTCTCCTCTCAGCTCACCTTTTATCCTAATCTACTTCACCCATTGATCTTTTCATGTAAAATTTCCCCAACTTATAGTCACCATGTAAACTGCATGCTTTTCTAGTTTAACACTGACTTGAAACAAGATAAATACCATTAAGCATGCTTAAGAAATACCTAATTCAAACTTTTCCTAATTATTTAATCATTAATATATTCATTTAAAAATTGTGCATGTCAACCTACATTTCATGGCCGAGTATTTCACTCCAAAGTCCACTTTGTAATTATTTTACAAAATGATAATTATGCTTTCAAATCTTAATGTATTCTATGCATGTTGGAAATATTAGACTTAGATCTTAAGTTTGTATTTTAGGATAATTAAATCTCATTTAATAATTTATAAAGGTAATTATCTCCTTTTACAATGTTAATTATCTTCATATATCAAAATGATAAACCAATCAATTATTAAATTTCAATTATAGTAAGATAATTGTTTGTGTCATTACTAGTGTATATAAGCCATCTATGTCTTTCATTATTTTAATAACTTGGTGTATATTGATGTTCTCAAATATTAATAATAGAAAGATTAATGTTCTAAAACATTGTAAGGTCATTTTGTTAATCTATATATAATAGTAATTAGATAACATCTATTAGATTTATGTTCATGTAATCATAAACAAATATAAGTAAAATAACCTTATATAATCATACTACAACATTAAGCACTAAGTCTACATAAAATATATAAAATGTAGTCACATACAAGATTTATTCCATAGACATGTACTAACATTTAAAACATGAAAAATCTAATGTTTAACTGCAATTAACTTTCAAAATGTACTAACTCTAATAATCCAAACACATAATGCATATAAAATCTAAAATCTAATGTGTTGTGTGCATGGGTTTAGTAGTTCCTCTATCATCCTTCACCATCTCCATCTACATCACCCTCTTCGATAATGATATCCCTCTATCATGCTCTAAGAGATGAACTCTCCTACATCCAACTCATGAAAAGAAGGTAGTTATTTAAATACATCATGATATATATCATAAAATAATGCTATAAAAACAAATTTAACATAATCATTATGTACAAACTTTACATTTAGCCAAATCATAATAATGAAATCATGAAATCTAAGTAACATACATCTGTTCCATAACAACATATGACTTAAAATTTAGTTAAAAATTAAAAAATCAATTTAACAAACATAATAATCCATGGATAATTAGGTAAATCAGCTTAGTGAGAAAATTGGGACGTAACATCCTTCCCCCTAGAGTCGGTCATCATCCCGATGACACTTATTCAAATAATAGTTCTAAATAACAAACAAATTTTAGCAAAAAATTAACATAGTATGAAGTATCAAATCAAGTAAACAAATATAGAAATATCCTTTAGAACTCATCATAGTCCTCCCAAGTCTCACTATCCTTAAAGTATTTATCCCACAAGACCTTGAACTATGAAACTTATCTATTATGTAAATAAAGTTTATGAATGTTAATTATTCTGATTGGTTCTACTATGACCACCCTGAGATCCAAAACCTATAAAGCATACCAATACAACACATGCAAAGGATCAACTATATTCTTTTAAAGATAAGACTCGTGAAAGACATTTATGCAATAGATCTAGGGATATTACCTTCAAAATAGATACAACAAGTCACACATGCATACAAGGTCAACACTTGGTAGGCTACTATTTCTTCATAGCCTCAAAAGTGTTTGGGTTTGGTGAAATTCCATTTATAACTATGAAGTCCATAATTTTATAAAATTTACCAAGTAGAAATCTTGGGATGACTATGAACAAACACAAAAATTACCATGTCTAAATGTTGTGAAGCTTTGAAAAAATGTTGCATAGACTAGAATAGCTGAATCATTGTCTTGGAAATCTAAAAATCACTATGAATTGATTTAATTAACTACACAAACATGAAACCCAAGTTGGTTGAGAATACAAAAAAATGACATAAATTTAGGGATAAAATAGACCATCTAATTAAAAGTTGACTAGATGAAAAAAGAGGGAGAAAGACAAAAATAGAAGCCATGAGACTAAGTAAAATATCATGTGATTGGGTGTGAATAGGTGTGAAATCCTTTGATAAAATCATTGAACCTGTATATAAAAAAGACAAACCCAAGGTATAAACTTCAAAGGAAAAAACATATTGAAATTTTTAGAAAAAATTCCTAACAGTTTTTATTTTTCTTCGATTTCAAAAACACACAATGAATCAATACATTAAGCCTTTAATGATCACAACTAAATTATTAAACCAAATAACTCAATCAAAATATTTAGAAGTCAAAAGGGGATAGATAAATATACTTGAATAATAAATTGACTCTAAATGTTTTGATGGAGGATGGAAGATAAATAATTTTTTGAATCAACATGTATTTGTTAAGAGAAAATCATTTAGATTTAAAGGGGGTGTCTATTTCAATAGGTATGGGGTATGTTGGCCACAACATGAACCTAAATATTTTATTTATCATTTGAACACTAATGCAATTGTGGGGTTTGAGGGAAATGTTAATCACTTACTCATACTTGTTAAAACCTAGTTACAAGATAAGAAGTAGATATTTAATCAAGCTAAAAATCCACTTTACCCTTTAGACATTGAATAACTGTAAGTAGCCCCATGATATTTCATGTCTATCTACTATGAGTGATCCATGTATAATGATAACTTTATGGATAAGGTGTCCATAAACTAACCCCTTATTTGTTACTAAGAAGATAACCTTTGTGATAAACACTTTATGTTGAGTCTTGTGAAATATTTATAGGATCATGTTTTTATGAGTGATTTGGTAGTGTGGAAAATATTGTATTTAATATTACATATAGATATTATGGAAGTATTTTGTTTTTCTTTACCTTGAGGATCTCGTAGAGGATTCTATGTTGTTAACTTGGTATTTTATATTCTTTCTCCCCCTAGGTGGATTTATTAAGCCACATAATCCAAGTAATGTACAATTTTATTTTTATCATGGTGCATTGGAAATTTATTTTTTAATGGTTGATGATCTAAATTGATTTTGAAACCATCAGTATTTCCTTATAATTGATTTTTTAAGGATGTTTATCCATTTATCACTTGGGTTACTCCTAATTTGAAATTTTGAATAATTATTAATTTATTTTATTATCCTTTTGAGGATACTTGGAGATTAATCTATTTGATCATCTTGTTGATTTATTTTGAAAAGTTTTCATTTAGTTATAAATGTTAGTTTATTATATGTTCATGATGTGAGTATATGTCACCTTGTGTAGCTATGGGGGAGGAGATGATAGCTTGTGAAATGAGCTATAGGATTGAGATGGGAACTTGTATGGGTATGTTATTGAGGCTATAATTCCCTCACCAAATGTGTCCATCTAAATAGGATTCAACTAAAGTAAATGCTCTCATATTTCAACCTTGTGAAAATGTGTACTTGAATGGCACAAAACCTTACACATTTTACCCTTTACATGAAATGACACTCTAATTTATTCTTTGTGATCTTTCCAATAAGTGGCACTCATTTATACACATGAATTTTATAAAAAAATTAACTGGGTACAATATGCAGCCAAAATTTTCATGGTGTGACATTCCAAAATGATGTCTATTGATGATGTAATGATCTCCTAGTGTATGCTGAAAATGGGTTCTCTCTAACACCCCTCCCATTTAATTTACTTCCTTTCTCTAATACCCATTTGAATCCCTTTGGTTTGGGATTTAAAACTTATATTATCTCAATTTAAAAAAATTCCTATGCAATATTAAAATGCTAATGTTTCTAGAAAAAAAATTGTCACTATGTGTTACAAAACCACCACTTTAGTTTTGTAAACCAATGCAGTAGTTTTAGTTCCCATAGGTAACTTACTTATTAAATGGGTGGTGGTTTTATGTCCTCATGTGGTGGTTTCATCATGGGTAATGGATGTTTTCATATTATCCCTACAAATAGGGGTAGTTTTTTCACCTTCTCCTCATCTTACAAAATTAGCTCTAAAAACTAAAGCTTTCACACATTTTTACATGTCATCTTTGTGTTTACTTATCTTTAATCCTATTGTTTGATTCCATATTGGAAAAATTCACTCCCTCTTCTATTTTCAATTATTTTTATTCTCTTCTAAGTTCTACTCCAAGTTCAACTTAGTTAAACTCCTTGTAACCTCTATTGCTCTTCTACAAGTATGCCAATTTTGGCTTAATTTTGAATCCAAAAAACTGCATTAGATCCTAATTTTTTTTAATATTTATATATAAAAAAACTACTACCATATTTTTAATCTCTACCTATATTTTTTTATGATTGAATACATTATTATAAGCAACTGCCATTTATTCTATAACCTGGTCTTTACAAATAATGAACTTAGACAACCACATATCAATTAATCTTTATTTGGGATTGTCTCTCTCTTATTATTTCCCTATTATGATATCCTTTAGTTCATATTCATTATTAGAGGTTTTTTGAAATATTTACATTGATAAAAGAGCTAGCATAATAAAGACTATAATAACACATGCTACATTCTTTTAGTTGATATGCCTTGATTAGGGTGGATGATTTTTTATTTCAATTTATTTTATTTATTTAGATTATATTATTTCAATTATTCTTTTAGTATATTATATTTATATTTTGAAAAAAAGTAAAATATGGTAGGAAAAATAATTCTCCTCTGTCCCATCTTTGGACAAAAACATTAGCTAGATTCTTTATTTACTTGCATCTGTATAATAGATTATTTAAAAGTATATATATTTGATTTAAAACCCTAGATAGATATTGGATAAAAATCCAAAAACTTTTAGCTATAATAAAAGTCAAATTTAATATTCAAAATAATTTCTTGTTTTCATAAACACACACACACACACACACACACACACGCACGCATGCACGCACGCATGCACGCACGCACGCATGCACGCACGCACACACCCACACACACACACACACACACACACACACACACACACACACACACACACACACACAACTAAGTAGAGAAAACCCTAGTCAAACCTAGGTAATCAATAGTTGTAGTTTTGCTTCTATTTTTATTTGTTCAAGTAAAATAAAAACACTATTTTTATCTTATTAATTTATAAAACTAGAATTTAATCATTCACTTTTATGTAAAACAAATCATTCAAAACTAGTGTGCATTCATCTATAAACACTAAAAATTTATCTTAGATTACACATGGAACATAACTATTTGGTTTTGAGTGGTATTAATATTTTAGATCCAAAAATTATTTTATGTTACTTTCACGTGGGAAAAAATGTAGTTTGCATAATCATATTCATTTATCTATCATTCAAAAGAGCACAAAAATAATTACATTTAACTTTCACCTAAGAAAAATAAAAATCATCATATGCATAGTTAGCGTAGATTTATCTCTCTTACCTTACATGCATTGAAAATAAATTGGGAAAGATAAAAATAAGCATTATTTCATTTCAATTTAAATTATATATCTTTATTTACTTTTATTTATTCATTTTTAGCAAGTAGTTAGCTTTCATTTTAGTACTATATTCCCCAAAATAACAAAATTAATCAAACTACCAAAATACTTGTCAAACTAAGATACCACTCTAAAACCTTGATTCAAAAATACAAGTCCTTTAAAAAAATACCAAGACAAGATAATATTATTATATTTTTACTAGTATCATTTGGATGATACATTTTGAGACACCTGGTCTTATCAGAGAAGGTATTTTTCATAGGGTTAGAGCGCCTTATCCTAAAATCAACACATAATTAGATATTAGTGATGAATTGAGAATTGAGGTTTTCCATGCTACACATATTCCCCACATCATTGTTGATGATCTTAGTCCTCTAGGGGATCAAGATAAAATTCACTATCCACCAATCATCATCAACTCTTAGAATAGAGGCCATCAATATAATGTGATTCAAGCCTAGATCCTCACCTTCACTCTCCTTTCTTCTCCTCAAGTCCAACCTCATCTTATATCATTCACATTAATGGATGAAATTTACTATGTGTGGTCAACCTAATAGAATTGATCTAATCCCTCAAGTCATTCAACCTAATCATCCTCATTTCTTCTATCTTAGTATTGATCAGGAGATTTACTTCCTTATTATTTAAGACAATAAAGGACCTTAGAGTTATGTTTCAAATAATCTAGAGGCTCTCAATAAGTAATTTGATACTACAAAGGTATTTTGGTTCCATCACAAGAATACTTTGCCACCACTCATTCCAAATCATATTATACCTAACAACTAGCCCATTTTATAGATCTACCCATCACCCATCCATTGTGTCAGCTATATCAGCTTGAATTTAAGATGTCAAGTGCATATATTAGTGTTTGTTATTCATGTGTGCACAAATTAGTGAACCCAATGTGAAATAATTCAATATTTTAAATTTACCTTTTCTTATCCTCCTCTTTCCATTTTCCTCTCTCCTTCCATTTATTTTTTAGGTATCCATATACCCATATAATATGTATGGGCAGGATCTAGATAGGTCTCTTGGCTTGGAAGGCTATAAGAGAAGCCAATTAAACTCTAGTGAAGCTTCATTGGTAATTTGGAACAACCATAATTTACAAAAAAAATGTGTATTATCAAATCCTATGATTATTTTCATTGTAATACTCAAACTATGACCACAATCCCTATTCATGAGGTGAAAGATGTATCTAAAACCACCAGAAATCATCCTGACTCTAGTGATATGACCCTCACTAGAGGAGGTATGACCACTCCTCATATGGCCACAAAACCATAAATTATACTACAAAAACTAGATGTATAAAATGTTTCTATATATGATCATTATCTTGGAAGGATCCACCATTTTGAGGATGAGGTTAATCTCATGCAAGTGAATTCAAACCCTCTAGTGGGAACCAACATGCCTATAACTTATTAGTGTAAAACTTAACCACTACCCATAAATATCACACTATAAATAAACCCTTTAAACTAACCAATATATCAATCACACCCCTCCTTTATATGATACTCCCAAACCCATTACCACTGCTAACCTGAACAAACTCATTAATAACTTGGTGGGTCACATTTGTGATAGAGAATAATCAATAATATCTAATTAAAGGGATGGAACCAAATACTCCTACAAAATATCATCCTTATCCCTCTCCCATTTATATAACCCTTCAACCATTGAAAAAAAAATCTTACATGCTCCCATCATAATAACAACATATGCTTCCACCAATCTATGCCTCTAACCAACCCCTTGGTGTAACAACCTATTAGGGTTAACTAGAGTTAGGTTAATATTTTTAACTCAAATTTAGAATTAAATAAACACTAATGATACATAAATAAATGTATAATTTAAGATAAATTATGTTATTATCTAGAAGGTTAAGTGTGTGATTCATTTAGATAGTGATCAATATAATATATGTTGATTTGCTTTCATAAATTCAACAATATAATGTACAATAATAATCCAAGTTAGTAATTCAACCAATATTGATTAAGTAATACAATAAGTATAGATAAATTACATCCAACTACTATTGTGATATAAATTACATCAAATAGTACAAGTATACAATATTATATATCTTAATAACAGATTACAATTATATAATGGTTCATAGAAAATATAAGTCTCAAAGAACTCATTAATATCCAAAAATAATCCTAAGTAAATCCTCTATCAATTAAATGCTGGAAGGGGGGGGGAGATTATCATCCAAGTACTTTTACATACCAACCATAGACCATTGATCCCCTCCACAATCTCTTAATAAGGGAATGACCCTCCTTTCATAGATGGGTAGATAGTGATAGTGCATAAATCAATAAACTCAACTAGAAACTTGTGTGTTGTAAGATAACTGTCACATGAAACATATCATAAATAAATAATTTCTAACATGATATCATGAAATACATGAAAACTAAATCAAATAGGTGAAATGACAATGTTTAAACCATAAACATTACTTTGGCCAAATTTTTAATATAGTTTTTAAGATCTCAAAGTTAATCAAATTCACACAAGAAAATCAATTGAATAACTCCAATCTGCCTATTAATGTCACTACGTAAGTATGTGAGTTCCATTACACCTACTTATTTAAGGTCAATAATATCAAATAAACATAACAATGCTGAAATCCACCAATTTTAATCATATAAATATTTACATAATGAATGTCATAGCATGTATGAATACAAAGACACCATAATCTTTCTTATACTTTAGTATTATCATATAAATACCATACTTAGGTAATAAACATTTAATAACTCCATTTTATCTTAATAACTGAAATAAACAACAATAGGAATCATTTAATTCTCTACCAAAAAATTAATGATTATTTACTAGTAAACCATTTTTCACTCAGGTTCAAATTTATATTAAATACTAAACTCAAACATACACAATCCCTTGTTCCCATGATAGTCATATAAACCCTTTATAAAAATCCCAAAAAAATTACCAAGAAGTAATCATCTAATAATTACCAATACATCAAATAATCTTTTACTCCAAGTAAGCTTCAAGTTTAATTTTAAAATATATAAAATTCAATTTTCAATTCTACACTAGAACAATATGACACATAATAGTTTACATGTCATTCCATATAATCATTTGTAAATGAACAACCATTATAATCTCATACAATATTCAACAACATACTCACGTGTGTGTGTGTATATGGTATATATATGTATGTAGGTAGTTATTGTGTATGTGTGTGTGTATTTCTACATACATTCACACATATAAGTGTGTGTGTGTGTGTGTGTGTGTGTGTGTGTGTGTGTGTGTACGCACATATGTATGTATGTATGTGTGTATGTATATGTGTATATATAATACACAAATTTAACTCACAAATATTATTTTGAAATTTTTTTCAAGTTATTTCCTTACAATTAAAAAACAATAATTGGTTTGATATAACTCTAAAATATAAAATACAAATTCCATACCTCCATGAACTGAGTAATAGCTATAGGCACGACTATCAATAGTTAGTCACTAGATATTTGAAAAACTAGAGTATTCACAAGTAGAAAAACAAATGAAACCCTTTTAACATATTCAAACCATATAAATAAAGAATCAATTTAAACATCCATGCACCTATAGTCCCAAGACTGGTAATAAATTATAACAAAGCACATATATGTTTCAACCCTTCCTATAACCAGTAATTGAAACAATATTTATTTGAACCATGAATGAATATAAAAAAATTAATTAGTTTATTTAATCCTATTTGAGTTTCTAAATCTCCCATTAAATCAATCATTAAGTCAAAACCCTTGTTTAATATCTATATATTCAATAGTCAAATATAATATGCCTTCAAATTTATATACATAGTCATCTAACAAAATAGGGTCATGATTCATTTGAACACAGTCCTATATTTATTATAAACAAAATTAATTAAAACCCTATGAGTGGTTCACTCACCAATAAAAAATCACATGCCACACAATCGTAAGAAGGCAAAATGAGAGTCCATTTATACTCAATGTTGGGGATGGACAAGTCCTTCTATAGGGTCATTTATAAATGATCCTCATGTATATTTTTATGTTTTTAAATATAGTAAAACACCTAATACAAATAGTTATAAATCTTGATTCTAAACCCAATTTTAATCTTTCTAAACACCTGAACCAAACTATCAAACCCTAGCAATCTCAACAAGAGAAAATGCTATGCACAGTTTCATTTAACTCAACCATTTATATTTTCTATTAAATGAATAAGGGTAATTAAAATCAAACAAATCTAAAACAAGCTATGACTAGGTTCAATTTTTTAAAATAAAACACAAATAAAATGCCACTTATCCTGAATGCCACTTTCACTCAACTGTATATAACAAAAGGGGGGGTTTGTATGCATGTGGCCCTATGTATGGATTGTACCCATCCCTAGGGACTTGTACATACATTTAATTATTATTATTTTTTATGAAATAAAAAATTTAACCCATTCACAAAAATAAATGGCTTAACATTCCATATCAAGTCACACTGTAACATGGAAAACATGAAAATAATTTAATACAAATCCTACCTCAAATGCAAAAATAGATGGAGGTAAAAACCAAAAATATTCCTTCCCAAATATCCACAACACATCTAATGCTCTCCCTTTTATTCTATCATCATCTTTCTTTTATCTACTTAATTTTTTAATGTGCATGCCAAAATCTTGGCATGATTATTTCCTTCACAGTCTCAATAATCTAGTTAACTAGTCAAAGACTCATCATGACAAAACCATGAAAACAAAATAGTAAAACAAGATTTTTATTATGAATTAAAGAGTCTAAAAACTCAATGACTCAACATTATATTCTCTTGAATATGCCAAAGTTAATAATCATCCAAATATTATAATCCATGTGATATTTTTGACCCAAGCAAATATCAACTACTTAACATGAAAAATGATATGGTTTGAAAGGCTTTTAACTTAAACCTATAAATCATGCCTTTATTAAGAACTTAAAACTATGCCTTCAACCTTACCACAAGTAATAATTCATAATTTAACATTCAATACATTTACAAACTTTAATATGGCCTAAGTTTAAAATAATTGAATCAACAAAACAATTCAAGTCTTTTTATAATAATCAAGCATGTCTTAAGGTTTATCTAAAAACCCTATACTAAAGAAATTTTCTTTATAAACAATAGAATAATTGATATACATATAATTCTATTATAATGTTTAAACCATATATTACCATATATAAGTGGATCTATGTCAAGATAATATAATTATACTTAGCATCATAACAAGATCATTCAAAGACTTTAAACATCAAGTTATGATGATTATAAATACATAAAATAAACTAATCAAAACATTTTAATTTACCTCTAAAACACATTCCATACTCATTAGACTCACATGGTACATAGTCACAGACAATGGAGTAAGATAAACATACAATAATCTAGACATAATATGATCTCATAAATGCAAACACACTAAAATGGTTAAAACAATATGCAAATATGATAATAAAACACATATAAATGTAAAAAAATCCATTAATAACTTAATGCATGTTGCAAGAAAAAATATATACCAATTACTGCATAAAATACAAACATCTAATCTACATGGGGTGTGTTGGTTTCCCATCTCATTCTCTCATCCCCCACTTATCTCCATTTGCACCATCCTCTCTAATGATACCCTCCCTTAGTCATAGTCAAAAAAGTGGACTCCATCCTATATCCACCTTAGTAAAAGTAAATAATAGTTAGAATACATCATGTAAAAATCATAATAAACTATTGTAATAGAGTATGTTGTGTAATCATAATTAAAATATATCATAACATAATACAAACTGCTAACTACCAGTTAACTATCAGGATCATAAGTAACAAACACTATTCATAATTATCACATAACTAATCTAGTTACTTAATACATCAAGTAAACTAGTCACTAACCATAAAATTAGTAATAATAAGTCTAGAAGAAAATTGGGATGTAACATTGTTTCCCCCTAAATCTAGTCATCATCTTGATGACACTTATTTCAACAAAAGTTTTGAAATAAAATAGTGTTTAACATAAAATAAACATAATATCCAATAAATTACTAAGAAAACAAATGAGGAAAAAACTTATGAAATTGTTCATAATATTTTAAAGTAGTACCATCTTCATAATATTAGTCCCAATGGACCTTGCACTATGACACCTCTCTATTACATAAACTAAGTTTATAAATGCCAATTATTCTGAATGGATCTATTCTAACCACCCTAGGATCTAGAAACTATATATAATTCCAATCCAAAACATGAGAAGGATCAACAACATACTTTTTAAGATAGGACACATGGAAAAAATTATTCATGAGTGATAAAAGCTTGTGTCAAAGCAAGATTGTACACTATAGGATTGACAAAATTTAAGACCTTAAAGGATCCCACATATCTAGGAGATAATTTGACTAATTTTACAATCTGATCAAACTTTTTTGAGGTTTAACCTACATAAAAACTATGTCTCCAACTAAAAACTACCTTTTTGTTATTTTCATATTATCATCTTTTTTATCTATCATTGGCTTCACCCAACCTTTATCTTATTAACTTAACCTATTCTTCCATTTCAAAGATCATATCTGGACCAAATGCTACCCTATATTCTAACCTATCCCATTTTATTTGTGTTCTACACCTTGTTCCATATAATGAATCAAATGGATATCCATTTTCAATGTTGATTGGTATGAGTTGTAAATAAACTCAAACAATAGAAGGTATTCTTGACACTTATACTGTTGATCCATTAGTACATCCTTATAATATATTTAAAAACCTAATTCACCCTCTCTATTAGTCCATATTTTCTTATATGGTACAATTTACTAAAGTTCAACTGAGTACCCAAAGCTAAATTGAGAGTCAACCATAATCTAGAAGTCATTTTATGGTCCCTATCTGAAATAATATTTTCTAAAAACCTATACACTTATTTCATGAATATTTTTTCAAGCATAGGTGGATCATCTAAAATATTATTAGGAATGAAGTGATCTATGTATGGAATCAGAAATGCATCATATCTATAAATCAATCTTAGCTTAAAGGAGATAGATCATACCATACACTTCTGATTGGGGACACATTTTTTAAGTGAGATAATAACCAATATGGGGATTTGCTAGACCCAATTAAGGGATATATTATTGTAATACACCATGATATAGAGGGTTACAAATCCTACAAATAAGCACAATCAAGCAATAACTCTAAGGAGGTCCTAAGTTTTGATATTTCACCTAAACTAATAACAAATAAAGTAAATTTAATCTAGTTCTCACCAAAGCTTGTGGCACAACATGAGGGGTTAGTAAAAAATCAACACATATATATGAGAATCTTAATTAAGATAAGTATGATTAAGACCCTAATACATGGAATATGAAGAGTAATATTATTTGAAGCCAATACTTATGCTACTTCTATCTACTAAAGAGAGGAGCAAAATTAGAGAATACTTTCTTGAATGATGAACCCATAGAGACTCAAAATCTCCCTTTGCCAAAGGGGCTTCACAAGAGGTTATTATGGTTTTTAAGGATCACTAAGAAAGGCTAAATCATCTAATAATTTTACACAAGACTAGATTCTCCAAGTATAAATCCTAAGCTAAGACTCTTCAAGTAGAATGGTGGAAGTACAGATTATAAAGAATCATAAGTGATTAATAACTCTTGATTGCATATTAAATAATGATGAAATGATCTTGTATATATAGGTAGATTTTAACCTATACCCTTTAAAAAATCTTGGTTGATAGGGTTGACCTAGTCAACCTAGTACAATTTCAGATAATTATTCATTAGGTCATGAGCTAGGTCGATCAAAGACCAAATTAATTCTTAAGTGAAAATCAACTATAACTATATAGGTTCGACCCAATTGACCTAGTATAGATTAATAAAAAAAGGGGATTAAGGTGAGGAAAATAAGGATATAAAGTGGGGAAAAAATTGGAAGAGTATGAAAATGAGGAGTAATATCTTAGGGAATGGTTTTAGGAGCTGATTGGATTGATAATATGTGGCAATAAGGGACAACAATCCTATGAAACACCAATGGTCTACCCAACCCTTTCCTAATTCACCCCTTAGGGCATGAACTTAGAGCGACTAAGTCTCAATAAGTTCCTACAAGATTTAAAGCATTAGTATTTGATAAAATTTAAAAATATTATATGTATACATATACCCCACTTGAAGCTCATCACATGTCACTAAGGTGCAATAGGGCATGGTACTTCGAGAAAGAACATAAGAACACATAACGTTGAGGCTAAAAAAATTTCTAGTATTTTAAAGCATAAAATAAATGAAAGTAAATGAATAAAAGGGAAATAACTAAAAATTAAATATGATGCCTACCTTGGCTTACCTTTATCACTAGATGGTTGTCTACTATGTTGTTAGTTTTGATTGTGGAGGGCACAAAGACTGCTTTTGACAAACCCAAGAATACAAAACTAAAGATAAAAAACAAAAAAAATGTAGGAAAATCAAGATAAATGGTGCTATGTGGATGGAACATAATTGGGAATTTAGCAATCTAGGGTGATAGTCGCTATGTTAGATCAAATGACCAAGTAAAAAATAAGAGTAAATTGGTAACCAAAAAGCCAAGGCTACTAGAGACTAAAAAACTCAAACAAGTAAACATTAAGTAAAAAAGGAAAAATCACCATGTTAAACCAAGGATACATGTCAAAAATATATGGTAAGCAAACACCAATGTAAAATTAGTAACAATCCTTACTTAAACAAAGATGGATAAGCAAAAAAAAAATGGTAAAATAACATTGATGAGTGAGCAGTGACAATCCTTATCTCACTCAACAATGGAAGGGTAATTTAAGGGTCATATAACAAATTAACAATGGTAAAAGGAAAGCAAAAAAAGTCTAGGAATGTAAATTATGGTGTAAATAAAGTAATCCACAGTTTCTCAAACATGTTATTTTGATCTAAGGATAGATAAAATTGAAACAAAGTAGTGCTATCATGTTTTGAAGATGTGAAGAAGAAAGAAGTAATAGAAGAGGGGAAAATAGATTTAGAATCATAATTTTCCTATCAAGGGGGGAAATGAAATGGGTGGAGGGGATAATTAAGGAAAAACTAAGGTATAAGAGAACTCTTTATCAAAGTTAAGACACTCAAGTTAGGTTTGTCAAAACAAGATAACTTTCAACCTTAAGGACTCTAAAGAACTTCTCTTAGCCACAAAAGTCTTAGGTCAACAAATGAATTATGTAGATCATCCCATGAATGATATATACATGAAAGTTAAAATGGACCTACTTTCCCACAATGTGTTCCATGTTCCTCAGAACCCCTTATAGAGCTATCAGTCTACTACGAAGATTGGGTACTTGCATGAGAAATTAGGTAGCAACATAGAGTTTATTGAATTATCCTATTCCAATCTCCTATTCTACCTCACCCTAATGGACCTTGGCTCTATGTGAGGCCAACTATGGACTTTGAGATTTGATTAGAGATAGGAGATGTTTTTGTAATCACATCTTTTGGTGTGATTTTGACATTTGAGATTGGTATGTTGACTTTTGTATATCATTGCCTTTTGATTCAAATGATTTGGATTTTAACTTTATTTATGGATTTTATTAATTCCTCCTCTATACAAACTTGTAAAAACAAACATGGTGTTAAATATTACTTTTATTTGAATACTTGGGACTTGGTTCCTAGGAGAGAGAACTTTAGAGAGCATGGTGTCTAAGAATCTCATAAATCTTGGTGAAATAAAAGTGTTATCTTGACTTCAACCATGTTTTATTTAATTTAGACTAAAATGAATGGGAAATCACGAGGAATGACACATGGAACAATTTTAATTAATTTAAATTGTAAAAAATGTGACAAAGGGTGAAAAAGGGAGGATACAATGATAGTAAAGTGTGATTCGTTATCATAAGAATGAGGGAAATAGAGGAAAACATGATAACATAGATTATTGTGAAAATTCCATAAATCAAAAGAAAAAAAATTATAAAGATGAGAACAAAGATCAATAACATGTTCTTATAAAAGAAATGAAAATATGGTAATTTTATGAGGGTCAAGTCCTATTCATGGTCTTATAATAAAACTCATAAAAGATAAACCCACTAGGGTGCTGAAAAAAACATGTGAAAAATAAATTAGAAAATAAGCAAAAGATGGTATTTTGTGAGGAGGGCCAGGTCCTATCCATGGTCTTACACTACAAATCACAAAAGAGAAACCCAAGGGGTGCAAAAAGTGTGTAAAAAGAATATGAAAACAAATAAGACTATGGTACATCATGAAGAAGACTAAGTCCTATCCATGATTTTATAGTGTAACTCATGAGAGAAATGGGAAACCAAAAGACCAACAAGGAAGAAGTAAAGGTTTGTAAAAGAGTGAACTGCTATAAAGGGAGAGACCCATGTAAGTGACCTATTAAAAGTGTTAGATAGATATAGATAAAAATCATGAAAAAAGGAAATAATTAGGAAAATTATTTCTTGAGGAATTATGTAGTGATGGTTTATTTAGTTTGAAGATGGTATACTTGGACCAAGAATATCTTTGACTAAATATGGGACCCACCATTATTAGGTGTATTCGCATTATTTATCATGAGTGTAGTCTAATTTAAAGATAAGATCACCAACATTAAATGTGTAGACTTTAACATGTTTTTGATGTTTTTTGGAAATATGAGCCTTGTATTGGTAGTTATGTTGTAAATTATAAAGATTATATTCATCAAGTAGATCAAGGGCGTGAAGGTGAGCTTCACATAATTCTTCATCAAAAATGATACCATGAAGAGATATACAGAGAGAGGTAAGCTCAACTTCTAAAGTAAGGGTTGACTTAGAACCATAGACTAATAGGTTGAATTATAACCATAGACTAAAGAGAATGATGTTACCCCAGTGGAAGTACGTATGTTATTCTGATAGACCTAAAGAGTAGGGTAAAGATGAAGGTGCCAATCCATGCAGATTTCATGAATTATCTTTTGAAGAATTTTGTTGAGAATTTTATTAATAGCCTTATATTGTCCATTTCATGTGGTTACTTGATAAGCATGACATTGTTGTCTTCAAAATGATATGGTGCATTAGGTAAGGTATAAATAGGATTAGTTTTAGAAATAACGCTAGAAACAAAGTTGTTAAAACAAGGGTTTTAGTTTTAAAATTCCCATGTTTATGATGATGTTGAGGAAGTTGAGGTTATCAAACATGAAGTATTTTAAGAATAGATTTATAAATAGGTAAGGTGGGAAGAGGACCATAATACTCAATATGTACTTCAAAATCTAGAATTTGATTACCATGGTGATCATACTTAAAATGTATCTAACAAACATTGGTGGACTTAGCATCTAATATAATCTTGGGAGTAGGAGAAATACATGGTTTAAAAGGGATTGGAGTGTCATTTTTTGTAGTGATAGGGGAAGGATCAGATGTAATGATAGGATAAAAAGGTGATAAAGAATATGTAGGAATTTTTAGATATTTAAAAGGTATAATTTGATTTACCACCCAAGGAGTATCAATAAGTAGAGAATTGATAGGAGGCATATGAACCTTGAGATCTAAGTTATGATCCATAGAAATGGTATAAACATCCCAGTTAAAATAATGAATTTGAGATAACATTTTGTAATAATGCTATACATCCAAGTCTCAAGATTGAGCTTGGTACATTATGTAATTATTATCATATGTTGGAGAAATTATACATGCTTGATATTTAGGGGGAGTTTAAAAAGGTGAAATCCCAATATTACTAAATATACAAGGAGACATGATGGGAGGATATTGAGATAGTTTTTCCACTCCAAAATCATTACAAGTGAAGGCATCTTCTGGTAAAGAAGGCTCCTGAACATTGCATGGAGGGGGAAAAATAGTAATCTCATCAATAAGAGGAATAATACTATCCCTAGGTGATAAATAAGGAGAAATCCACTGTGAAATGTAGGGAGGTAGATTGGTATTATTACAAGTATGTTACAAATCATTAGGTTCATCATCATTAAAATCCATAAGAGTGACTTGTAAATCAAGATTCATGTTGATAAAATTAGGTAAATAAGTACTATTGATGTTAGGAATGGTAGGAATATGATAATGAGATTTGGGATTACAATGTTGAATACTCCATGGGTTAGGATCAGTGTCATGTTTATATCATTTTCCATTATGTAAAAATTTAAAACATTGGCTATCTAAAGAAGCAATAATCCTCATTCTATGAGTCCAAGGGTGGCGTAGGAGGATGTTAAGATAAAGGTAAATCAAAGACCATAAGCTTAATTCAAATAGTCCTAGGTCCGATGGTTGATGGAAGTTAAATGAAAACAAGTGGTTTTTGATTTGTCTTATCAAAACCATGATAGGTAAGATGGTCTTGCTTGAGATGATCCTTATTATAACCAAGTTTTGGATATGCCACAAAAATGTCACATTAATACCAGAGCTTCCATCAACTAGAAATTTATGGATAAGGGTAGTATTAATGGCTATTTTAATGAAAAGTAGTGGATCATCAATATGAAAATAATTTCATCATTAATCATGTCTTCTTTAATAAATTCAATAAAAGGCTTAGAAGAAAGACACAATTTCAATAATATTCACATTGGTAGGTTGATGTTCAATATAAGGTGGTTCTACATCTGTAGAGGATGGATATTCAATTTTTTGAAGTTGTTGCATAAGGAAATTATGATGATAGGGGAAGTATGAACCAACTCCATAATTTTAATATTACACTCCATAAGTGGAATCTTACAAGGCAAAGAGTTAAGTTCTTCAATAAATTTCTAGTGAGATTTAGAAGAAGAACCAGCATGAGGTTTAGGAGGTAAAGTAGATTTTGAAGTAATAGATGGAGTTGGATGTTTAGAAGGAGGAAGTGGTTCCTCATGGGCTTTTGAATCAAGATTATTAGTTGTCATATCTTTGAGAAGCTGTTCATCTAAAATGTATTCTTATGTTTGGTAAAAGGATCTTTGTGAGCCATCTTGTGATGATAGTTGACCTTAGTAGTGTTAACATATTAAGAATTATTATAATATTGATCATAATTGACATAAATGGCACAAAAATCCTTAGTATTTGGTTGATTATTGGCTATAGAAAAATATTTTTGGTTATTTGAGGTAGAAGCTTTAGAAACTTGCCATTTTTGAGAAGCAGTGTTGTACTATTGATGATGAAGGTTAATCATGGCTTCATGATTAAATAAATCACCAAGCATGTAGGAGACAAAAAAATTAGTGATCCCTCTACAAGATTCATGGGAGTAACCAATGTCAAAATGAAACCAAAAAAATAGATTAGGGTCATACCACTTAGGAGAATTATTAGGATAGGTGAAAGGTTTGGAGGGTAGTAAGAATCTTTTCATTTGCTACATCAAGAGAGGTGTGTGAAAAGGTGAAGGGAAATCATTTTTAATAAATATTGGTTTGGTTTGTAGAGTATTTCTAGTGATATAATTAGTATATGTTTGAAAATATACTTTAATAAGTTTAGGATTAGGTTTGAATTGCTTCATAAGAAAGTCTTGACGTTTATCTTGGTCAAGAGCTTCATTAAGTGTTTGGGGAGCAAAGGTTCAAACCTTGTATTGAAGATAAATAGTCAAAGTAGTGATTACGAGTTTTAATAAATTATCATTAGTCATGTTATGGTCAAATTTATGGGCCAACGATTTCCATCTTTTGATAAATTCATGAGTGATTCAGTGGGAGATTGCTTAGCATTAATGAAGTGGCTAAGAAATTTTGTAGTAAGATCATTGTGTTGAAACTCTTTAACTAAGGGATTAACCAAATCTTCAAATTGAAAAATAAAATGTTGGGGTAATTAATTGTAACCTTATAATACATCACTAGTGAAGGTTTTTAACAAGAGTTTAGTTATGGTAAAGGTATTAGTTTGGATGCACACTTTTCAAAGATTGCCAAAGGCTTTAAGAAATGAGGTAGCGTATTTAGTCCCATCATATTTGATAGTTGGATATATGTTACCAATATCAATGGATATAATGAAGGGAGATAAAGTCTCATTTTGAATTTTTTGAAGCATCTTGTTATGCATTATGGGTTAAGGAATAACATTACTAGAGGCATCTCTAAGAGGTGGAGGAATATAATTAGGATTAGATTGAGGATGGACAGTCGAAGGTTGATTAACCATATTAATCAAATGATGTTGGAGTTTCATCATTTGATTAGTGTTATAGTTTTTAATTATGTTCATTTGTTAGAAAACTTGGGAAATAAGTTGAGTTGTATCAAGAGATGGGTTGGTGCTGGTGGGAGTACTCTCTACATTAGTGTTAGGGGGAGGATTATTAAAAAATGGATTATTAACAAGATTATTGATTAAAAGTATATCAATTTCTCCCACATTAGTTTGAAAGTTTTGAATATGATAAGTATCTTGGTAGGTATATAAAGAATAAGACACATCAACTTCATATTGAGTTATGATTTGCACTGTGTTACAGATCATGGATGGATGGGAAGATGTGTCCCAAGAGTGATGGTTCTCTTGGGAGGAAAAAAGGGATAAATTAACATCCCATATAGTATCTAAATGGATTTAGTTTTTCCAAGAATACTTTTATAAGTGACTTCATGATGATTGAAGAGAAATGAAAAAAATGCTAAGAATGATAAACAAAGAATTCAATTAGGAAATAGGGAAGGCAAAAAACTGTTCAGGGTTGACTATGTTGGCATAGTAAGAGAACATGGTCTAAAAATTATATAGAGTCAATTGGGTCAACCTAACAAAGAAGACAAGGGCTAAAAAATTGTACATGGTTGATTGGGTGGACCTAACATAGTAGACAAGGAAAAATAGATAGCCTGCAAGAGACCGTGTTGATGGAAATGACTATGTATTGAAGCAATAATAATTTTGAAAGTCATTAGGAAAATAAGAAATGAAAGGAAACACATAATCAATTAGATCAATGAGGTTGATCCAATTGAGTCAAACAATATAAAACCTTGCACCAATGTTGGATAATTTAAAGTTTTATAATACAACATATAATGGAGCAAAGAACAAGTAATCAACTTGGAAAGGAAAAGCTAATTAAGTGGTCAATTTAAATTTTGTTAGATTATTAGAATATAATTTTAGATGTGATAACAAGTTTGGATATAAGAAAAGAGCTAGAAAGAAATCCGAGTATGGTTTTAGGATGTTTGGGATGAAAGGGATCTGTATTAGAAATGGTACAAACTTGGTATTGGGGCTTACCCCCTTACTTCACACACTAAAGAGATAAGAGTATTAGGTTCTTATCCATTATATACCATTAACCATGTGTATATACTTGGCTAAAAAATCAATTTAGCTTCCCCCTTGGTGATGAAATCCAAGTAGGTTGGCTTTGGGTAGACAATTATTAAAATGTGTTCTAAGATTTTTTGATTTGGTAGTGTGTGCATAAAAGAGAAAATAGTGTAACTAAACAGTATATTTAAAACCAACTAATTAGACTATGTGATTTATTCTAAGCATGAAAGCAATAATAAATGGAAGTGTGAGTGGATTACTAGCATATAAGGGTTAATTCCAACTTTGAAACATATTACAATGTCAATATAGATAATAATGTATGTAGAGAATATAGAATAGGGTTGATAGTGTCATCTCTATACTATGAAAGTAAGGGTCTAAAAATGAACTATGTCTACAGGGTTAACCTAGCTTTCTAGAGAAAATATAGAATATAAAACTACATTGACAGCGTCAACCTAGTTGACTGTACAGGGGTAGTTTTAAATACTATAAAATATGAAAAACAAAACTATAATAAATGTTAAAAATGATAAAGAAGGATATAAATGAACCTTGGTGTGTTGGAGGATGTATAAAAGTGAGATTTTTATTGAATAACCTTGATTAACACTTATAAATTCTACTAATTATGTTGACTAGTTTGACCAAGCTTTGAGAAACTTGTTGTTGAAAGATTTAAAAAGTGCATTATGTTGACTGGGTCAACCTAGTATGTTGAACTGGATGCCTCAAATGTACAAGGTCAACTAGGTTTACCTAGTAAGCTAAACTAGATGCTTGAAAATATACAGGGTCAATTGGGTTGACCTAGTAGGTTGAACTAGAAGTCTAAAAAACATACATAAATATAATGAAGTCATATTGATGTGACTGTGTGTTATACCTATGCACATAAGTTAGAACTGTGTCAACACTATCAACCTAATATTACAAATATATAAAAATAAAATGATAATAAAAATATGAAATAAAACCTACAAGGGTTAGACTCATGTTAGTTTCACCATAATGTACATAATCAAAATGCATCATGTCTATAAATCAATCCTAGCTAAGAGAAGATAGATCATAACATACACTCCTGATTGGGGACACATTTGTTAAGCAAGAGCATCACCAATATGGGGATCCAGTAGACCTAATTAGGGGATCTCTTACCATAATACACCATGATAGAGAGGGTTCCAAAGCCTTTAGACATGCACAATCATGCAATAACCCTAAGGGGGTCCTAAGTTTTGACATTTCACCTAAACTAATAAAAAATAAAGTAATTCTAATATAGTGTTCATTGACACTTGTGGCACAACATGAGGGGTTAGTAAATAATAAACACATGTATATGAGAATCTCAATTAAGATAATTATGAGTAAGACCTTAATACATGGAATATGAAGAGTAATATTATTCAAATCCAATACTTATGATACTTCTATCTACTAAAGAGAGGAGTAAAGTTAGAGATTACTTACTTGAATGATGAACTCATCGAGACTCAATCTATTCCTTGGCCAAAGGGGCTTCACAAGAGATTTCTATGGTTTTTAAGGATCATTAATAAATGCCAAAGCATCTAAGACATCTCCACAATACTATATTCTCCAAGTAGAAACTCTAAGCTAAGACTCCTCAAGTAGAATGGTGGAAGAACATATTTTAAAGAAGTGTAAGTGAATAGTAACTCTTGATTGCATATTAAAATAATGATTAAATTATAATTTATATATAGGTGGATTTGACCCTAAACCCTTCCAAAAATCTTGATTGATAGGGTTGACCCAATCGACCTAGTATAATTTTGGATAAATATTCAATAGGTCATGAGTTAGGTCGGCCAAAGGCCAAACTAATTCCTAAGTGAAAATCACCTAAAATTATATATTGTCAACCCAATCAACCTTGAAGAGTCAACTAACAAAAGGGGATTAAGGTGAGGAAAATAAGTATGGAAAATGGGAAAAATACTGGAGGAGTATGAAAAGGAGTAATATCTTAGGGAATGGTTTTTTGAGTTGGTTAGATTGATAATATGTGGCAATAAGGGACAACAATCCTATGAAACACCAATGGTCTACCCACCCCTTTTCTAGTACACCCCTTAGGGCATGAACTTAGAGATATTGAGTCTTGATGATTTCTTATAAGATTTAAAGTGTCATTATTTGATAAAATTTGAAAATATTATGTGTATACAAGATACCTCAATGAGTTTATCTACAATCACCAAAATCATGTCATGTTAATTATGAGATATCAACAACCCTTGGACAAATTCCATACTAATGACCTACTACTTCCATTTTGGTATAACATGTGAGTATGTAAACTTAGTAGGATGCATATGTTCATCCTTAACTAACAAACATTCTAAACATCAATAAATAAAATCTATTACATATTTCTTAATTCTTTTCTAGAAATATAATGGCCTTAGCTCTACTAAGAGTTTAGTCACACCTAGATGACTTGAATAAGGAGTATTGTGTAGTTCATTGAGTAATAAATTTCTAAAATTCTCCTTATTTATTAAATAAATCTTTCCTTTGTACCTTAAAAAACCATCATATTCAAATTTTAATCCCTCATACTTAGGATCCTAAGCATTTTGAGCTAATGCTAACTTTATCTGATCATAAAATTCATCTCCTAGAGATAATTTTACCACTTGATTATGAAAGGTACTCCTAATAGTATCCAATGTTGGAATAAAAATGACTAAGATATGAGGGTGATTCAATCTTCAAAAACTTTCATTCAATTCCACTTAAACATATATGAACCATTCTAACAAGTATGCACATCTTAGCAAGCATAAGCACCAAATCATAAGAGCGTGAAACACATGAACATAATATATATGTGGGAAAACCTTAAAGGGAATAGAACCCAATTATGATACAAATGGACTATAATAATATAAGACAAACACCAATCTTTAGTGAATCACCAAATCTACATTGGACACCAACCCCAACTACCTAAGTACCAACTTAGCTAGGTTTTAACAAGCACCCACTTGCATGGAAGAACCAACCTCCTAGATGATTTAGTACCAAATCAGCCACCTGATACACTTGATCACCTTCATAAACCCTTATTTTTTAGATAACAGATGATGATCTTCAATCTCAGTTCTTTACTCACTTCTATCCCTCTCAAACTATCTTCTAGCCTTCTTGGCTCAACTAACCCTCTTCATGGCTTGATTAGGTCTTCTGACCTTGATCCTCATATAAATAATATCTATATATATTTATGAAACTTATCCAATTGTCCACATGACCTCCTAATTACTAGAGATATATATCATTTTCTTATTCTCTGCTCTCTCTTAGCACCCAAAAATAGGCCTAATTAGACTTGCTTTTATACAAGTCACTTAATCCTATCCCTCTTAGTCAGCCACATACTTCAAATATCTTAGGTCAGCCATGTAATATGTCTTCTCATATTATAATAACATGCATAAAACATGAATTAACCAATACGTTAGGTTGGCCATAGCTCAATTAGCCCTTACTCCTCTTTTAGGCTTTATGGAGACCTAATAGGCCTTCTTAGTAACACATTACATTTTTATCTTATTGAAGCATATTAAAACACCTAAAATGGTATAAATACATAATATTACAATATAATAGACCTTATACAATATTTAATTTATTTCTATAATACCTTTTAGGTCCAACCACCATGTGAACCCTTTGTCAAAATATTGTTCATAAAAGGCCTATGCATAGACATAAAATCTATCTTGATCAACTATAGCATAAACATAATTTTTCCAAATAACCATGAAAAAATAACATATTTAGAAAATTCATGGCCTTAGGGTCATCACAAACTTCATCACATGCTTCAACTCAAGGTATACAGGCTCAAACTCTTTTCCACAAAATGCTCACTCATAACTACCAACTGACTTCAAAACACAGTCAATGAAATATGAACTTATGACATCTAATTTAATGGATTCAAGGGTTTTTAATGCATGAAAAATATCTTATAACATCATTATCACAAAATTCATCATAATGATTACAAGTACTAATGGCAACTATTGGTGTTGTAGACCAATTTGTTGACCTTCTCTCACACACTCCACTCATCTAGATAAGCCATTTTGGATTCAATGTTCCAACCTCTTACACTGACTTCCAAGATTATTCAAAGCATAGACAGATCATTAAATTCCAAAAAAACATCATCATACACTTCAATCATCAATATTACATGAAAACACATTAGGAATCATCTTCTCACTTCTACCTAATTTTTTTGATGTCTATATCATTAGGTCTGTTAAAGACTGACCAACTTGGATTACCAACTTTTCACACCTAAGATATGGAACATATACATAAAACTTAATTTAAAACAACTAAAAGTCTCACACATTGATCTTCATCCATTTATCAACTTTGACTCTGTCATATCTACCTACTATAATAAATCTTCAAAAACTAAGCACTTTTTGGGAGGGTCTGCTCACTCACTTGAGAAACCAATCACTCCTAGAGATGATTGGGAGAGTTTAATACAACCTCAAATCACTTAATTGATTATATCAAACCATTATTATCTCTTTAGAACAATATCTTCAACATTAGGTCATCGGTAGGGTTCTTTTAGAGTTTAGAGCATTTTATAATCTTAACGATCATTCATAAGGCTTAGATCTATTTCTATAAACTAATGCTTGTAACTTTGAGATAGAACCATTACTCATCTACCATGAAAAACTTAATTTCTTATGTAGAATATGCACATTCCAATGATGACTTGAAAAAACCTCTAGGGTAGACAACTCTTCATTTTTTCTCCTTAGAAACCTTGAAACGCTTTTTCAAGCCTTTTATTGTAAACCATGTCTTGAAACTTCATGCACATACTTAAAAAAAAATTGAATCACCTTTTTAAATGTTCACCTACTCACTCATGCCTTGGAAAATAATATGATACCCTATCTATCCAACATGTTTCTCTTTTCTTTCAAAGCCTTTGATACCTATAGACTTCACCTTGAAAATCTCCAATGTTACAATGCCTCGTGTGTATGATCAAATAACCTCATACACTCAATATTATTTAGAACTAAAATAGATAATATTTTTAGCTTTAATAGATCATCTTCATAGCTACTTATATATCTTTGAAGATTGATTAAGGATATTCATAGCTCACTTGGAACATGTTCATAGTTTCTTATAGATCTTCTGAAATAACCTTATAATCATTTTCAATGCCCTTAACACCTCATGTACAAGCTCTAATAACCTCTCTCATGATAAAAATATTTCAGGTATTCTTTGGAGCTTCACTAAATATATTTTTAGCTCATTCAGAGCATCTTTAGAAATGCTTACATAGATCTTGGGAGTATACAAATTCTTCTTTGGAGCTCACTCATTTCATCATGATACCTTCAAATACCTTTTCATAAGGTCTAGACAAATATTTAAAAGTTAATTGACACTTGAAATATTGACTTGTACTCACTCATTCTAGTCTCAATGATATAGCTAACACTCATCAACTTATACTCTTACATCATTGCTTTCATATAATAACAACACTCACTATGCTAGTATAAGAACTCATCATACACATAATTCAAAGATTACATGACCATGAGCCTTCATAATAACCTTTGAAATAAATGATGAAATTAATAACAAAACTCAACAATCAATGATAATGCTAAAAAATATCCCCCTTTGTCATTGATGGTAAACACACTAAAAAAACTATGTCAACTACTCTTGATGGTAATCATCTCTTAGACCTAGTTCTTGACTTTTCTCACCATTTTTGATCTTTTATTTTTTCACCTTTTCTAATATTTATTTTTCTCATCTTTTTTTAATCTTTCTCCCCCTTTGACATTAATGATAAAGGTCTTCTACAACTATCATCCCTTTCAGAATGAACTCAAATTATAAGACCACTTCAATGTAGATCAAACTTTGTTAACAACTTGAATAAATCCCCTTCAAACCAAAAATCCAACATAATTATATTAATCGTAGACAAAAAATGTCACATGTAGCTGCTAGAATCATACTTTCTCCCTTTAAGATGATACTACCTCTCAAAGACACTAGATAACACACAGTCTTCAAAAATTATGGTAACCACCTATGATAACAATTATTAGAAACTTCTCTCAATTAGGTCACTCTCATAGCTGATCCATCAAAAAATATAAAAATAGAGTATATAAATTATCGTAGATACAATCTCTCCTTAAATCCATGCATATAAAATACAATCACTTTCTTAATAAAGAACTCAAAGCTACCAAGCACCCCCTTAGAACACGCATATCTTCTTTAAATGAACTAAAAACTCAGATCACTTACCTTCCTTGATATGACTGGAGAAGATAAAAATCTTTACCATACACAAGGCTATCCCATGCATGACACCAACTATAGAAATAGGGACTCCCCCTTTGTCTTCACAAATCAAGCTCAACTACTAATATAAATATATATCGAAAGCTTACCTCTTATATACCAATTGTCTACACTTTGACTTCAAATACCTGAAAATAGACTTAGATTTATCATCATGCTACCTACTACACTTCAAACCATAAATCTATGAAAAAATGAATGGACAATATCTATCTTCAAATCTTTGATTGCAATATAGACATCCTAGAATCTTCAAAAAGAAACGTTCTTTGACTACAACTGCATGTTTCTATTGATATAATAATGTCTCTATGAAGCTTAATGGATCCATGTATTTTCATAGGGAACTAAAACATCATGAACTTATGAGATTTATAGATCTCCATACTTTCACATAGCTGAACATTCTTTAAGATCCTTTTGGGATTGATTGGCACTATAGGCTTGATTTCATCATCAATAATTTGATCATCAATGCGAGCTAAAAAAAGACATTCCTAACTTGATTTCACATTTGAGGTATGTTCTATCTTAGTAGGTAGTCCACTTGATCTTATAGACTTATCATGAGTTATCTTAACTACCTTTGGTTTCCATACATTCATTTTCCTTCTTTCTTGTACTCTAGGAGATCCAAACTTCATGTAATGACTTGATGACATTCTAACTCTAGTAGGATAAAATATTGTAATGTTTCATATATTATGATAGCTCTAACAAACCACCTTATACATACCAATTAACAGATGTGAATTATAAATCCTTCTATAGTTCCATGAGTACTCATTATTGGTGGGTATTCTACATTCTCTTTCTTTATGACCAAATTGATTTCATATAAAATAGTAACCATTGAAAGAACTATCATAACTTATATCCTTAAGCTATTTTATAGGTATTTTCATGTTGACCTTCTTGTCTTCAATAGTCTTCTTCTTGATTTGAGGTGCCTCCTTTTGGTCTTCTTTGAAACCAAGACCTCTTTTGTCACTTTTAAACTTTTGGCTACTCAAGACATCATCTAGAGCCTTAGTGCTATTTTCACATTTCAAAAAGTTCTTCACCTTTATCAATGCTTAATCCAACTCAGTTTCAAAGATTATATTTAAGTTTCATATTTTATGCAATCTTCCTATTTATCCTTTAGGATTGCATTGACTAGATCCATCTATTCCTCAACTTGATTGATGATCTCATCATACTCCTTGGAAGTATTTCTCATCTTTTCCTCAATAAATTCAATCTATTCCTCATAATCTTTCACTAATGACCTTAGTTTATAATTATTTAGTTTTCAAAACTTCAACTCTTGTAGGGAACTTACTAGCTGTACCTCAAGATTCACTTCAGCTTCTCCTTATTCACTATCATAATATACTTCATCTAATTCTAAATCAACCATGAGGCCTTTCCCATTTGATCAACCATTATTACCTAATTAAATGGCCATGAATAAGGCTTCATTATTATAATTTTTAGGTTAATTAACATCATCATCATTATTGTCATATGTGTCTGAATCACTTACATCAGATGATCTATCTTCTTTGGTATAGAAACTCTTCTTATTTTTGAATGACCCTTTCCTTCCTTCATTATTTTTGAAATCTTTCTTGTTATTTTCAAACTTATATACTTTTATACCTTTTCCATGATGTTCATAATGTTCTTAATTATGCTCAAATGTATCCTTTTTAGGACATTTGGATGCAAAGTGACCAATCTTACCACAACTAAAATAGTTTAAGGGTAACTTACCCTTTTACTTACTTAAGCCAAACCTCAAATTTATAGAAAACATAGCTACGAGTTCATCATCATCAATATTTGAACATACCTCATCCTTGACCTTATTTTCCTTTGAATTATTTTCAAATTTTAAATCTACTTCTTTCTTAGGAGGTTTTTCTTCATTTGTTCTCATCTCATAGGCAATCAAGATGCCATGAAGCCCATCCATCTCTAGCTTTTCCAAATCTTTCATCTCTTGTAATGAATAAACCTTAGAGTCAAACTTAGGATTTAGTAATCTAAACACTTTTTAGAAAATAATAGACTCTTTTAGTGCTTATCCCAATCCTTTTATTATTTTTAAAACTTCATCAATCCTCAACAGGTAGGATGTAGTGGTTTCATCTGCATTCATCTTTAGGATTTTAAACTATCTTTTATGGATCTACAACTTGGCCAAATTCACCTTGATATATCCTTCATACATGTTCTTTAATTTGTCCCATATATATTTATATGATACATAATGTATTACCTTTACAATCTCTACCTCTGATATACCACAAAGAATGGCATTCATTACCTTGGAGTTATTTTCACTAGCTTTCTTACTTATTGCATCTATTGGTGGAATAGGAGATGAAATATTACCATATATAATTGATTGACATATATAATTTCCTTTTGACATTATATATATATATATATATATATATATATATATATATATATATATATATATATATATATATATATATATATATATATATATATATATATATATATATATAAGGCATAGTTAGATCCATTGAACAATAGAGCCTTACTAGTAGATAAACCACCTTGAACTTGTTGACTAGTCATCCTTGTTTCTTAGGATCTCCTTTAGGATTTTAGACCTTCTTAAAAGGACCAATATCTAGAAAAAAATATTGGAATAAAAATAAATAATAATTGGGGTGAATTATTCTTCAAAAACATTCATTTGATTCCATTTAAACATACATGAACCATTCTAACAAGTATGTACATCTTAACAAGCATAAGCAACAAATCATAAGAGTATGAAACACATAAACACAATATATATGTGGGAAACATTTAAGAGTAATAAAGCCCAATAATGATGAAAAAATAATATATTAATATAATACAAACACCTATATTTAGTGAAGCACTAAATCCACATGGAACACCAACCCTAATTATATAAGCACCAATTTAGTTAGGCTTTAACAAGCACCCACTTGCAAAGAGGCACAAACACCCTAGATTAATCATTACCAACTCAGTAAAATGATACACTTTATCAATTTCATAAACCCTTATTTATTATATTATATATTATTATCTTTAATCTCAGCTCTTCATTCACTTTTATCCCTCTTAAAGTGGTTTCTAGCCTTCTTTGCTAGACTAGCCCTCTTCATGGCTTGATTAGGTCTTCTAAACTTGATCATTATATGAAGAACCTCTATAAATATTCATAAAACTTATTTGATGATCCATATGACCTCCTTATACTTACAAAATATCTATATCATTCACTTATTCTCTCCTTTCTCTTAGCACACAAAAATAGGCTTAATTAGCCTTACTTTTATACAAGTCACTTGATCACATCCCTCTTAGTCAGCGACATAATTCAAATATCTTAAGTCAAAAATGTAATAGGTCTTATCATATTATAATAAAATTCCTCAAACATGAATCAACCAATACATTATGTTGGCCATAACTCAATTAGCCTTTATTCCCTTTTTAGGCTTTATGGAGACCTAATAGGCCTTCTTAGCAACACATTACCTTTTGATCTTATTAAAGCACATTAAAGCACCTCAAAAAAAATAAAACATCATATTAAAATATAATATACCTTATATAATATTTAATTTATGTCCATAATACCTTTTAGGTCTAACCACCATTTGAACCCTTTCTCAAAACGTTGTTCATAAAAGGCATGCGCATACATAAAAAATCTGTCTAGATAAATTGAAGCATAAACACACTTTTAACAAAAAAAACATGGAAAAAATCCAAATATTTATAAACCTCATAAGATTATGTTCATAAAAAAATTCATCAAATGCTTCAACTCGGGTTACACAGGCTCAAACTCTTTTCTAAAAAATGCCCACTTACAACTGCCAACCAACTTCAAAACATAGTCAAGGAAATATGAACTTATGACATATGATTGAATGGATTAAAGGGTTTTAAATAAATTAAAAATATATTAAAACATACTTAGATAAACATATATCACAAGGATTTCAATTACTAATGGAAACTATTGGTCTTGTAGAACAATCTATTGACCTTCTCTCTCATAGACTCCACTCATCCAGATAAGTCTTTTTGGCTTATATGTTCTAACCTCTTAAAATAAATTAAAATAATTTGAAAATCATGTATATATAATTTAAGTCCAAAAAAACATCATCATACACTTTAATCCATAAATTTTACATGAAAACACATAAGGAATCATCTTCTCACTTTTGCTTGACTTTCTTATTAGATGTATCATTAGGTCTATTAGTGACTAGCCAACTTGGATGACCAACTTTGCACACCTAAGATATATAAAATATATATAAATCTTAATTGATAATAAATACAAGTATCACACTTTGACCTTTATCTATTTATCAACTTTGACTCTGTCATATCTTCCTGCTACAACAAATCTATGAAAAACAAGAACTTTCATGTATGGTCTGCTCACTCGCCTAAGAAATAGATCACACCTACAGATGCCTAGGAGAGTTTAATATAACATATAATCACTTAAATAGACATGTAAAAAAAATTTAATCTCTTTATAAAAATATATTCAACATCAGGTCATTATTAGGATTATTTCAGGGTTTAGACCATCTTCCAGTCTTAATGATCATTCATAATGCTTAGCTCTTATTTACAGAAACCAATATTTAGAAATTTGATCTAGAACCATTCCTCATATACCATGAATATATTAATTTATCATTAATAATATTCACATGGTAATGATAACTTGATAAAATTTCTTGGGTTGACAACTCTTCATTTTATGCATTTGAGAAACCTTGAAACACTTTTTCAAGCCTTTTCTTGTAAACCATGACCTTAAACTTCATGAACATACTTAAAAAAAACTTGAATCACCTCTGTCAATGTTCACCTACTCACTCATGCCTTGGAAAATGATATTTATACCCTATCTAGTGTTAAGGTATGTTCCTATTGTTGGTGTTGTGGCATTAATGTTGTCATTGATGTCAAAGTTAAGATGGATGTCATTAATGTCAAGGTAAAAGTTGAGGCCACACATGGTGAAGTGATATGTGACAAAAATGTATTATGACAAGATAAAATTTAAAGGTAACATATTATCTCTCTATCAAGAGAGAATTTTAAGGAAATATAGTAATTCTTTTGAGGTTGATAACATGTTTAAAGATCAAGATATAAGGTAAGCATACTATTGAGCACTAGTTTTGAGGTGCATTTTCATATCATGAGCATGGTTTAATAGTATTTTGATTTTTGTATGAGGTCTTATCATAATGTTGTAGTGTGGTAAGCTCATGAAAAAATTAAGAGTAGTCTTGTCTTCATAAAATCTTGATTGAAGAATTTTCCTGGTTGATATCATTGAGGGTTAGCTTGTTTGAGTTCAAATCTTTGAGTACTAGGTGTATTGAGAAGACTATTCTAGCCCTATGAAAAGGTATATACATGAATAATAGTTAATATTGTTTAATTATTTAATTATAGGAATGAGAGAGTGTATAAATTTATGAAAGAATGAGAATGAGGAAAAGAAGCCTTTAGAAGAGTTCCAAGATCAATTTTGAGGCTTAGTCATTGCATGAAGAAACCTGGTGAGAAGGCATAGTCTTGTAAGAAGATGTGTGGAAATTATTAATCATGGTATGAGGTCATATGACATGATTATGAAGCTTTTAGAGTAGTGAAAGTGGTTTCAAGGTAGGTTTAAGGTCTAAGTGTGACTCATATTTCAAGGCTTAATGTTAAAATAGACCTAGTGTGGTCTAATTAGGGGTCAAGTTTAATTTAAAAGGTTATAAGAGGTAATGAGAGCATTTTTAAAGGCGTGAGATGTTTTTTCAAGTATTTTTACCAAGTTTGAGGTCAAGATCTGAAGGAAAAAGCATGAAATTTCGTTTTAAGGTTTTTTGTGTACCTAGAATGAGATATAATAGACCTAAGAAGAATTTTATTATGTTGATTGGTATATGAAAACTTTTCATGAGATCATAAAAATTTCATGGAAGTTGTGGAAGGTTCCCATCTCAAATTTCTTAGCATTTGTTTTGGAGTTGAGGGGTAATCCTTTATAAATGATTGTTAAGAATGAAAACTAGTTTTTAGTGACTTAAAACCCTAAATGTATCCCAATACAAAATATCTTGTTGGAAATGGTTGACCTAGTGTGATTATTGGAGTTTATAGTCAACTCTCCTAGGTACCTCCTAGTAGCAGTGGTTTATTAGAAGAGTGAGTGGAAGCTACAGGAAACTCCTTGTTTCTCAGATTCTTGATGTAATAGGTAGGGTTGACTAGGTTAGAGCATGAAAATTATTGGAGGATGATGTGTGAGAATATTAATTTATGATCATGTAGGTTAATTATCAGGTTATAGACGTCAAATATCCTAAATTGGTCATAGAAGTTGGCCTAATAAGGAAGACAATGAGAAAACCAAGAAGAATGGAGAATGAGATTAGGGATGGGTTATAGTAGATTAGGGATGGATCAAAAAGCATGTGGTTTTAATTAAATACTTATAACACATATCACATTTGAATATAATATTTTGAGATTCTCATATACAATCATAAATTTGCTCTTAAAGTGACCTATCTAACATATTGAGGTTTGTGTAGGGTGAATACATGAGATTTGTCTATAAGACTAATGGTGATATTGAAAATTTTAATACATTTTTTTAAATATGTTATAAGTATGATTAATTATCATATAAATCATTTTTAATTTCATAAAATTATTCACACAAGTGTTTTAAGTCTCGGTTTCTATGGCTATTTTTTGGAACATTTAGGCAATTTTCTATGTGTTAGTAATATTGATGTTCCAAATTCAATTTGCATAGTTTTTAAAAATTTAATGCATATAAATTTTTTATATAGGTCTCATAGGTTCATATTAATGTATTTTTACTCATGAGAAGCTCCTATGAAGGTGTGAAATGTCAAAGGTTATTGACTGGGTTTTGAAGCATCTTTGCAATTCTAGTGAGCATATAGAAATGATTAGTTTGAGGTATTTTTCCATGTGTGGTAAATTATAATGGAATTTGTGATGACCATAAGGTAATGGATTTTTTATCCATGTGAATTGTTAATATGTTTATGTGGAAAATTTGAGTATATACTTCAAATATTCAAGACAAACTTTCTAGCAGTGAGAAGGGCTAATTGTGAGTAGGCCTAATGGTGTGATTCAAGGAGTGAATTGAGATAAATGGTGTTGAATAAATAAGGTAATATTTTTATGGGTATAATTTAAGTTTTTTTAAATTTTTCATCCATTTTTGGAGGCTCAAGATGTTACAAGGTGGTCAAGTTGAAACATGTGCTTTAAGAAGGCCTAATGGTGGTTTTGGTCTTTATGGATGGTGGCCGACCTATGTAATGGTTGTTTCACTTTTGAATTTTTTTAATATATTAAAAGGGTGATATAAGTATGGTTAGGTTTTTATTTGACCAAGGTATTTGAAATCAAGATTCATGCATAAGAATAAGGTTTAATAGGCCTAATTTGATTAGTTAAAATATTGAGGGAATAAGCAAATGAAATAAAAGTTTGGAAACTAGGTAGAGGATTTGAAGACCATAATATAGGTTTGTTTAATATTTCATGAAGTTATAAAAATTATTATACATATATTGATGAAGTTCATATGACCTAATTCTATCAATAATAGAGCTAGTTGAGTGAAGAAGCCTAATAGGCTATTTAAAAGAGATAAAAGAGTGTGAAGAACAAAAGAAGGGGATAATCATCAGCTAAGTGAGAAATAGGTATCCAAAGGTGATGAAAGGTTTTAGGTAACTGAGTTGGTTCTGATTTACCTATGGGGTTGGTACCTCCTTGCAAGTTGGTGGTATCTAAAAGACTAGTTGAGTTGGTGTTTGACTAGTGAGGGGTTGGTGTTCCTTGTGAGGTTATTGCCTCACTAAATCTTGATTCATTGATTATAGGATTCCATTATTGGATATGTTTTAGTGTATTTTATTCCCCATGAGGTTTTCTCACATATATATTGTGTTATTATATTGTATTCTTTTGTATATGCTTGTTTATGCATTGGTTAATGAATGTATGTGAATGAATGATTCATGGATGATACGTGAAATTGAATGATTGTTTTAATGAAACTAATTCTCCCCCCACTCTCATTAATTTTAATTCCAACATAAATCCATCATATTTCTCTTTTATTTTTAATCCTTTGACCCCTATAGACTTTACTTTTAAACTCTCTTATGTTCCAATGCCTTTTGTGTATGCTCAAGCAACCTCATACGCTCATTCTTCTTTGGATATGTAATAGATAATATTTGTAGCTTTAATGGAGAATATTTGTAGTTGATTATAGATATTCAAAGATCCAATAAGGATATTTTTATCTCACTTGGAACATCTTCATAGTTTCTTATAGATATTTAGAGTTGATTGTCTAATCATTTTCAAGGCCCTCAACACCTCATGTACAAAATTTAACCTCTCTTATGATCAAACACTATTAGGTATTCTTTGAATATTTTCTAAAGACCTTCATAACTCATTTAGAGCATCTTCATAACTACTTACATAGATCTTTAGAGCATACAACTTATTTTTCATAGATCACTCATTTCATCATTCTACCTACACTGACCTGTACTCACTCATGCTAATATCAGTGATATAACTAACACTCATCAACTAGTACTCTCACATCACTACTTTCATATAGTAACAAAAATCACTATGCTAGCATAAGAAATCATCATACACATACTTCAAGTCTTACATGACCATGCACCTTCACAAGAACATTTGACATTAATGATAACATTAATACCAAAACTCAATAATTAATGACAATGTTTAATAGCCAAAGATGTTATATACCTTTGATAACTAAGGGCACATAAAAACCTATTTTATTTTAATGTAATTAATGTCAAAATAATAATATGAAAACAACTATAACCATCACCTCTAATGTGAATTCAAGTTAGGTTGGGTGAAGTTATACTTTATTACCAAGTTATTAGTCTTGAGCTCAAATAGTTTTCCCAATAGATAATGCCTCTAAACTTGCAAGGCTTGAACTATTTTAGTTAATTCCATATCTTATAGGGCATAATTTTCCTCATATAGTTTCAAATTTTTGGACTCATAAGTTACAATAAAACCCTCTTGAAGCATTGATTATTACTAATAATTATCCATTTGGATCAGGAACTCTCAACACTGGTGCTACGGTAAGTCTTATTTTCATGTCTTGAAAATATTTTCTCACTTCATTTACCACACAAAATTTTTATTTTTCTATTGAAGAGATGTCATTGAATTTTTTATCTTAAAAAAAGTTGGAGTAAACTTCTTATAATATCCTACCAACCCCAGTAAGCTCCTAAATTCTTAAATGTTTTTAGGTGTTGGCCATTCCATAATGTCTTTAATTTTTTAATAATCCATGAATATTCTTTCTAAAAATATAATGTGCCTAAGGTATTATACCTTTCTTTAAAGGAAATCACACTTTGACAGCTTCCCAAAAAATTATGCTTCCATAAACATTGTAGAACCAACTTTAAATTCTCTATATGTTCCTCCTTAGATTGAGAATAAATAAGGATACCATAAAAAAAGACTAACACAAAATGATATAGATAATCCTTAAAAACAATATTCATGAGATTCATAAATGTTGTTTCCAAATTTCTATCCAAAAAGGAAGAACTATGAACTCATAATGCCTATATTGAATTCTAAAGGTTGTTTTTGGAATGCCTTTTTCCCGAATCCTTAACTGATGATATCCTACTCAAAGATCAATCTTCAAGAAAACTAATACTCCATGCATTTGATAAAAAAACATAATAAATTCAAGGGAAAGGAAACCTATTTTTTATCATTGCCTTGTTTAACATCTTATAATCAATATACAGACAAAGGGTTCCATCCTTATTCTTAATGAACCCAATTGATGTACCCTATGGTGACACACTTGGATAAATAAACCATTTGGATAATATATCTTGAAATTGAGGCTTCAACTCCACTAATTCAATCATCATCATTCTATAGGGGATTTATATGGTGATTTAGACCCTAAAATGATGTTAATTAAGAAATCAAATTCTCTCTTTGTGGGAAGCCCAATATTTTTTCAAGAAAACATCTTGAAAATCCTAAATAAAAATATAATATTTGATATAAGGTTCCTTGGAATCCTCCATCTCATTTATTTTTACAATAAATTCTTGACACCCTTTTTTTTAAGCTTTCCTCAACTAAATTATTGAAATCTATCTAAGCTTAAGCTCCCTCTTTTCTCCATAAATTTGATTTTGTTAACCCAAATCATCAAGACATTCAATCCTTTTAAGTAGACAATCTACCTTGGATTTATGTTGAGCTAACCAATTTACTCTTAGTATCACATCATATAACCCTAATGGAGATGCAAATAGATCCACTACCATAATGAATTCAGGTAGTTTGATATCATCTTCAACCAAACATTTATTAACCTTGACCTTATATTTTTTCTCATATTGAACCAACCATGCATTTACCATAACTCCAAATTTTATAGATAAATTATTAAGCATACTAGGAGCAATAAAAATTTAGTAGCTCTAGTTTCAATCAAAATTAAAATTGGTTGAGCAAATAAAGTACCTAACAAATAAATATGAGAACCCTAAAACTCAACTTGATGGTTATCACTAGTTTTATAAATTCTCTACTGAAAATATCCTTGATATGGAGTGGAACCCTTAATTTTACCATATAATTTTCCCCAATGCATTCCCTAGTGTAATGATCACCTCCATAGATGAAGCATCCACTAGGTGGTCCTTTCTTTTCATATTATTTATTTCCCTTGAAACCTCCTTTGAAACCATTACCTAGTTTCATGTTCCTTGAATCACTATTAAACTTGGCATTCTAATTCTTGAAATAGATTTTAGAATTACCACTCCTCTTTCAATCCTTCTTTTTGAAAGTCATTTTAGGACCTCCAAACTTCTTAAACTTTTATTTGACTTGATCAAGTGAATCCAACTTCTTCTCCTACTTTACTACCTTTTCAAAGACTTGATCCATAGTAGATGGCCCATACACATCCACTTCACATGCCCATACACATCCACTTCACATCCAATTTGTGTTTTTAATCCCATAAGTAATAAGTAATTTCCTAATGTGAAATATCTCATCTACCAGATACTGAAGAACATACTTTAGGATCTTAGTGAATTACTCCTATTACACATTAACTAAAGTGTCTCCCTAATTTATATTATTAAAATATATTAGTTTATGATCAAAATAAATTTGGGGCAACCATCATGATATCAACAAGGTCATGAACTATTCATACATGATGGTGGTAGAGTCAAGGTTCAGCTCTAATTTCTTATTTTCCCACCATGTATCTACTTCACCAGCTAATTTTAAGCTCCCTAAATTGATTTTATAACTTTAGAGTAATTATGTATCTCAAAATACTTTTCCATCTTAGTTATCCATGCTTTATCTCTATCTCTCAGAATGGTTCCATTAAAATTGGGTGGTTTAACCTTCTTCATGTCACATGCAAGCTCAATAACAACACTTGATATTACATTTTGAGGTACCTCCTCTTATCTAGGTAACTAAGGAAATTATTGCTTAGTAGGATGTTCTTCAGGTTCATTATGATTATTCTCCTCAATATGGACATGAAATTCCTATTCCATGGCAACCTTATAGTCCTTAGTCTCATTCATGGCTACAAGAATATGATTAATATTTACACCTTGTTTAGAGGCAAACTGATTTGGGTTAATTGGAGGGTTAAAATTATTGGGATTTGATGTACCCTTACCAATTAGCCTTTGACATGACATTCTTCTTTCTAAATATAGAAGAATAAGAATATGTTAGTGGACTAATTAAGTCCAAGAGTTTGAGCCTCAACTTTGATGCCATAATGTAACAACCCCTCAGGATTAACTAAACTTAAGTTAAATTTTTTTTATCTCAACTTTATAATTAACTCAACATAAATGATCCCTAACTAAATTCATCATTTAAGATAAACTATGCTATTAACCAAAAGGTTAAGTGTGTGATTCATTTAGATAGTGATCAATATAACATATGCTAATTTGCTTTCATAAATTCAATAATATAATGTATAATAACAATCTAAGTTGATAATTCAACCACTATAGATTAAGTAATATAATAAGTATAGATAAATTATAGCCAATTGCTATTGTGATCCAAATTACATAAAATAGTACAAGTATACAATATTACATATCTGAATAATAGATTATAATTGTATAATGTTCCATAAAACGTACAAGTCTTAAAGAACTCATTAATATCCAAAAATAATCTAGAGTAAATCATCTATTAATTGAGTCCTATAAGCGGAGTGAGAGTATCATCCAAGTGATTTTCTAGACCAACCACTAACCATTGATACCCCACACAATATCCCAAAAAGGGAAGGATCCTACTTTCACGGATGGGTAAATAGTGATAGTGCATAATTAGAAAAATTCAAATAGAAACCAATGTGTTGTAATATAACTATCACATACAAGATATCATAAATAAATACATTCTAACGTGATATCATGCAATACATTCAAACTAATCAAACATGTGAAATGCCAATGTTCAAACCATAAGCATTACTTTGGCTAAAGTTTTAATATAGTTTTATAAATCTCAAGATCGATCAAATTCACAAACACAACTCAATTTAATAACTTGAATCTACCTATTAAAACCACTAAGTAAGTATGTGAGTTCTATTACAGCTACTTATTTAATGTCAATAATATTAGATAAGCATACTAATTCTAAAACTCATCAATTTTAATCATATATAGATTTACATAATGAATTACATAGAATGTATGAGTACAAAGACATCATAATATTTTTTACACCTCATTATTATGATCTAAATACCATAATCAACTAATAAACATTTAAATAATCTTATTTTATATTAATAGCTAAAATAAAGAACAATAGGAATCATTTAATTATCTACAAAAAAAATTAATGATTATTTACTTGTAAACCTATTTTCACTTAAGTTAAAATTTATATTAAATACTAAAATAAAACATATATAATACCTTATTACAATGATATTCATATAAACCCTTAGTATTTCTTTATAAAAATCCAAAAAATATACCAAGAAGTAATCGTCTAATAATTAAAAATATGTCAAACAATGTTTGATTCCAAGTAAGCTTCAAGATTAATTTTAAATGAAATAATTTTTAGTTTTAAATTACACACTAGAAAAAAATGACACATATTAATTTACATATTATTCCATATAAGCATTTGTAAATGAATAGCCATTCCAATATCATAGAAGATTCAATTGCATACTTACATGTGTGTGTGTATATACATGTATGTATGTATATATGTATGCATACATGTATAAACACACACACACACACACACACACACACACACACACACACACACACACACACACACACACACACACACACACACACACACACACACACACACACACACACACACACACACACACACACACTTGTGTGTGTGTGTGTGTGTGTCTATATATATATATATATAATACACAACTTTAACTCACAATATAATTTTAATATTTTTTTCAAGTTACTTCCTTAAAATCAAATAATAATAAGTGGTTTGGTATAAATCTAAAACATAAAATGCAAATTCCATATCTCCATGAACTGATTAATAGCTATAAGCATGACTATCAATAGTTGGTCCTCTAATTATTTGAAACACTAAAGTATTCAAAAGTAATAAAACGAATGAAATATTTTTAAAATATTCAAACCATATAACTAAATACTCAGTTTAAACATCCATACACCTATAGTCCCAATATTGGTAATAAATTATAATAAAGCATAGATTTGTTTTAGCCATTTTTAAAAACAACAATTGAAACAATATTTATTTGAACCATGAATGAATATAAAAAACATTTATCAATTTATTTGCTCCTATCTAAGTTTCCAAAGTTCCCATTAAATCAATCATTAAGTAAAAACATTTGTTTAATATATATATTAAACAATCAAATGAAATATGCCTTCAAATTTATATACACAATTGTCTAACAAGACAAGGTTAGGATTCTGTTGGAAATATTGTCATTGATGTCAAAGGTTTAGCATTATTGCTAATAAAGGCCCCATTGCATTTAATATTGTTTGTAATAAATATATCTTGGCTAATATGAGTTAATATTTATTTAATATTAACGAATATATTTTTGGTTGTATATGAGACAAAAGAAGGGCCAATGGAGAAGTCAAAGAGCCATGGGGTGAAGACAAAAGAAGGATGTGACGCATTTTCCCATGAAGAGTCATTTTGGGGAATACCAAGAGTCACCAAGTGAAGACAAAAGAGTAAGGGCGAATTTCTCATGAAGGGACACTTTAAGGAATACAAAAAGTCACCAAAGATAAGGACAAAAGTGGGAAGGACGTTTTTGGTCATGAAGGGTCACCACATGACTTTTCAAATGCTTGGATATGAAGGGTCATCCAAGATTGGCACCATTTTCCATGAGGATTGAAAAGTCACAAAGGGGGAAGGCCAAAAGTCATTTGGAAAGCTATAAATAAAGGCTTGAGTAGCCATTTATAATATGGAAGTGAGAGGTTGATTTGATATTGTAATATCTAGCTTAGAAGAGCAATTGTGAGAGATGAATATGATTTGTATTTGTTATATCTAGCTTAGAAGAGCAAAGGTGAGAGAGAGGAAGGAGATGTTGTATTGATCTATCTTTGTTGAGATAGCAACATTGAGATATAGGTGTGTGGTATACACAAAGGGGTTGGTGCTCTTATGGGTTCGTGCTCACGAATTGTTGCTGGGTTGGTTCTCGACAAAGGGGTTGGTGCTCCTGTGGGTTGGTGCTCGGCAAAGGGGTTGGTGCTCCTATGGGTTGGTGTTCATGAATAGGTGTTGGGTTGGTGCTCGACAAAGGGGTTTGAAGCTCCTGTGGGTTGGTGCTCATGAATTATAGCTGAGGTTTGTACTTGGCAAAGGGGTATGGTGCTCTTGTGGGGTTGTTCTCATAAATATATTTGAGATTGATTCTCTGTGGTTTTTCCCACATTGGGTTTTCACATTATATCTGGTGTCTCTCTCTATCTTATGTGATATTTATTGTTTGATTTTTATTGCATATCTTGAATGTTTGATTAAGTGGAATTTGATAAAGGGAAAGATTTATAAGATATATAATATACTGATTCACCCCCCCTCTCAGTATATTCCATGCTTAATAATTGGTATCAAAGCAGGTTTCTTCAGAAAGAGTTTAACTGCTTGAAGGTAGATCAAAGAAAAGCATAAGATGGCCAAGCAGCTAAAGAAGGAGAATCAAGAGTTGAAATATGTGGTTGAAGCTCTTAAGGAAAAGATGTGTATCTTGGATTCTAAGTTGGCTATAGAATTAAAAGAGAATAAGATATTTATTTAGGATCTTAAGAATCAATTAGAGGTTGCAAATTCAATTTTAGCATCAAAAGAAGAACAATGTAATCATTTGAAGGATGAGTTAGGTTCTTTAAAGGATAATCATGAGAAGCTTATAATCAAGGTTGAAAAAGATCATGAAATATTAGTCCAAGGAAAGAAGGATGCAGGTTTTGAAGGCAAATCAAAGAAGTCGATTAGGCAGCTCAATGCTTTCAAGTTTTCAAATTCTTTTCATGGCCATTGTTTTATTTGTCATCATGTTATTAATGTATGTTTTGTTTTGTTTTATTTTGTTTATAAAAACTATGTAAAGATAGTGGAATTTTATTTTCCATCAAAAAATATCATTCAAGGACTTCAAAAAACAAGTTATGATGATTATAAATACATGAAATAAACTAGGAAAAACATTTTAATTTATCTCTGCAACACATGCCACACACATTTAACCCACATGGTACATAGTCACAAATAATGGAATAAGATAAACATACAAAAATATCAACCCTTGTATGATCTCATAAATGTAAACACACTAAAAAAGTTAAATCAATATGTAAATATGATAATCAAACACATATAAATGCATAAAATCCATTAGTAACTCAATGCATGCTATAATCAATAATATCTACCAATTAACACATAAAAAAATGATACATCCAATATAATAATACACCATCCCCCACTTATCTCCATATACACCATCCTCTCCAATAATACCCTCCCTTAGTCATAGTCAAGAGGTTGGACTTCATCCTGCATCCACCTCAGTAAAAGTGAACAGTAGTTAGACCACATCATGTAAAAATCATAATAAACTATTGTAACTGAGTATATAATATAATCATGATTAAAATTTATCATAATAGAATATCATGATCATAATTTAAATATCATGATCATAAGTGATAAACACTTTTCATAATCAACACATAACTAATCCAGTTACTTAACACATCAAGTAAAATAGTCACTAACCATAGAATCAGTAATAATATGTCTATAGGAAAATGTAACACTTAGGGACATCATTTCTTATGGAGTGCCGATCTTTGACACTCTAAAATTATTCCACCCTAACAGTTCCTACCTAAAACCTAATTAGAGGTGTTTTCACTTTTATTCCACCCATGTAAACTAATAACCCACCCTTATTTACCTCTTCAAGCTATGTGCCTCCCACATACACTCTTCCTACATAAACTATCCACGTGCCACCTTTTGTACCTTTGGGCTATGTAAAACCATATACACCCCTCCTCAATAGATCACCAACCCTTATATATCTATAAGTATTTCTTGGATTATTTCACTTTACCCTATCAAGCCTCTTCCATCCCTCCTAGTGGTTACCCAAGCAACCCCTATTCAATCCCACACTTTCAATCTATCTTGACCACATCAACAACTAACTTTAAAAACATGGGGACTTATGTTGAATAACTTAAGGAATCCATAAAACTTAACATATGTGGATTTATTCTCCCACATCACCTATTAAACCTTCCAAAGTTCAAATGAGAATGTGATCCAAAATAAACATGTTAAAGATTATGACATGGTTGTGAGGGATATTTTACCTTGGGATGGATTTATTTCTAAAATATTTGATAAAACCATACAAGGAATAATACTTTATTTTTATTATGTCCTCCCCTAAGGGTATATTCATTCCTTCTAAAAATTAATGGTTGAGTTTGTCAAAGCTTTTGATTTGAACAAGATTATGAATATTGGAATTTTGAAGTTACTCCAAATCAAACAAAAATACAATGAATAAATGGTTTCATGTCCTTTATTCACATATAAATGCTCCTCATATGGACTAGAGAGAGTTGTGTTACCTCTTCCTTCACTACCTTAACAAGGAGATGAGGGACGATGCTAAAAAGTTCACCTACTAGTCCTATGAAGAATCTCTTGAGAGCACCTTATAAATAGATCAAGTGGCCATTGAAAATGGTAGACAAACCTATTAGGCTAATAATTGAATCTATACCTAAATCCAAAATAATGAGGGTTTTAAAAATGTAAACCAAGCAAAAACCAATAACTTAAGCCCTAAGGACCTAAATTGAAATAGAAACACAACCAGTGATGGCATGACTGATCAAGGTAATAAGCCTATATTGTTCCCAATAACCCATATCAGACCATGAATAATGAAAATTCCATTAAAAATTTGGGTATAAAAAACCAAAATATCACACCTTCATTTCATTCATTTGAATTTTATCATCCACCACATTGAAACATGCAGTATCAAAATCAAGACTATAACCAATTTCAACATGTTGAGAGTTTTCCTTAATTTTAAAACCAATCCTATTACCAAATAAATAATAAAATAAGGTTTGGTTAATAGGGAAAAATTAAAAGGAATAGGGATTATAATCCTAATTCTTACTATCTTTTTTTCTATGTTGTTGGACATGATAATCAGAACTATAGGGAGTATAAAAATTTTATACATAGACTCATAGAAGATGAGAGACAAAATTTTGTGGACATTTTCATAGGAATTTTTATCACCAAATATTTCACCCTAGATGAGGTTGTTCCATGCTACTCTAATATTTGGGAAAAAATGGAATACTTATAGGTATGTGGGTTTACCTATAGTAGAAGTAGACATCTAGGTTTAAAGGCTAGCTCCCTAACTTTACCTTGAAGTGTTTATCACCTACACTAACTATTTGCTTATGGGAAAAAGTATAGAATTATTCATCAAATAAAGCTACTCTAAGGGGCTGATACACCATAAATATTTCCACAAGGACATTATACTTCTTTCACTAAGAAACATGACCTAATACACTATCTTTAAAGTCTTAGAATGCTTTAACATTATTTTTTAATATGAAGGTGATATGCATGAGGACTATCCAAGGTAGATGAACTAAAGACAAATTGAAAACACTATGGATACTTTTACACTTGAAAAAAACCCATACACTTAACAATACTTCATATGACCTACTAGAGTGGAATAACTTGCATCAACCATGGAAGGATGAGAGAAAGCAAGGATAGATGAATATCACTTAGCTATTCACTATACATATATTCACACACTTTAACAAGATGAGATTTAAACTAAAACTAGATTGTATTTATTGTTCAAATTCAAATTAAAACATCAAAATAGTATGGTTTCACCATACATGGTGTGGAATTAGTCTAAAAGAGCCAAAATGGCTATTACTTATAGGATGTGAGAGAGGAGATAAGATAATGAAGGCCAAAAGTCACAAAAATAATTTTTAAGATGAGAAAAGGAGATACACCTATAAGATAAAGGAATATGGAATATAACATGCAAATTTTACTTGGACAAATGTCCCTTAGAGCATAAAACTTCTAAAGTGTGGCATAGGACTCTTCAACTTGCTCCTTAAAAACTACCTTCATCATTTGACCTTGCATGAGAGCTCCATAATAGACTAGGGATAGATGAGATGATTGAAATATGAAGGGGAGGTTAGAAACAAACCTTAACATGAATTGGTTGTGTCCCTAATCATTTAAATTCTTTTGTATAGGATTTATCACTACCTATAATCATAATCACCCTCCTTTCACTCACCCTTCACACTTGACACCAAGATGGTCTTCAGTTTTCCAATCTAATACATGTAGGGGAGTGTAAAATACTTTTAAATAATGCTCATGCCCTTAGATTCATTATGAAGACCTTAAAAGGCCTCCCACTTGGAGTTTTAACCTTCTCACTTGGTGGTCATTCCTTATTCACTATTGGTTGAGATGAAGGTGTAAGTAGAGGCACTTTTAAGATTTTTTAAAGCATAAAATGAGTATGAGAAGTTATATTAGGTCCCATGATAACTACCAAAGTTATTTACATCTTTTTAAACCATTATATACCTACACAACATAAAATACTATCAAGAAAATCCATTCTTCACCCTATTCATACAAGTAGGGTATAGCTCAGTCTAATGGGAAGGATCCTTGGAGAGTCCTCTCCAAGTTTTAATCATCTCCCAAGCCATTATATCTCATATATATGCCTCTCCCTCATCTTTCCCATTGGGTCATTAGAAAGGGTTTTAGAGGGTTTTAGGTGGTTTTAGCCTCTAAGAATTGTTCATAAAGTTATGACATTGGAGCCCTAAAAAAAATTCACTAGAAATTGTTTCACACCCTCTTTAAAACCTCCCAGCTCCTCCAGCTCCCATGTTATGTGTCCATATAGTTGTAAGATTCCAAACTTGCCTTTTTGAGCTACTTTCTTCATTCTATGCAGGCCTGAGTTGGTTTAAGACAAAACATGGATTTTATGTGGTTTCCTTTGAAATTTTAAGGATTTGACACATGTTATAACCTCATATTACAGTCATAAATTATGTTTAAAGACTCATCTAATGCTATAAGTAGGATTAGAGCCCCTTAAGGGCATTAGGCCTAGTCTAGACCTAAAGGTCTTGATTGTGTTTCATTACTTAGGAGTATTATGTATAAATTAAAACACCTAGGAAGGATTACCTATGTTCATTTATGTCTACAATATATATTCACATCTCCTTACAAGGTTTTGAGACTCTTTGGCACCTTTCTTTCATAATTGACCTACTAGCTTGTAGATTTTTCATCTTAGGAGTGCCCTCTATCTAAGATAGAATAGAGGGCACATACTATAATTCCATAGGGAATAAAATTAATTGATCTAATTTAATAGGTCATAGAGACCTTATACACAATGTTTCAAGCTTAGATCAAGCTTATAGCACCTCTAAACACCTTAAAACCTCAATATAAACTCCTGAGTAACTCACTATGTGTAGGCTTTATGTCATGTCCCCTTTTTAGTTGACATGTGCAGAGTAGATGATTAGCCTATTATGCGACCCTTGTAGGCTGATGAGATGGATAGAGGGTCTTGATGGAGCTGGGCTTGGCTTTTGTTTGGGCTCTTTCGGACATGAATTAAGGGAGATATTAATATTTGATTGATTTAATCAAATATTAATTATTTGGTCCAATTTTAATTAATTATTAATTATTAATTATTAATTATTAATTATTAATTATTAATTATTAATTATTAATTATTAATTATTAATTATTGGGTCTAATTTTAGGATCCTAATTCTAATTTAAGAATTGGTCTAATTTTAAGACCCTAGTTCTAATTTAAGAAGCCCCAGTTCTAATTTAAGAAGCCCTAAGTCTAATTTAAGGGAATCTAATTTTAACAAGCACACTTTTGGAAGGGTATAAGGATATCTCATGGGAGAGAGTTTGTATTCATGACTATTATTGATATTGATTCTTGTTAAGAAATTCTTCTGTGAAGACTGAACCAAGGGTTCCAGGATTCCATTTGCATTGAAGAACGTCAACTCTTCATTGTGTGTGATTCAGAGGTTGTGAAAGATCAGCTGATCTATTGCCAAATTGAGAGATAACTTCATACAGAATTTATCACAGGTGTTTACAAGTTTGAGAGATAACTTCACACAGAAGCTATCACAAGGGTTTACAGGTATTTCATTATTTTGGGTTTTTGATTCAAGAATTATCCAGATATATATCTTTGTATTAGCCCATAATTCTATAGATCAGGATCAAGCATATAGGTTGTGTGACATCAGCGGCCGTACGACTTCCGTACAGATCTATGAAAATCCGTACGCACCTACAAAAAGTTCAGGCACTGACATCGGTAAACAGGGACCTACAGAGACCGACATCGGTCGACATATTATCGACATCTGCAAGTTAACGACTACAGGTCGACCGACGACGGTATTATAACTGATGTCGGCGACTGTGTTTTTACACAGCAGGCCGAGACATACCAGATTTAGACTAGTTTGCAGAATATTCAGGCTATTAAGGCCGTACTTTCAATATTCTTTGTATACTTGACAGAGGATCTCTATTTTAAGCTTATGAGCAAATAAATAAGAATTTATACTATGATTTATTTATCTATTTGAAGATATTTTGCAGAAATTCAGATAAGCAATTCAAAGCTTTTGTTTTGATATTCGGAGGGATATTACACTTTATATGCTGACTATAGGTTACATTGTTAGAGCTTTTCTTTACAATGTTTTCTTATATTGAGCATAAAATGAGGTGCATATACTTATAATTGAGGTTATCTTACACATATTATCACTCACAACTTTTCCTAACCTTTCATTTCATTCCTTTTATTTTGACAAGTCTAGATTGCAAGTTATATGATTGTGTTATTTGCTCTAATAGGTATACTTGTAGGTGAACACTAGTATATTAGACTTTGAATTATTTCCCCCATGATATTATTAAAGCCTAAAATGCCATTTTAAATTCATCTAGACTTTCTCAATTAAATTTCAAGTTATGCCAACCTTGAGACAGTCATACCTTAGTACATAGTCACTTTACCACTAGGTTGTAAATGGTTATCTAACAACAAAAGGCACATGTAGGTTTCATTTCATCCTTGAAACATATGTTTCACACCCTATTATCTTTTGAATTTTTTAAAAACTAACTTCAAATATAAAAAAATCATGCTTGTATTTCTAAGCACCAAGATTTACTTTATGAAACTATAGGTACCTTTTGTCAGGTTGTAAGTGACCTTTTAGGGAACAAGGGTGTACCTATAGGTGGTAGTATAGATCAAGACCTTGTATTCTCACTCTTTTTCATCACTTTAAAACAATATTTTTCCTCTCAACCTAATAGTATAACTTAACATGAATTTATTCTCTTGTCTTTCTATCTTAGAATATAAGGTCACCTAGAGTTCATGATACTGTAGAGAATAATGAAAAAGTGCAGTGAATAAATACATAGATTTGATGCCTTCTAATCATCACTTGTGGGACCAAAAACCCATTCTAATTTTGAAATATATTAACTCTAGGATAGGGATCTATGATATGATCATTTGGATCCATCTATGACTTATGTTATTTCATCATATGGTAATACTAAAAGTACACGGGGCTATATTTTGGAGCTTTTAAGGAAACTTGTCCATGAACTCATATTTTTTCACTTAAAGTGACTTATCAATTATACCTATCAATCTATGGAATTAATCATGATTTTCATGGTATTTTAAAAATTCTAAGACCTTAAAGAAGGTCTCAAAACATGTTCACACTCCGCCATGAAACATTCTCAGGTCTTTGTGGGAGCTTGTAGATGCACACATAGTAGCAGACAAGGTAGTGAGGGTAGAATATAAACTTGCATAGTATATGTTTCTTATAACTAGTTCTAACCTATTATCAATATTCCAATTTATTTTTTACCATATTAAATTAATTCAAAGTTACATGCCCTATTTAAACTTGATATTCTCTTGTAGGCACCTATAGGTGCACATTAATGGATTTTATATGGAGTTGAATTGGTTATCATAGTTTACATACATCATTTGAGTGTTTGGTTTGAATTTTTAATATTGTAAGAAGATGTTTATCTTATTAAAATTATTATGGAATCTCTATGAACATGCTTAGGACCTTCATATACCATGGCTCAATTCATTGCAAGTAGAGAATTGACTATGTATCACATCCTTGATTGTAACTTATTTGGTATTAGACTTGGAGAGTGAAATTAGAAGTGGAGAGAAATTTAAATGACATGAAAATCATAATTTATAATATTTTATATTCATTTTAGACCACTATAGGAAATGACAACCTCTGTAGTTGATGATCATGTCTTCAACTTAGCAATGGTGACCTTAACCTATAATTTGAAATGTTTATCTCCTTCACTCACCTCCAAACATGAAAAAAAGAATGGTAACCATGAAATAAGGATTTATACATCCTCTTTAAGTAATTTCATTAGCTATATTATACATATGAGCTCATTCAAAATCAAAACCTGTAGGGTATGGGTATTAGAAAACAAAAAAAGATAGTCAAATTATTACGAATGCTTCATAAATCATGGGAAAAAATTATTTGAAATCCTACCATGAAAATTAATTAGGCCATGTTTAATATCCACCACCAATATAATTTCACTTGAAACCTCTCTTACTTGTCGTATCATCAGAAGACCTGTTGAGCAGTTTTGCACTTCTAGTGGAGTGACGGAGAAGAGAAATGTTTTTGGTCCATTTTTTCTACTTAAAAAGTATATAAAGCATTAAAATGGACTTATGGAATTTTAAACGTCATTACATAAGGTTTCCATAAGTGTCATATTCCTCCATAGGTCATACAACTACAAAACCCCCTTTGTTTCAATTATTTTCTCGATTTCACTTAACACCTACATGTTTTTTATTTAATAATATCAGTTAATGATAGGTTATAACATATTATACATTTAAAGGAAGTTTAGGACACTTTAAAACCTTGTAAAACTAAACTTCCTTCATTTATGACCCAAATATGACCCTTAGGTGACATAAAATGACATAAGGACTAAATTGGACTATGAAAAATCTATAAACACATTAAATGACATAAAATTGACCATGAAAACCATATATCATCCTAATATACCCCTATATAAAGATTTAGACTATAGGGGGTTGACCTATTTTGACTTGTGGTCAAAATAGTTAACATTCTTGGTGATTTCCCAAGGGTGGTATGCTTGCTATAACAAGATCAATAGCCTAATCCTATCCATTACTCCATGGAGTCACCTATGTACAAGTTTGATACATAATTTGACTTTTAAACCACACCAAACACAAAGGAAAGACACACAAAATAAGACACACCAAGGAAACTAACATGTATTCTCAATAACACTTATGGAACACAACACACACACAATTAAAATAGAGACACACACCTAATCTAATATTTACAAGAATTCACTCTTGAGGTGAAAGACATCTTACAATACTTCAACCAAGTTCAAATATGGTTCCTCTTTCATCTTCGTCACTCTATGATGGAAATCAAGCATGAGAAACATATTCATCATCAATCACTTAAATATGTTAATAGTCAAGAAGCTTACCATCTTTGAATCTCCTCATGTCTGCAAGTGGAATATTTAGAGCCTTCATAAATGATCTCTTTTGATTTCTAAAGTTTTTAATTGGATCTAAAATCTTCTTGATATTTTTCATATTTGATCTACACTCCTCAAACTATAGGATAAGAGTGATGACATCTACCTCATCTTTGTTCTCTACTTGGGTAGACTATACTTGATGTATATGATCCTTAATTTCCTCTTATTTATGATCCAACACCTCTGAATATGTCTTTACCTCAGATGGAGCTCTTGGCTATTCTTTAAACATAACAAAATTTGTCTTAGACTCATGAGATTCCTCTATGATTGCAGACTCTTGGACAAGAGATTGATGTCCATCTTCTTTCATATAATGACACTCATTATTAGGCTTGATGAAAAATCAACAACCTATTAATTAGTTTCATCAACAAGATTGAAATCAGATATTTAATTATTCAGAAGAGAAGGGATCTTACCCAGCTGGTCAAACTCTTGACATATGGCAGTAAAAATTTACCTAAAGTCATCTTTTTATTCCTCATGAATGTCATAATCAAGGGTATATTCATCAATTTTAGGAAAAAATACATAATTCTTCTCACTATAGTGATCAATTAGGTTCTTAAATATATCATAATCATATACTTGGATAAAGTAGTTACTCTTAGTAACTTATGAGAAAGAATGCTCAACACTTACCTCAGCTCCCTAAAATGGTTCCTCATGGATGATATAGGTGACAAGGTAAGTTTACTCAAAGTGTTTATAAGGATCATGCTCATAATAATCTATGCCATACTCATCTAGAAATAAGTCAGCTATGCCTTAAAGTTTTGAAACACCATCATCCACATTAGACTCTTTCTCATTGACTACACAATTCAAATTTGAACTTGACTCTACATAAGGTTCAATGTGAAATGTAGTAAGAGACTAAGTTATTATGGTAACCTTAGTTCCATTCCTTGTTCTAAAGGATAAGAAAGACTAATCAACTAAAAGGTAGCCACTTATCTTGGCTTAAAATATATGAAAAGTAGGGTTTTTTTAGTAATGGATATTTGTTAAGTCACAAATATTCTAATTTTTAGATTTTGGTTTTGGTGATTTTTTAGGGTCAATAGATGGGACCAAATCATCAAAATTTTAGGGATATATATTATGTTTTGGGTTATCTCACCAAACATTTACAACATTATCTTAAAAAATAGTTTAATTTTCCACATATATATACCCCTCAATCCCAATAGCAAACAACAAAACATTTATGAATCCTGATTAATTAAATGGCATAGCCGAATGACCATGTTAAATGACATGGCCAAAAAATAGTGCCAAATGACCATGTTGAAAAACATTACCAAATGATGCTACTAAAAAAGGAAAATAATAAGGAAACCAAAATTTCAAATAAAACTCAACATGTGCACCTTTAAGTTAGGAATTGGTGAAGCTGTCTCTAACAACCATGTCATGGATCCACTAGATAGCTTCAAAATACATACAAAAACATATGAATTAGATTAAAAAAATAGTCCACATGAAAAATAAGGAAACCCTAGGTGACATAAATATTGAACCCATGTAATAGTTTGGTTTTTATACACCAAGGGTTTCATCTTTTTCAATGTATTTTTTTTAGAGAGCTCGTATGCTCCAAATGGATTTTGTAGTGCTAAAGCCTAAGGCCCAACTCCTAAGGGCTTAAACTTAGTATATTAACCATACCTATAACTCATCCAAAATTATCAATATCACCTACACAACATTTATAGTATAAATAAATGGCTCAATAGTATGATAGAGCTAAAAAACTTGACTAGATGGCAAAGTCAAATGGCTTAACTGAATAGCTTGGCTGAATAGCTCAACCAAATGACATAGATAGATGACTATGCCCTTAATAGAGATAAACAACTTAGTTAGATGGAAATACTAGATGGATATGACCTTGGTAGATCCAAATATATTGGTTAGATAACATATCCACATGGTTTGGCTAGATGACACAAACATATGACTATGCCCTCATTAGAGCCAAATAACTTGACCAGCTGGCAAAGATGCATGACTCAGCTAGTGGTAGAGCTTGATGGCTCTACCGATGATAGAGCTTGATGGATATACTAGTGGTAGATATTTATGGATATACTAATGGGATATTTAAGTGGATCTACCCATGGTAGAGCCTAACAATTATCAATGCTAGAGCTAAACATGGTAGTGTCATTTGGCTCTACCATGGGTAGAGTTGTTCATCTCTCCTAATGATAGAGCCATTCATCTACCACAGGGGTCAAAAAACTCACCCATAATTAAGAATTACTAAATAAAATCCTTTAGTATTGTCTTTTAAATACCTTTTTTGGCTTGAAAATACCTTGTTTGGCTTGAGAATACCTTGTTTGTAAGTTAAGGGGTATATGTCAAAAATAATGTGTAATCTATTCAGTACCTAAATCTATGTGGTAGAATGGTGATTTACAAAACATTTTGGACATGTTGATTCACCATAGATATAAATCAGATTCACCTAAATGAATCTAAGGGGGTTTCAGATATGGACTCTTAAAATGAACCCTACTTGAAAGGCAGATTACAAAATGAGCAGGAAGGTCAACAACAACAATGTCTTAGAGGATGGGGAAACTAAGATAGTCATGGAGAAAAACCTTCAATCCTTTGATCAAACCTATTGTCTTGGTAGGTTTACCATCTAAATAAATCACTCCTTTTCTATGGGGTTCATATTTTAGGCCTAACTTATTAGCTACAACTTTGGGCATGCCTAATGTAAAGGCACCACTATCAACTATGCAATTGTGTACTAGTTTATCCCCCACTATGAGAGTGAGGTAGATAGGTAGAGGATTCTTAACTTTAGTAGATGGTTATATAATTTTTTTAGGGGAATTTGTAATATCAACATGACCATGACTTTTACTTGAAGGTGAAAGACTATTAAGGATAGTGGATAACTATTTTTTTAAGAGCTCCTTCTGGCTAGGCATATGAAGGACATCCCAAAGGGAAATAGATGCCTTATCATTATTTAATTAATACATTATGTTTGGATCAAAGTTTATTACCTTATATTGAGTATTTAAAATAAAATAATTTTTTAAAACTTGAGGAATTGAAGCACTTTGAGTAGACCTTACCATATTTTGATTTAGATGAGGTGTAAGACTGTTTGGGACTATTATGCTTGTAATCATGCCTTGCTACCTTGTAGGAGGATTATGTGAACTTGTAGGAACATTAATATCAATTCCTAAATCCTTAATATTTTCTCTAGTTTTTTCTACAATAAAATTTATTTGATTGAGCATAAAAGTGTCCTCAACTAGGAAGTTGGTGAAGCTTTCTCCATGAGGTTGCTAATATTCACTTGATTACATCATGATTTCATCTTTATCTAATAGTAGAGGAGTGATTCCTCCTTGAGTAACTAGAGCCTATTATTCAACCTCATTGGCATCCATGAATTGGACTTATTTCCAATCTTCTTTGTACACTAAGTTGCTATGCTAGTGGTGAAATTAGGATTGTACACATTGGCAGGCCTATTGAAGTTAGGTGGCCCTTGACCTCTTCCTCACCCATATTGTTGACCATATTATTTTTTATAGGTATATGGGTTTTTATGAGCACTTTTTTTCATATTGGCTTGCCTAATATAAACTCTTAACATCTAAATTTTTACATATGGATCCATTGCATAGACTTTGGCATGGCATTAACATTAGGAATCTTAGTAATGTTTAGAGTATTATTAGGTAGTGAAGGCATAAACACTTTTTGAGGTATATTTATAGCTTTAATGATGCTATTAGTATCTCTAATTTCAATTTCATATGCTTTGGAAAGAGTGAAAGTACCCATGGATTGAAGCATGATGGTAATATCAGTACTAATGGATCTCAAGTATGTAGGAAACACAAAGATAGCAATTGGTCTCATGGGAGGAGGAAATATATACAATGTATTTTAAAAACTCTCATTTAAGTCATGAATTATTTATATGAGGTATTTTTGATCACATTAAACTAATGTATGACATAAGTATGGTCACATTCATCTTCAAACCTTGAAGTTATAAAAACTCTAAAGCCATCCCATGTTGTGATGCATCCACCAAGTAAAGTCCTATACCAATTAAGTTATTTTTATATTAGGGACATGGAAAGGACTCTAATGGAATTATTCTCCTCAATTACATTGTGAAAACTATAAAAATTAGAGATATCCTTGATGTGTTCACTAGGTGTAACATGACCTTCACCATTGAATGTGGGCACACTCGTTGTAGCATTAGGGGGAATGGCATCATAGGCATCAAGATGGATTGGATTTTAAATATTAAATTTATGGAAGGCATGTTTCCTATCCATGATTTCTTTCAATTCTTCACTTTCTTGGCTAGCAAAATCTTCTTCCTCGTCAAAGGGCAGAATAGGCTGAGGGTGTTAGATTTCAAGAGGAATTTCAAGTTGAATAGGTGGATTGATAGGATTGAAAGCTCTACTAGATGATGACATAGTAAGGACCATGAATTATGAGATTAAATATATGAAAAAAATGGTATACAACCATATTTTACCTTGAATGGAGTTTCTAATGTTGATTAACAAACCAATTTGTAGCTGATGTTGTCAAAGACAACATTCACCTTGACAAGTTGTCTTGAAGACAATGGGTCCCACCAAGAGTGACATAACTATTATCACTAAATATTTAATCTTATAAGAGGTTGTTTAAGCCTAATATAATATTTGGGAAACATTTTAATAATTTTAGGTATGTGGGTTTACCTATACTAGAAGTAGACATATAGGTTTAAGGGATAACTCCTTAAATTTACCTTGAAGTGATTATCACCTACACTAAGTATTTGACCATGGAAAAGGGATAGAATTATTCATGAATTAAATTTGATCTAATGTGGTGATACACCATAAATATTTACACAATACCATCATACTTCTTTCGCTAAGAAACAAAACCTTCAACACTAGTTTTAAAGTCTTTGAATGCTCTAACATTAGTATTTCAATATGAAGGTGATATGCATGAGTACTATCCAAGTTAGATTAACCAAAGATTAGTTTCAAACACTAGGTATAATTTTACATTTTAAAACATACCCATATACTTAGCAACACTTCATATGACTTGCTAGAGTGGAACAAGTTGCATTTAACATGGAAGGATTGAGAGAAAGTAAGGATAGATGAATATCACTTAACTATTCACTATACATCTATTCACAGACTTTGAAAATATGATATATGAACTCAAAATAGATCATATTTAATATTAAAATTTAAATTAAAACATCAAACTAGTAGGGCTTTCCCATATATGGTGTGTAATTAGTCTACGAGAGCCAAAATTATTAGTATTTATAGGATGTGAGAGAGGAGAGAAGAGAATGAAGTCAAAGAGTCAAAAAAACACTTGTAAAAATAAGAAAAGGAGTTAAAAATATATTAAAAATGAATATTTAATAGACCATGTAATATCTACTTGTAAACATTTCCCTAAAATCATGAAACTCTTGACATGTGGCATAGGACTCTTCAACTTGCTCCTTAAAAATTGCCTACATTATTTGACATTCCATGAGTGCTCCATAGTAGAATATGGACAAATGATATGATTTAAATATGAAGGGAAGGTTATAAAAAATCCCCAACATAAATTTCTTATGTGTTTGATCATTGACATTCTTATGGACATGAGTTATCATTGCCTACATTCATAATCACCATCCTTTCACTCACCCTTCACACTTGGCACCAAGATGGCCTTTAGTTTTATAATATAATCCATAAATGGTAGTTTATTAACCTTTTAAATAGTCCTAAATCCCTTATATTCATCATTAATATCTTAAAATTCCTCCCACTTGGATTTTTCACCTTCTCACTTGGTGGTCATTCTTTGTTCACTATGCTAGTTTTGACTAGTTGAGATAAAGGTGTTAGTAAAGGCACTTTTGAGATTTTATGAAATATAAAATGAGTATTATAAGTTATATTAGGTCCCATATTAACTCCCAAAGTGATTTTCATCTTTTATAACCCTTCTATACCTATATAATGCACAAAACTATCAAGAAAAGCCATTTTCCACCCTATCCTTACAAGTAGGGTATAACTCAATCTGATGGGAAGGAGACTTGGAGAGTCCTCTTCAATCTCCAATCATCTCCCAAGCCACTCTCACTCATCTTGATTCCTCTCCTTCAGCTTTCCCATCAAGGCACTAGCAAGGGTTTTAGAGGGTTTTAGGTGGTTTTAGCCTCTAAATATTATTCATAAAGTTGTAACATTAAAACCCTAAAAAAATTCCATTAATTTTTTTTTGGCACCCTATTCAACACCTCCTAGCTCCTGCAACTCCCATGTTATGTGTGTATACATTTACAAGCTTCCAAAGTTGCCTTTTCAAGCTCATCTCTTCATTCTATGTAGGCCTGAGTTGGTTTAAGCTAAAATATGGATTATTTATGGTCTCATTTGTAATATTAAAGATTTGACACATCTTATAGCCTAATATTAAATCCATAAAGTATGATTTAAGAGTCATATAATGTTAAAAGTAGGATTAGACCCTCCTGAGGGTACTAAGCTTAGTTTAGACTTGAAGGTCTTGACTATGTTTCATTACTTAGGAGTATTTTATATAAATTCCAAAACATATTAAGGATTCCATATGTTAATTTATGTCTAACATAGGTAATGAAATATCCTTTCAAGGATTATAGTCTCTTTGGCACCTTTCTTTCATCATTGACCTACTAACCTCTAGAATTTTCATCTTGGGAGTGCCCTCTGTCTGAAATAGAACATAGGGAATATCCCTTATTTACCTAGGGAAAACAAGTACATGAGGTGATTTAATAGGTAATGGAAAAAATATTTACAAATTTTCATGGTTAAATCAAGCTTATATCACCTCTAAACACCATAAAACCTCAAGATATGCTCCTAAATAACTCACTGTGTGTAGGCTTTATATGTTGAATGTAGGTTGCATTACTAAATATTTTATTTACACTATTTTATTGTCTTGAGAATAAAATTAGGTGTATATAATTATAATTGAGGTGATGTTACATATATGAGAACTCACAACTTTTCCCAACATTTCATTTCATCCCTTTTGTTTTGACAAGTCTAGACTGCAGGTTATATGACTATATTATTTGGTCTAAAAGGTATACCTATAGGTGAACACTAATATATTAGACTTTACATTATTTCACCCACCATATTATTAAATCATAAAATGCCATTTTAAATTAATCTAGAATTTCTAAAATCATTTTCATGATATTCCAACCTTGAGACAGTCATACCTTAGTACAAAATCACTTTACCACTAGGTTGTAGATGGTCATCTAAGAGCAAAAGTCACCTATAGGTTTCATTTCATCCTTGGAAACCTATGTTTCACACCATAAGATCCTATAAAGGTTTTATTAAAACAAAAAAATTTCACTCTTGTATGTCTAATCACCAATATTTACTTTATGAAATTGTAGGTACCTTTTGTTAGGCTATAGGTGACCTTTTCGGGAGCAAGGGTGTACATGTAGGTGGTAGTATAGATCAAAACCTTGTATTCTCACTCTTTTTCATCACTTTACAATAATAGTGTGCCTATAAAACTAATAAGATAACTTAATATGAATTTATTCTCTTGTCTTTCTATCTTGGAGTGTAAGGTCAGCTAGAGTTCATGATACTTTAGAGAATACCGAAAAAGTGCAGTGAACAAAATCATAGATTTGAAGCCTTTTAATCATCACTTATTAGATGAAACACCCAATCTATTTTAAAAATATATTACCCCTAGGATAGGTATCCATGATAGGATAATTTGGATATATCTATACCTCCTATCATTTCATCACATGGCAACACTAAAAGTATGCAGGGCTCTATTTTGGAGGTTTTCGAAAAACTTGTCCTTGAACTTAGATTTCTTCACTTAAAGTGACTTATCAAGTTTTCATACCAATATATGGAATAAATAATTATTTTAATGGTATATTAAACATTCAAAATTATTAAGGAAGGTCTCAAAACACGTTCACACTCCTACATGAAACATTCTCAGGTCTCTATGGGAGCCTATAGATGCACACACAATAGCAGATAAGGTAGTGAGGGTAGAATATGGATTGTGCATAATATATAGTTATTTAAACTATTTATAACATTTAATAAATATTCCAATTGATCTTTTACCATCTTTAAGGACTTCAATCAAGTCACATTCCCTATTTCAATGTGATAGTCTCTTGTAATCACCTATAGGTGCACATCAATGGACTATATATGAAATTGAACTAGTTATCAAAATTTGCATACATCATTTGAGAGCTTTGTTTTATTGTTACTATTTTAATAATATGTTTAAACTCTTAAATTTCTTATGGCATCTCCATGAACATGCTTAGGACCTTCATACACCATGGCTCAACTGACTGCAAGTAAAGAACTGATTGTGTGTCACATCCTTGATTGTAACTTCTTTGGTATTAGCCTTGGAGAGTGGAATATAATGAGAGATTAATTTACATGACATTAAAATCATAATTTATAACATGTTACATTCATTTTAAACCACTACAAGAAATGACAACCTCTATAATCGATGATCATGTCTATAACTTAGAAATGGTGACCTTAACCTATAATTTGAGATGTTTAGATCCTTGACTCACCTCCAAACATTAAAAAAATAATGGGACCCATGAAATAAGGATGTCTATATCTTCTGTAATCAATTTCATCATCTAGATTATAGGGATAAGCTCATACAAAATCAAAACCTGTAGGGTGTGGGAATTAGTAAGCAAAACAAGATAATTAAATTTTGAAGAATGGTTCATAAAGCATAGGAAACCATTCTATAAAATCTTGACATGAAAATTAATTAGGCCAATTTTAATATCCACCACCAAGATAATTTGACCTAAAACCTCTCTTACTGGTTGTACCATCTAAAAACATGTTGACTAATTTTGCATGCCTATTGGAGTGATGGAGAAGATAAATGGTTTTGGTCCATTTTTGGTACTTCCAAAGTAGATCAAGCATGTTAATGTAGTCAGGTATGTTGAAGGGTCACTACATGAGGTTTCCACATGTGCCATATTCCCCCATAGGCCATACAACTTCCAAAATTCCCTTTCTTTCAACTATTTTCTTGATTTCACTTACCACCTACAATTTTTCTAGTTATTAATATAAATTAACGATAGTTTATAATATATTGGACGTTTAAATGAAGTTTAGAACACTTGGACACATTGAAAAACTATACCACCTTCATTTATGACCCAAATATGACCCCTAAGTGATATACAATGACACAAAGACTAAATTGGATTATGACAAAGCTATAAACACATTAAATGACATAAAATTAACCATGAAACACCCTATATCATGATAATATACCCCTATATAAATTTTTAGACTATAGGGGGTTGACATATTTTGACTTGTGGTCAAAATAGTCAATAGGAAGTACAAGTGTAAATTCTAAAAGCCCTTAAGGTGGTCTTATGACTCCTCAAAATCAAAACCTTCAAATTTATCAAAAAACCTTTAAAAATCATCAATCATGAGCCACTCTGAACCAAGCTCAATGTAACTCATATAAAAAATTAATTCAACATTAATATCCCACTTTTACATGTAATAATGACATAGAGGCATGCACATCTGGAGCCACCAACACTAACATTGCCCCTAAATTAGGGATCCAAGGCAAGACCAAAATGATAGGGGTTATAGAGATAAAGGTTGAGGAATATTTCAATATAATTATTTATACTAGAGAATACCAACCTAATATTCCTCATCCCTCAAACATTATTGATACTAAGTCTATCCATAAGCCTATGGGAAATATGATTTTATTTTTGATCTTACTAAAATGTTATCCCATATTTCATTTATTTATCTTCTTATAAACTTTCCCTCCCATCAATTTACCTTTATTGAGGGCCTATGTTTGGGAAATTTTTGTAATGTTACTCCCCCACCACAACATAGATCAACCACATTGATATAGATATGTTCTTGCCTAAGAAAGATTCATGAGATGTTGGCTATTTGTTGATTTGTGTAAGTTCCCTCCTGACTCTGAGATAGGTAAGAGAGGGGATCCAACCTTTTTCCTAAAATTTTGGATTTAAAATAGTTATGTGATGAGATCCATGGTTTAAAATGGAGTGGATATTAACATTATCCCCTTATCTTTTATCCACAAACTCAGCTATAGAGAAAGCAATTATTCTATAACATGCAAGATCCTATAGGTTACAATAGGATAAAAACCACTACCATAGGAACCATCATGTTCCTAATCACTCTAGGTCCCAAGAGAGTGTTAACCAAGTTTTATGTGATCGATATAGACAAAAATTTTAACATGATATTGGGAATACCTTGGATACATAGGATGATGACCATTCTTTTAAACTTTTTCTAGAAAATAAGGTTCCTTCATCTAGGAAAGGTTTTTGTAGCCCAAGGAGATCTCAAACCTTTTTATATGCTTTAAATGACCATTAAAAATAACTCAACTTGTACATTGAATATCACCTACCTACCAATAGGGTCACAAAAACCCCACAATTAGTGGATGATATAGAGCCTACAAAACCCAAAGTGGTTATTTTGAATAAAGGGGTAGAGATCCATCAAGCATTATTAAAGGACAAATAAGAGGAAAAGGAAGTAGTGATAACTAAAAGCATCACTAGTTCAGAGATGGTCACCATTAGTTTCCATCATGTCTACAAATGAGATTATAAATATCCTTAAAAAGGACATGCTAGTTATCCTCTTATTCAACACATAAGGGTTAGGGACCTATAACTTATTTGAGTCTCAGAACTAGGAATCCCAAGAGAGTTTATATTTTTTACATTATCTTTGCATGATAGAGATGTTAGATAATGAAAAGGTTTCCCTTAATGATAGTTTATCCTATAAACACCATCATAAATCCCAAGGATTTTCATATAGGGGAAAATTTTAGTTTACATACTACTTATATATATATATATATATATATATATACATATATATACATACATATATATATACATACATATACATGTATATATGTATATACATACATATATATATATATATGTATATATATACATATATATATATATATATATATATGTATATGTATATGTATATGTGTATATATGTATATATATATGTGTGTATATATACATATATGTATATATATATATACATATATATATGTATACACATATATATATACATACACACACACACACACATATATATATACATATACATATACATATACATATATATATATATATACACACACACACACACACACACACACACACACACACACACACACATATATATATATATGTGTGTGTGTGTGTGTGTGTGTGTGTGTGTGTGTGTGTGTGTGTGTGTGTGTGTATATTTGTATATGTATATGTATATGTATATATATATGTGTGTGTATATATATATATGTGTGTGTGTGTGTGTGTTATATATATTCTGAGCCTCTTCAAGGTATGCTCCTTGATTACAATATGATAGGAACATATCAATTTTATAGATTTATTAACCAATCGGGTCTTCTTCCTCCTAAGATGTTAGTCATTCTATTACAACCCACACCTATTGGTGATTAAAATCACATTATAGATTCTCTACTATGAAGTCAAACCATTCCTCCTCCTTTGACCACATTAGTGCTTGAGGATAAGATTCATACTTTGACAATAAGGACCATAGATAAACATCATATTTCATGACTATCCATGAACACCTAAAGAGAGGCTCTCTCTACCCCTTGAAAAAAGGACACCTAAATAGCCTCTCATTGAGTTTTTACAAGCTTTTTTACATATAACAATGGGAAAAATAGAAATACCCATGTCTTATCAACAATATTTTTAGATGCATAACTATTTCAGCATACCTCATTTTCCATAATGAGACCATAACTATGATGACATACTTCCCACACCCAAAATCCATCATAACCATATTGGCATACTTCCCATGCTAAAACTATAGCCTAAAAATAGTCTTTTGAGTTTCTAGAGGTGATTACCTATCTAAAATTTAGATATTAGAAGTAAGCCTTTTAATTTCCCAAAAGTACTTCCCCTCCTTGAATTAGATCATAAGGGTAGACCTTTTGAGTTTATGTAGATTATTTCATTCTCCCCATAAGGGGCAAGGACTTATCACTCTTTCAAGTCTCAAAACTAGGAACATCAAGAGGAGTTAATTGATATGCTCAATATTCATATGTTTTAGATATAAAAATATGAATAAATATTAGCAAGAAATAATAATTATTACACACATGATTAGTGGTTCCTTTCCTTTGATGGGGCCAAGTTTCACCTAGGTGGAGGGACATGAGTTATTTTATCTCTTACAAGGGATGAGTCATGCCATTTGGTTTCAAACTAGACTTTGAGTGCATGAATAATTGGGATGAATATGAAGCCCTATTATTTTGAATGATCATTTAAATACATTTAGGTATTCATAACTTAAGGATATAAGGTGACTCATAGCTAGTTACCAGCCAAGTTTTTGGTGTCTATCAAACCAATGTTAGAAACATTCAGCTATATAAGACTGATGTGATTAAAACTACTAAAGAATTTGAATTTATTTATATAAATGCATTACCTATAGAAAATAACCAACTTTTTGACTCTATGTATACTTCATATGCTTGATTGAACCCTCATCCCATTATTCCAATGTTTGATTTCATAGTCTCAATCAAGACAAAACCTCTTATACACAAGACTTTTAGTGACTGAATCATTACCCATATTAGAATTGATGATAGTCCATTTTGATTTTTTGTGGGATTATGATAACCTCATGTATTTACAACATAAGAGGGGTTTCTTCCCCACTTGTTATCCCACATTATCTATCAGGGATGCATACTAAGATTTTTATTAGCAAGTCAAGGATTACTTATCCTTTGATAACAAGCTTAAAATTTTTAATATAGAGGTAAATATCTTAATATTCCCATATCCCTTAATGTGTTTGAGGATTTAAATTAATCCCTCATTGAATAAACCATTAACATCAACATTGGGATTGAGGAGAGTGGAAGGTCACTGACAACTACTCACTAAGATCTCAAATGCTTTTGACTTCCCTTACATTGATATAGTGGGCATCAAACAAAATGTTGTGGTGCATAATATTATCACTATTCCTAATATAACTATACTTAAACAAAATATTAGTCCAATAAATATTAAAGTCACATTGATAGTAAAGGAGGAAGCTATAAATATTTTGAAATTTGGATTTGTTAATCCAATGGACTATTCTAAGTGGATGTTCAACATTGTCCCCATTCTCAATAAAAATAATAATATTATGATATATCTAGATTTTTGAGATATCGACAAATAATTTCATAAATGTGACTTACTTCTTCCATACATCAACATCATTATTGACTCTACAATAGGATAAGATTTACTATCACTTATAGATTGACTCTAAAGATACAACTAGAATCACATTTTTGATGAAGATTAAAGTAAGACCTCCTTTACTATGCCATGGGGAAAAAATTTTTACATTGTGATTCCATTAGGTCTTAAAAATTCCATGGAAACATAATAGAGGGCCATGACCCATTTATTCCATGATCTTATTTACAAGATAGTAGAGGTTTACATAGATTATCTTCTAGGGAAGGTGAGGCAATGAATTGACCACCTAGAGTTATTACACACCATATTGAAATGTTTTATTAAATAAAATATTACTCTTAACCAATAAAGAATGTGTGGTTAGAGTCAAAGGTGGAAAAATACTAGGGTATATCATCTCTCAATGTGGGATTGATATAGACACTTCTAAGATTCATGCGATCTTGGAAATGTTCCCCCACAGATGAATTAGGGATTAGGTCATTCTTAGGAAATATAAGAGATAATTAAAGGTTCATTCCAAATATAACCTATGTATTTGATCCAATTAATAACTTGATTAAAAATATAAGTGGATTAACTTGGATAGATGTTTTTCAAGAGGAATTTGAAGTGGTAAAATGTTTCCTTATGTCTCCACTTTTTTATGGCACCCAATCTAGGTAAGCCCTTGATACTTTACATTAGTGAATATAAGGTGTATCTTGCATACATGTTGGCCCAAGAGGATAACAATAGAAAATAACATGTCATTTAATTAATTATTTTTACTCTCATGGATTATGAAACATGTTATTCACAAGCAGAGGAGTGTTTGATAATTGTGTTCACAACTAAGTGATTGTAGAATGATATGCTTAATTAGGGAATGAGGGTCATAGTAATGTCTCAAACCATGTAATATTTTTTACCCAACCAACCCTCTCATGAAAGGTTAGGAATTTTATCATGGTGTTAAGTGAGATCAATATTAATTATGTCAACCAAAATTACATCAAGGGATAAATCATTTTTGATTAGTTGGTAAATTATCCCATAAAGGTCGATGATCTCATTGACACTAATTTTATTGATGAATTAATTTGTTACATAGATAAAACTCCTATCATGTCTTCTCCTAGGTATTCTGATATCATTCCTTAACTAACTACACCTATCTTGAAGGGGCCAAATCTTAATATAGGTGGTGTCTTCACTTTATCACCTCCAAGATGTCAACTTAGATGAGATTCTCTACCACAAGTCCTTTGATGACATGTTAATGATATGTGTAAATCAATAGGAGTTAAAGAGTGTCATTTTCCATTGTCATAACGAGGTTCATGGTGGTCATTTTGGTGACCACATGACTTCTCATAAGATACATATAATGGGATACTTTTGGTCCACTATTGAACATGATGCCATTGATTATGTTAGAAAATGTGAGAAGTGTCAAACTTTCTCTCATGAGATCCACATTCCTCATTGGAATATACAACCCATCATTATGCCTTCTACCTTTTCTATTTGGGGTCTAGATATAATAAGTAAGCTTTCCCTTACTTCTTCAGATGGTCACCACTTCATTATCATAGACACCAAATATTTCATCAAGTGGGTGAAAGAAATGCCTCTTACAATTGTTATTTGTTTAGTCACTATAAATTGTATCTTGAACCAAATCATTTATTGATTCAAGGTTCCAAAATCATCATAACATATAATGGGTACACTTTAAAAACCCTAAGGTATGTGAAATATGTAATAATATTTTTGAATCACATCACATGGCCACCTTTTATTATTTAAAGGCTAATGGCTAGACTAAAATAACTAATAAAATATAAAGATGATCCTGGTTAAAACAATCAAAGATTCTAAATTAGATTGGCATTTAAAAATTTATCCAACACTTTGGGATTATAGAAATAACATTAAAATTCCCATGGGGAAAACCTCATATTCCTTTGTATTTTTATATAAATATATTATACCTATTGAGGTTGATATACCTAGTCTTCTTGTTTCTCTCCAATGTCTTCTTGATCATGAAGTGGACATAAATACATGGCTATCTGAGCTAGAGGCTTTAGATGAATATCAACTTGCTATTATAGAAAATTACGTTCCCTATGCCAATTGTATGGGTAGACAATACAACAAAAACATCCATAAGTTCTTGATACATGTAGGATACCTTGTCCTTAGGCTTGATAGTCACATTGATAAAAATAAAGGATAAGGTAGAATGTTTAGATCTAACTTGTTAGGTCCCTACCTAGTGATTGAATATTTCAATAATGGATCCTATCAATTATGCACTTTGGGGGGAAATGATTTTAATTGATTTGTGAACTCTTTTCACCTTAAGCACTTATAAATTTAGTTCTTGCATGTCACATTTACATCATTTCATTGCATTTTCATAGTTTGTGTTTTTTTTTGCATACCAAATGTTGTGTTTGGTCATTATTTGATTCATATTTAACATACATGAAACTTAAAAAACATAATATGTCATGTCATTCCATTTATCACATGACCTTATTATCCCATGGAAAACATCTTTTAAAATCGACATTTCATTGGTTTTATCTCAGTTTTTGTGAGTAAAATACACCTATTTTCCATAGATATTCTTACAAAACTTATAAAATGCTAGATTACAACATGGTATAGAGACCTACCCATGACTGAGTCTCCTCTTTTGGTGTCTTCTAAATAAAAAATTTAGCATGCTTAGAAATAGGTAACTTTAACTACCATTATTGGTCTTCAGTGATGAGCCTTACATATTACTAGTTGCATGGGGCCAAGATTTTTGGGTAAAGGCCTAGAAGACAAAAATTCACTCTTATAAAAAGCTTATGTGACATGAAAACATAATCTCAAATATCTCACCCTTGTTGACCTTTGGTGTTGAGCCATCACATCTTACTAGTTGCATGGGGTTAGCATTAGGGAGATAATCCCTTACTCACCTACATCTAGTCTTTGGTGATGAGCCCATGTGTCTTCCTTATCACATGATAATAAGTGTAGGGGATCACATATAAAATTTAAAGTTAAATTCAAAAGTGATATTAAATCAAAAGGTGACCAAATAAAAATATCTTCAAAAATCTTGTCTATATGTATATGCTAAATGTTGTCAATCAGGAGTGTTACCCTTATGAGAATTTTTGATGTGGGTTTTATGCACACCTCAAAAAGTTTAAATGAGGTAAACTCTAAAATTTTATGATCTCTATGGAACAAGGTTCCACTCTGGGAATGATTTTTAGATATGTATTTAAATAACCAGGTGATGGGATAACAAAATAATCATGTGGGATGTTTAACCAAATTTTGTGGATGGATGTTTAGAATTAAATATAAAGTAATCACTAAGTGAGTGGGATGGGTGGAGAATTATTCTAAGGTGGGTAGATCTCAAATAAACTCAAAATGGGAAAGAAGGGTAAGGTAGAAAAGAAGGTAATGTGTTTTTCAAAGGTAGATTCTAAGGCTATTTCTTTATTTCACAAGTATCTCCAAGACCAATGTTTGTTTTTTGCATCTATTACACACTAACATACAAACACGATTAACAATATAGGATAATTAATATAGGATAATTAATGATATCAATTGAAGGTTTCTCTTCTTAAGGATATTGTATCACACCCTTGTCTAAGAGATTATATTTTAGACTAGGAAGTTATCTAGGGTAGTTATGGCTCACACCTAGAAGATTATATCAAAAGACATACCTCTACACACCTTAGACTATCAATTCAACCTTTACTAACTATTTAAACTAGTGAAACATATCAATCCTTTATTGTTATTTCATATATAAGACTAATATTCACTAATTTAAATAGTCAAATTTAAATGTATCATTGAACACTTTAAAATTATTGAATTAATACAAATAAAGAAAATTTCAATTTCATTAACATAAAGAAGGAAGAAAAAATAACAAACACAGTTGTATGATAATTAATCTCTTAATCTATTCATGTATATTGATCCAAAACTTTGACCATTTGAAAATAGGGTTTTATAAGTATATAAAGAACTTGGGGAAGGGGTCACCTCATCTTTCAATATTTAGAAAACTTTGATTACATCCTGAATGACTAGATCATAAGTCTCAATTTCATGTCATAGCTTATAAATACCTCAAACATGCAATGTGTGCCTGATAAAAAATAATTTATTTAATTAAAACATGGATGTAACTAAAAATTAATTATTCATTCATAATCATTGCATGTAAAATTTTACAAAAAAGAGCCTTTAGATAGGCTATATCAATTTCTGCTTAACATTTTTTGAAACTATTGTTAGAACTACCATTGTTCTGATTGTTGTGGGCATGGTGACTAGAGTTTATACTTGGTGATATACTCATTGATTAGAATAGATTTACAGTTGGATCTAAATTGTGAGATGGTGTTGATGTACTTGTTAAACCATAAGTGGTTAAAGTTGATGGAAATGTTGTTATTAACATTATAGGTGGGTTTTGAGGAGTAGAACTGACATATGGTGCTGATGTTGCTTTATTATTTGCATCTAACTCTTCATAATACTTTTATTCCTTAAAAGGTTGCACAAAAATTAAGTTCATATGAAGAAGATGAGGTCTAGTCACCCTACTTGATTGTTCCATCAACCTTGTATGCTCTATCTTGATGGCTCAAAATATGACCTAGAAGACTTCTACCTATATGTCCTTACTCCTTGATGTGATCAATTTTGATTCAATGTCCTCTAACTTTAGTCCTTGTAAACTTTGTTTAAAATCATATAAAACTTGTTGAATCATCTGATCAAAAGTGGTCAAAGCTACCAGCTTCCCTATGTTGTCTTGGACTCCTACTAATTCAATCTCACCTAGAATTTGTGTTACTTGACTTTCCTAATCTATAAACTTGTTCACTAGAGCTTTTAAAGATGACACCTAATCTTCATCCTCCTCTATTATGATGAGATCTAAATTTAATGCATTATCTATCTCCATATGGGTCATTATATCTAAGTGGTTAAATACCTTATTAGGGGTGTATAATACCAATAAATTCAATTTATTTAGCGTTTTCTCTAAGAAGCTTAAACAATTTTGTTATTGAATTCACATGTAGAGCCAATTGGACTCTCAAAGTATGAATTATATCCAGAATTTCATATAAAATATCACATTTTGTACATCTTGTTCTATACCAAGGGAAACTCATATCACTTTCTACTACTCCCTAATAGTTTACTCTTCTTTCAATTCTTGTCTGGCCATCTTCATTCCCTCATAGATGCCCAATACTACCTTGATATGGGTCTCTATATATAGGAATTGAGGTCCTCAATGTATGGGGACTGACCCTTCTTTATGTTTTTCATTTTTGAAAGGGAATAAATTTCTTCCCTTTCCTCCAAAATCAACCCTCTCCCAGTGCTATCCTTGATCTTTCTTTTTCTGACCCTCTGGACTAAGGTTGTAGCTTTTAAAAAAGTGAGCTTATAGTGGAAAGCTTAGTGATATTTAGATTGGGCCTCTTATAGGTCAAAGATCCTAACTCCTTGGCCTATCATAGAAGAGTGAGCTTTATAGGATTTGATGGTTGAGCTTCTATTTATGCATGCTAATTAGATTTAGGTTTAGGTTGAGAGGAGGGATTGGGCATTAAGCGCCAAATTATTTTGGACCAATATATGTTCTCAAGTTGTGGCATGGGTGCACAACATAGACTAGTTTCCTCTTTAAGGACCTCTTATTTGTTACCAATGTTGTGGTTTGGATTGGTCTTGAATAAGGTAGAGGTAAACCTAATTGGGTATAAGAGGCAACAATTTGAGTGATGGGTTCATTGATGGATATGGTAATATAAGCAGAGACGATAGTAGTGGGAGAAGAGGTGGTTGGGATGGAAAGAACTATGCTTGAAGGGATGGAAACTATAGTGGTGGAGATTGAAGGGTGGTGGTTGAATAAGTAGAAGTGTAAATAAGATGGGTAGAGGTGGGGTGCATGAAAATAAGATTGTTATAAAGTGAATACACATGAATGAAAGTGGAAACAATTAGAATAGGTATGGTAGAAACAATAGGTAATGACATTAAATAAGAAAATCCTAAGGTGGAATTAAAAAGAACATCCTTACTAGATGAATCACCACTAAGGGGTGCCTTTGATTTTAGTGTTTACAAGCTCAAGACCTTGGATTACTATAGTTATTCCTCATCCACATCTTGACTTGGCTCACCTTCCATTGAAGGTTGTGCCTCTGCAAGTTCTTTTTTGGATGGGGTATGAGGTTTCTCCCCCTAGATTTTCTTTGATAACACCATGTCATTTTCCAAGTTTGTGGAGCAGTCACATATTGGGTAAGAGGAGGGAAAGTCATGCTCAATGTTGGGATTGTTGAAGCTACCATAATAGGTATTATTTCTTCCTCATCATAAGAATCCAAGTAGATGATCTCCATATCTCCCTTACTTGTGCTATCATTTTCTTATGTTAAATCTTCTACTAATTCCTACTTAACTCTCCTTAGTTAAACAAATAATGATTAAATTAAAGGAGTATATTCCTCTTCTTCTTATGTATAAGTGGATGTCTCTTCTATAAATTGCTATTATTCATGTTCTTCAATAACTAATGTATTGCCTACCAATTGTTCTTGCTCTTGTTATTCTTGATCCACTAATATATGTTGGGGATCTTTTCCCTAGTCCACCAAATATTGGTATGGTCTGCCATTCTAGAAGTTAGAGGATATCCATCTGATTGGTAGTGGGAGCCTAAATTTTTATTGGTTGAGTGTAAGGGAGGGGTTGGATTGTATTACCCTCAATAAGTCCTTTCTCAAGCTCATTTTCATTTCTCTTTCTTTTACTTCATCATCATCCTTGGTGTTAATAAACATGAATTCATGGTCAAATGATTCATTTTATATGGGATGACTAGGCTATGGAGCTTTTGATTGACTCTCCCATGGGGGTCTAAATCCCTATGGGGTAGAGTGGCCAATGCATAAGCTCTTATTAAATTCAAAGCTTTCCTAAAGTTCCTCCTAAAAGTGTACTATATCCTCCCAATAGTGATATATGAGTCATAGAAAGTGCCCTTTTTGTTATTTATTATCATCATCTATACCTTTCCATATCTGGAAGGAAATTTCTTGTTTGACCACCTTGTCATGAACAAAATTTGGAAGCTAAAGAGGGTCCAACTTATAACCAACAACCACGATGATGGTGTAACTAGGTTAGAGCTAGTAGTATCCAAAATTGATGGGTATTTTGGAAATTTTGGGTGAAATCCTAGCCAAAGGTTTACCATGAATGGATATGCAAACCTAAGGGTAGAGATCTTCTATAATTATGGTGATGTTTCTAACATATGAATATATGTGAATGAAAGACTAGAAGTCACACATTATGTTCTTGATAACATCAGGGTTGGGACTCCATAGAACCCCATTATGATGTACATTGTCCCCATGATGGCATCTAGTGGTATGACATCATATAAAAATTTCCCTCTTGGGGACTCTTATCTTTGTGAAAAATTTATTCATGTAGGCAAGCACTAATTACTTTCCCCAATACATAAGTGCACTTTGAAGTAATGAGTAAGTCTAGTAGGGGTACCCATTCTAGTTGTAGGAAGTGAATGCTTAGGTGTCTAAGGATTCAATTCAATAATGTCATGCATATGAAAATCCCCATTTTAAATCAAGTGATATGGATAGGATTCTCAATATGCTCTTTGATAGTGAATGTCTTACATGGGAGAAGACACTTCACTAATGCTCACTCCACATTATTTCCTTTCTTCCAGGTGACTATGATATGTAATTCAAATGTAACATCTAGGATAGGTAGACTTAAATACATCATGAATGCTTCTTTGGAGATGTACATGAAAATTTTCTTGTTGATGTTATGTAGATAAATTCCATCTAAAATTTTGCCTTCAAAGAATAGGCCTCAGAATAGGTCTATACATGACATGACCTCTAACTTTGTGGCTATATAGTAAAGGGCCTATCAATTAAATGGGATTAGGTCTGTTATGAGTTATTTTTCCTTAGTTGAGATGTCTTATTCTAACATAAATGGATCAATGTTCTCTATGACCTCCCATAAATCTAAATAATTGGGATAGAGGCCATTGAACATAGCTACATTAAAAGTCATGTCTAAGTATTCAATAGAGTACTTGATAAAAAACTTGATGGGTGATGAGTGTCCCTTATATGAAATAGAGGAAGACACCATGGATATTTTATGGATGATAGTATGATTCAAGATTTGAAAAATGGTGGTACAAAAACTAAACTATGTGAGTTTCAAGTTGTTATGGTCATAACTAGGGCTTTTAAGATTTCAGAAGGTTAAATTGGCTTGAGATATTAAAAATTTAATGAGATGAACTTGGTTAGGGGATATATGTTATATATTTTTGCATTAAATCCACTTTGTACACCATTAATCACTAATGTCTATGACCTCATCACCTTCATTCAATTCAAACATGACCACCTATTCCTAGTGTACATGCCACATAGGATGATATCTCATTCAGGGTCTCATAATGTTACCTTTTCATTATAACATTTGTAATTATATGGTTTACTTAGGGGAGTCAAACTTTTCCTTTGGGCCTAATATATCCCAAAAAGCAAAATGTTCTTTTAGATAAAATTATTTCAAAAGAATTGGTTTAGAAGCTTCCAAAGGAATACTACTCTTTAGAGAGATTGTCATTCAAGAGGAAGTTATCATATTAAAAGTCCCCAAAGATAAAACTTCCTAATGAAAGCCACTAAATAGAGAGTTTTTGAATATTAGGCTTTTAAATGAAATATCCTAAACATGAACCTTGTGAATGAATTTATCTAAAATAAAGTTGATGATTGAAATAAAGTTCCCAAAGACTAAGTTATCAAAAAGAAAGTTCCTAAAGACTAAACCCCCAAAGATAAAACTTCCAAATGAAATCCACCTAAGATAAAGTTTCAATAGATTATGCTTCCAAACTAAAGTTCTTGAATGGGAACCTTCTAAATGAATTTATCCAAAAGAAAGTTCCCAATTGAAATAAAGCTCCTAAAGACTATGTTCTTGAAGAGAAAGTTGTTGAAGAGAAAATCACTAAAGACAAAGTTGTTGAATAGAACAAATGATTTGAATAAAAATACCCAAAACAAAGTTCTCAAAAACAAATTTGTTGACTGGAACAAGTGATTAAAAGAAAAATCCTTGAAACAAATTTCTTTATTAAATAGTTTTTGAAGACCAAAAGTATTTGAATAAAAGTCATTTGAAATGAAAGAATACAAATAAAATAATTTGAATACCTACCATTCATATAAATTCTTCCCAAATTTCTATTAATATACTAGTTTGAACAAGTCCTTTTAAATGGAAAATAAGTGGACTACAATCTAATTCAATGTTGAAAACACTAAGATTTTACAAATAATAAGAACCAACAAAAACACATACACAACCAAATAATATATAATTACTCTAAAATAAAAAAGGGGTCCCCACTTTTAAAATAAAAATATAGGGTGGGGTGTGTTGAATATAACAAATGGGTGACTCACAGAGATGAATAATATTGAGTTTTCAAGAACCTAGAATCCATGGTTGTCAAATCCCAATATCAACTATAACCTTACTAAAGAAATAATTAAATCAAATATGAAAAGAAAATCTTAATAATTCCATGCAACATACTAACATCGCTTATACCTTGGACCTATGTGTGATAAAGTGATGTTATTTATCTCTTTTTTAAGGGTTTTAGGCAAATGCATGGTATGAGATATAGGTTTCATTCTAATTAGGTGATAGACACATAGATATTGGGGAGCTCGAGCATTGCTCTACTACCATCCAGGCATCCATAGCCTCGATAGAGATACCTTTAATCACCTCTTCTCTCTTTATTAATTTTCCCATGATGCATGATATATTGATCTTAATTCATCATGTAGGATTCTAATCCTCTTTGATTTTATTTTGGGCTTTTGGACCATGCCTTTTATTTTTAAACTTTTTTTTATTTTTTGAATGAAAAATGGAAGAAGGTGACCACTGTGAATTGGTCTTAGTAAAGTTTTGGTTTAATAAAAATGTCCCTATCAAATCTTACCCATGTCAACATTATTAACTTAAACAAGTATTAGCATTTTATGTGCATTTGACTCAAGGGGATAAGGAGATATTTCTAAATTTGCATAGAACTAGGGGAATAGATTTCATGTTCCTAATGGCATCATTAACTTTAGAAAATAGTCATGGATAACTCTCTCATTGCTTAAATGGATTAAGAATTTTGAACTACATTATGCAACACTCATTGATTTGTATTGGATTTAAAACACCTCAAACTATCATTTGATTATTCTAGGATTGATCAAATTAGACTACCATGAAATCAAAAGAGAACTACCCTAAAAAGTAGAAAAAATAATCTAATAAAAGAAAATGACTAAAAGTATGAAGCTAACTAATGAAGCAAATATAACCTACTCTTACCTATATCATAACATCTATCATTACTCAGAGACCTCTCTAAATGGGGTAACCATGAAGTAATGTTTCAAAAACTATCCATTAATTGGATACGTCAAATTGTTACCTTGAATATATTTTAAATGGAATAATTTATTACCCAAGATATCATAGATATGATATGGTACTATCCAAAGTGGGTTAAAATTATCATGCATTCCTTTTTTCTCATGGGCTTTATCTCATAGTAACACCATGTCAAAGATCTTGAATGCTTTGAATTTTTCTCTCTTGTCAAACCATATCTTGACCACATCCTGATATTTAATAAAATTTTATAATGTTTCATTCCTAAAATCTTTAATTTTGATGATATCCATCAATATAGACTCTATTTTGTCATTTGGATCCATGTATTCTTTCATAAAATGATATGTTGGCAGCTTTAGCATGATTGGGAACATTGGATATTTCCCATAAACCAATAGATATGGCAAGGCTTTAAAGGCCTATTTATACCTTGTCTAGTCTACCTAGAGTGCATATTTTAGTAAGAGATGCCACTCCATATGTTTATCCATAGATGACTTCTTGATAACGTCTATGAGGTTTCTGTTGGCTAACTCAACCAATTTTTTCCCTTGTAAGTAGTGATTGAAGGATGATCTAATTGTAATTTGATTATCATGGGCCCATTCAATGAACTCAACTAATTGAAATGCTATCCCATTATTAAAAACCAAATAAATAAGGGTGTCAAACCTAGTTGTGATATGTTCTTTAAGAAAATTTATCATGTCTTGGGCTCTCGAGTTCTTGGTGGTTGCTACCTTAGTCCGTCTAGTGCAATAATATATAGAAGTGAGTACAATTTTTTTTCCAATTAAGGAATTTATGTTTATAACAATAATAAACTCCAAGTACCATTAGGTGAATAACTTTCCCTCAATCATAGGTTGTAGTGGCATTACTACATGTACATCTCTTTTTTCCAAGACCTAACATTCATGGCATGTCCTCACATGGAAGTGAGAATATTTAAAAAACCATTAACCAATAGTAACCCATTCTAAGTATTTTATAGGTTATAGTATTTCTAGATGATTGGATGTTGATAATATTTTGATGCATATTTTCTAAGATCTCTTGAGCTTCTCTACATGACACACATCTTAAATAGATGCCTTCTAAGTGCTCACTATAGAGGACTTCTTTCTTGATCATATAATGAGAATATTTTAGCTTTAAGGATCTATTTTTACCTCTCTTGAGTTCTTGGGGACATGTTATAGTGATAAATAACTAAATAATACTTGAATACCAATCTTCTTTGGAAACCTATGTTTGGTAGACCTCTTTGATGGTGATGCACAAGTCTAGTTTAGTCATGAACTAAATAATACCTTACCCTCCAATGATATTGGTATGTTTAATTTCAATATCAAATTCTTTTAACTCCACCATCCACATACCTCTATGTTCCCCTAATTCATTTTGTCCTAACATAAGCTTGATAGTAGGATCTAGTACTATGATGATGGTCTTATTCTAGAGGATGTACTACCTAAAATTCTTAACTTCCTTGATGAGAGTGAAGATTTACATGTCAATTAGGGAGTATTTAAGCTTAGCATCTTTCAAGTTTGCTCATAAATGTGATAAGATGCCCATTTTCTTCCCTTTTCTATGTAAGTACAATAGTAATAGTATGCTCTGAGGCAAATGAGTACAAGAAAAATTCTTTAGTAAAATTTGGGCTTACCAGTATTGGGGCTTATGAAATAGCCTCATTTATGTCCTAGAAATACTTCTTAGCTTTAGGTGTCCACTCCACTTTGACATTCTTCTTAAACATTAAATTTAGGAGCCTAACAATCTATTCAAATCTTCATATGAATTTTTGTATGAAAATTATCTTCCCAAAGAAGGAATTGAGCTCTTTTTTTGCTTTTGGAAACATTATTTTTAAAATCCACTAGCTCTTATTTGGGTCAATGGCGATCCCATATTTATTAATAATGTGGCATAATAGCTTGCCTTTAGTAATACTAAATATACTCTTCTTGTGGTTAAATGATACACCAAACTTCATGCACCTTTAAAAAATGGATTGAAGCTAGTTGATATGATCAACTCAATTTTTAGAGAAAAGAGTGAGATAATCCATGTATATGATTATGCACTTTCTTATCAATCCCTTTAATGCATGATCCATTACTCTTTGAAAAGTAGATCTAGCATTGATCAACCAAAATAACATTCACTTGTATGCATATGTTCCCCATTTTATAATAAATGTCATTTTCATCTTATCCTCTGATTCGACTAGTACTTGATTATATTATAAAAATATATCTAAAAAAGACATTAGTTCAGACAAACTCACAGTTTGTATTAACTCATCTACGGAGGGAAAAGGATAATTTTCCTTCTTAGAAGATTTATTCAGATTCTTGGAGTTAATACATAGTTTGATTTTGGCACTCTCTTTCCTAACTAGAACTAGATTGGCCACCCAAGTTTAATGTCTGATAGGCAAAACTATCCCAACACTTAGTAGCTTCATTACTTCCTTCTGGATAAATTATTCTAAGATAGGATTAACTAGACTTTGCCTTTGCCTAAATGGTTTATGATCAAGCTTAAGTGGAATCATATAGGTGATGAATTTAGGATTGAATATCCTTAAGTCATCATAGGTCCATACAATTACATTTTTATACCTAATAATTAGTTCTTTAACCTTTTCCCTTTATTTTGGTGTGCAGATTAAGCCAATATTAATGAAGTGTGCATTCCTCTCATCACCTACATTTTATGAGCTGAATTTAGATTCATTAACCTTGAGTTTACCCTATGATTATTATTGAGTATCCCTATAAAAGGTATTATCCAAAGTGACCATCTCCAATGGAAGATTATTCTCCTTTAGTTGGATAACACCTTCTTCCTCCAATTCTTCATGGAACCTATGGTTTCTTTCCTCATCATCAATTATGTAAGATTCAAACTATCCCAAATATGTAAAAAATTGAATAATCTATTGGTCATCATCAAACACTTAATTTTCAAAATTTTCTAGTATTGAAGGATGAGGTACCAATTTAATGATGAACTTCTAGACTTTTGACTCCTATAAGGGTGCCAAATTCATTGCTAAAGTGGCTAGTAAATTAGAGGCTTGGTTTTATTCTCTTAGGATAGATACTATGTTGAAAGTTTTAAATGATTCAATTAGATCCTAGGATCTATGCTTGTATTTATTTAAATATGAAAATTTGTATTGATATTTATTTTTAACCTAGTTAATCACAAGTTTAGAGTCTCCATATACCAATAGTTCTTTAACATTGTTCTTTAGGGCAAATTGTAATCCTAGAATCAGGGCATTATACTCTACTTGTTATTAGTGCATGAGAATTAGAGCTTTTATGATTATAAAAAATTATTTCCTTGTGGATCAACTAGATTGATATCAATGCCTGATATTTGCTTGGATCTTGCTCTATCAAAATAGAGGGTCCACAATTTAGAGGGGCCCTAAATTTCTTCCTGCACTTTATGTCTCATAGTAAATGTATAACTTCCAAAACTTGGAAACTTATAACTTACATCTTAATTGATAGTGTTTTAATCTATAATAGGATGCTTCATACTTGGCTCTCAATTGATCTTGATCTTTTTAGCAATGCCTCTCCAAGGTAGCCAAATATTCAAAAAATTCATGGAAAGATATCCATTTAATGTTTTTGACCAATCTATACTAAAAAATAATCCATAACCTTCAAGAATATCCACTACCAAGATGTTTATATTCATATTTACTCTAGGTTCTGAGGCAACCTAAATTAGTACATCATTAAGTTCTCCCAAAACTAGCACTATTATTTCATCTAATTGTGACACAATCCTCTTGGATGGATTTGGTGTTAAACCAAACTTTTGACAAATAGAATTTTGTATTATTATTGATGAAAATCTAAAATCTACCAAAAAATTATATATATTCTTACCAAATGCCTACATGGTTAGTAAGAAAGGGAGAACCTTAGGCTTGCTTTTGTATATAACATTTATGTTGTCTATCTTGGACTTTTTTGTGATAGATTTACTTGTGATAGACTTTTATAAGAGCTCCTTTTGATCTATGATTTGTGCTAGTTCATGAAGATTGATATTGGCCTTAATTTTATTCACATCCTCAATAATATTGTATCATCATTTATTCTATTCCTCTCTATGGTGAGTTTGATCATTCCCTTTAGGGGGAGGAGGATTATTATCAATTTTGGGATTTAGTGGGATAACTTTATTATTGGGAGGATTAGAAGTGGTGAAAGGCTACATATTTCATAGGTTATAATTATTCCAAGTAAAATACTATAATGATTTCACTTCATCAAAATTATCCTCCAAAATATTTTCATCTTCATTAAGGAAACAAGCCTCATAGGTTTCAAAGACCATAACTAAAATTGAGGGGCTAGATTCATGAGGGAGATTTGGAGGATTCATCAGTTGATCTTATTCAATAATTTTGTCTCTAAAATATTTCAAATGATATAAATAAATATATAAATTATAATTTTCCATTCTATGATGTGTTATTAACCTTGCACCAATTAGGCAAAACTATCTCCATGATATTGATTTTTGGTAGCTTATTAGACTATTGATATTTTATATTATTGTTGGGACTTTTTAAAGGCTTATTGTATCTTGGAAAGCCATAAATCTCATTGTAATTTTTATTAGTGGTATTACCCATCCTATTATGCATATTTAATAAATAATTACTTAACTTATGGACCATTCATTATATATAATCCAATTCATATTTTTTGGAGTCAGAACCTTGAGCAAATACTACATTGGTATGATCCAAATGTTGATTCTATTAGTGACCATTCCTTTGTATATGATTATTAAAGAAATCATAATTCTTATTTATTTTTTGTTTCATCATAGGACGTAGAGTGTAAAATTGATTCAGGTTAAATTTGGGGGCATTCTGATTTGCATGTGGAATTGCATTCAAAGATGGGAGTCCATTGTTGATTTATTTTCCCCCTAATTTATGAGGGCAAAGTTGTGGATTGAACTACTTATCGATATTAATAGATTAATAGAATGGTAAATCTAAATTATTTGTAGTGGAATATATTTTCAAGAACACTATATTAATATGATTTAGGGTATTCTTGTATCTTTCAAGAAATAAATTCACGTCTGGCTTATACATGGTGTTTAATTGATTGTACATCTTTGGAATCTTACATTGAAGGCCTGTATTGAATCTTTAATTTCCCTATTCATTATATTAAAGAACTAATACACCATGATTGGATTAGTCACTTGTCCAAATTATGTAAGGAACATATTTTGACAATCATTCCATGAGATGATATAATTTACCTATAAATTGAGATATCAATCATAAGAAGAATATTGAAGTGTAAATGAAAAAAGCCTATATGCAACATCCTCATGGATTACATTAATTAACCTTAGATTAACTTTGAAATATTTGATGTGTTATTCTATATTCATCCCATTTGAGGTGGAGAAGGTAGTCAAATACTTTTTTATATTCTTTGGTAGATCCTGTTGGTCTCCATGGATGGCAATAGCGGATCCAAATAACCAATGTTGATCTATAAGAAGATTGATAAGTGGGATGTTTATTATAGGGGAAGGTGTCCTAACTTATATCTCAAGGATGATAGGTATGGGTTAAGGCCTCTTGGGATTTTACAATGGTGAAACCAAAAGTCTATCTTGGGCTCTAGACCTTATTAATCGCATGGGTGTCTCTAGTGCAACTCTATGTAGTGACTAACCTATATTATTGAAAAAACACACAAGTGTACCCACCTTTTAGTTCCAACTTATTTTTTTTTGATGTGGGTTTTATGTACACCTTATAAATTTTAAACAAGGTAGCCTCTAATGTTTTGGGATCTCTATGGAACAAGTTTCCACTCTGGGGCATGAGTTACAAGTATGCAGTTGAATAAGTAGATGGTGGGATAATAGATTGAGCCTATGGGTTATTTAAATAATAGTTATGGATGGATGAATGGAATAAAATATAAATTAATCACAATCAAAATCATTTTTTGTTGTTTAAAGCATTACACACTCATGAAAAAACATGATTATCAATCTAGGATAACAAATATAGGATACTAAATGATCTCAACTAAAGGTTTCTCTTCTTAGTGCTGTTGTAGAAAAACATTTTATAAAAGATTATAGTCCAAACCAAAAATTTGTCTAGGGTAGTTATGGATCATGCCTAGAACACTATATCAAAAGAGATACCTCTACATACCTTGGATTATCAATTTAACCTTTACTAACTACTTAAACCAATAAAACCTATTAATCCTCAATTATTATTACACATCTAAGATTAATATTCATTAATTTAAATATTAATATTTATCTATAGCATTATAAAACTTCAAAATTATTGAATTAATACATAATAAGAAACTTTCAATTTTATTCACATAGAGAGAGAAGAAGAAAGAACAAACATAGTTGCATGACAATCAATCTCTTGATCTCTTTTTGTATATTGATCCAAAACTTTGAACCTTTGAAAATAGGGTTCTACATGTTTGTAAATGACTTAGGTAAGGGGTAACCTCATCTTCCAAGTTTATAAAACTTTGATTACATACAAAATGACTATATCATAAGTCTTAGTTGCATGTCATAAATTATAGATACCTCAGACATGTGACATGTGCATGTTGGAAAAAATAGTTTGTTTAATTACAATATGTATGTAACTAAAATTTAAATATTTATTAATAATCATTACATGAAAAATTAAATAAAAACATAGCCTTTAAATTTAGGCTAAATTAGCTCAAGCTTAACATTTTTCAAAACTATTATTAGAATTGCCATTGTACTTGTTATTGTGGCCATGGTGATTGAAGATGTACTTGAAGATGAAATAATTTATTAGACTAGATTTATAGTTGTAACTAAAATATGAGGTATAATTGATGTATTTGTTGAACTAGAAGGGGTTGAAGTTGATGACAATGGTGTTATTGGCATTGTAGGTGGGGTCTGAGGAGTATAACTAGTAGGAAGCACTGAGGCTACTTTATTATTTACATCTAACTCTTGATAATATTTGTATTCCTTAGCATTTTACATGGGAATTAATTTCATATCAATAATATGAGGTCTAGTCACCATGCATGTTTGTTCCATCAGCCTTGTATTCTCTATCTTGGTGGCTCAAAAGTCAACTTGAAAGACTTGTACCTCTATGGCCTTCTTCCTTTGTATGTTCAATTTTGATTCAATGTCCTCCAAAATAAATTCTTACAAATTTTATTTTAAACCATCTAAAACTTGATAAATCATCTAATCAAAAATTGTTCAAGCTACCAGCATCTTCGTGTTGTCATGGACTCTTGCTAACTCATGCTCAGCTAGAATTTGTGTTGATTTATTTTCTTGTTCTACAATATTATTCACCATAGCTTCAAAAGATGACACCCAATCCCAAGTCTCCTATATTTTGATAAGAGATAAATTCATTGCACTATCTTCCTCTAGATGGGTCATCAGATCTAGGTGGCTAAATGCCTTATTAGGGGTGTATAATACTAATACATTTAATTTATTTTTGTCTTCTCTAAAAATCTTAAAAAATTATGTTATTTAATTCACATTCGAAGACAATTAGACTCTAAAATAATGAATTGTATCCAAAATTTGATAAAAGGGCACTATTTCAAATAATTTGGACTTATCTATAATCTAATTAAAAAATAAATATCAATAATACACCTACATTATTCAAAATTTTATAATTTTAAATTCTCTCCAATCTAATAAATGGGAAATAGATCCAAATAGTTACCATACTATCCATGTGTAACTTGCATAGAACCCAAAAAATATTCATTTTCAAATATTATCACCCATCCAATTTAGGGACATAAGTCTAGATTATCTCAAATTATCTTTAAAACCTAAGTTCCACATTTTTTACATCATGTTATATACTGGGGGAAACTCATATCACTTGATGCTACTCCCTAAGAGTTTATAAATCTTCTTCTAGTTCTTATTTAGCTAGTTTTTTTCCCTCATGGATGTCTAGTACTACTTAAATATGGGTCTGTATATAGGACTTAAGGTCCTCAATGTATGAGGACCAAACCTTCTTCATATTTTACCTTTTTTAAAGGGAATGAATCTCTTCCCTTTCCACTAAAATAAACCCTCTCTTGGTTTTATCCTTGATCTTTCTTGTTCTGACCCTTTGGAATTAGGATGTGGCTTTGTCAAAAAGTAAGCTTATAATAGGAAGCTCACTAATATTAAAATTGGGCATATTAGAGGTCTAAGACCATAACTCCTTGGCCCATTATAGAAGAGTGAGACTTTTAGGATATGATGGTTGAGATTTTATTTGTGCATGCTCCTCAGTTTCAGGTTCAGGTTTAGAGGAGGGTTTGGGCATTGAGGGCCAAATTATTTTGGACTAGTCTATGTTCCCAAGTTGTGTCATGGGGTGCATAACATAGACTAGTTTCATATTTGAGGCCCTCTTAGTTTTTATCACTTTTATGGTCTATATTGGTCTTGAAGAAGGTAGAGGTAAACCCAATTGTGTAGACGAGGAAATAATTTGAGTGATGGGTTGGATAATGGTTATGGAAACAAAAGTGGAGATTGAAATAGTGGGAGTAGATGTGGACGGGATGGAAAGAAATATGGTTGAAGGGATGGAGACATAATGAATATAAACTATAGTGGTAGAGAATAAAAGGGTGGTGGTTGAAGAAGTAGAAGTGGTAATAGGATGGGTAGAGGTGGGGTGGATGAAAAGAAGACTAATAGAAAATGATTGCAAAGGAATGAAAGTGGGAACAACTAGAACAAATATGATATAAGAAACTATGAAATGACATCAAAGTAAAAATGAATAAGGGGTTAGTAAAGGGAGAACCCTTACTAGATGAATTTCCACTAAGAAGTGTCTTTACTTTTAATGCTTGCAATCTCAAGAGTTTGGATCATTTTAGTTCTTCTTTATCCACCTCTTGACTTTGATCACCTTCCAATAAAGGTTGTGACTCTTTAAGTTATTCTATGGATTTGGTATGAGGTATCTCCCATGGGTTTCCTTTCATAACACTATGCCATTTTTCAAGTTTGTGGACCAGCCACCTATTAGGTAAGAGGAGGGAAAGTCATGTTGGATGTGGAGCTATTGAATCAACCATAATAGGTATTATTTTTTCCTCATTAGATGATTTCAATATCTCCCTTAGCTGTGTTTTCATTTCATTGTGTTAAATACTCTACTAATTCCTACTTAAGTCTCCTTATTTCAACAACTGATGCTTGAACTAGAGGGGTTTGTTCCTCTTCTTCCTATGTAGAAGAAAATATCTCTTCTAGCTCTTGTTATTATTCATGTTCTTTAGTAAATTATGATTCACCTAACATATATTCTTACTCTTGTTATTTTTATTGAGACATTGATGGATGTTGGGGATCTTATCCTTAGTCCACTGGCTATTGGTATGGCCTGCCACTCTAGAAGTCAAAGGATCTCCATCCTCCTAGTGAAGGAATCCTAAATTTTTCTTTGTTAATTGTAAGGGAAATGCCAACATGTGTTACCCTTAATAAATCCTATCTCAAAATTACTCTCTCTACTATTTATTTTATTTCCTCATCATCCTTGGCATTAATAAATAGGAAGTCATGGTCAAATAGTTCATGTTTATATGGGATACCTAGGCTATGTATGTTTTTCTAGACTCTCCCATGGGGGCCCTAATCCCTATGGGGAAGAGTGGCCAATGCATATACTCTCCTCACATTCCTAGCTTCCATGAAGTTCCTATTTAAAGTGTAATTCATCCTCCTAATAGTGATATAGGATCTATGGAAAGTGCCCTTTTTTTGTCATTGTTAGATCCTCATCTATACCATTCCATATTTGGAAGGCAATTTCTTGTTTGGCCACCTTGTCAAGAATGAACTTGGGAATTCAAATAAGGTCTAGCTTATGACTAAAAATCATGATGATGGTGTAATTAGGATAGATCCATTAGCCTACCACATTGGTGAGTGCTTTGGCAATGTTGGGTGAAATACTAACTAGAGGCTAGCCATGAATGGCCATCCAAACCTAAGGGGAGAGGTCTTCTATAATTTTGGAGATGTTTATAACATATGCATATATGTGAACAAAATAATAAAAGTCACATACTATATTTTTGATAACATTAGGGTTATAACTCCATAGAACCCTATTATCCCTATACACTATCCCCATGATGGCATTTAGTAGGTATGACATCATATAAAAATTTCCCCTTGGGGCCTCTTATCTTTGGGAAAAATTTGTTCTTATAAGTGGGAACTAATGACTTCCCCCAATACATAGGTGTGATCTAAAGTAATGAGAAAGTATAACATGGGTACCATTCTAGTTATAGGAAGTGGATGCTTAGGTGGATGAAGAGTTAGTTTAATAACTCCATGCCTATGTGAATCCCCATCTTGAATCAAGTGATAGGTATAAGATTCTTAATATGCTATTTGATAGTGAATGTCTAGCTTGCGAGAAGACACTTCCCTACTACTCACTCTACATTATTGCCTTTCTTCCAGGTGTCTAAGATATTTAAGTCAAATGTAATATCTAGGATAGGGAGGTTTAAATACTTCATGAATGCTTCTTTGGAGATGTAAATGACAACTATAATTTTATTGACAAAGTGCATATAATTTCCATTTGTAATTCTGCCATTAAAGAATAAGACTTACAAGTCTATACATGGTATGAACTCTGACTTGGTGGTTTCATAGTGAAGGGTCTATCACTTGAATGGGAATAGGTCCATTGTGATTTGTTTCTCCTCATATTAGATTTCTTCTTCCAATTCGAATGAATCAATGTTCTTTATGACCTCCCATAAAGTCAAGTAATTAGGATAGAGGACATTAGACATAGTTGCATTATAAGTCATATCTAAGTATTTATTAGATTACTTTAGGAAAAATTAGAGGGTATTGAGGGTCCCTTTTATGACATGGAAGAAGATGCCATGGATGTTTGATGGATGTTGGTATGATTCAAGCTTTTGAAAATGGTAGTGTAAAATCTAAACTACATGAGTTACAATTTGTTATGGTCATAGTTAGGGCTTTTGAGATTGTATAAGGCTAAATTTTCTCAAGATATTGAAAATAAAATGAGATAAACTTAGTTGAGAGCTTGATATTATATATATTTGAATTTATTTCAGTTCATGAGCCATTAATCTCCAATGTCTATGAACTCGTCACCTTAATTCAATTCGAACTTGACCATCTAGTCCTATTGTACTTTCCACATAGGGTGCTTATTCATTTAGGGTACCATGACGTTTCATTTTACTTTTGAAATTTGTCATTAAATGGTTTAGTTAGGGGATTCAAACTTTTCCTTCAATCCTAATAGACCCAAAAAAGTAAAATGTTCTTTCAAATAAATTCATTTCAAAAGAATTTGTCTAGAAGTCATTGAAGGGATAGTATTCTTCAGATACATTATCATTCAGGAAGAAGTTGGCATATATAAAGTATCCAAAGATAAACCTTCTAAATGAAAGCCACCAAAGAGAAACTTTTTGAAGATTAAGCTTCTAAAGGAAAGTCCCTGAATGTGAACCTTTTGAATGAATTTGTTTAAAAGAAAGTTGTCAACTAAAATAAAGTTACCAAAGAATAAGTTCCCAAAAATAAATTTGTTGAAGATAAATTATAAAAGATAAAGTTTCCAACTAGAACAAATGAACCAAAGAAAATTCCCCAGAACAAAGTTTCAAAAACCAAAGTTACCAACTGGAACAAGTGATTTGAAGAAAAATCCCTGAAACAAAGTTCCTGAATAAATAGTTTTCAAAGACCAAAAGTATCTAAATAAAAGTCTTTCAAAATGAAAAGAATTTGAATAAGCCAATCTAAATATCTTACATTCATAGTAATTCTTCCTAAATTTCCATTAATAGATTAGTTTGAATAAGTCATTTCAAATGGAAAATAGGTGGAATACAACATGATTCAATATTCAAAACACTAATATTTTATAGATAATAAGAACTAGCACAAACACATAAATACCCAAATAATATATAAGTTCTCTAAAACAAAAAATGGGTCCCCACTTTTTAAATAAAAATACATGGTTGGGTGTGTTAAATACAACAAGAATGTGTGCCTCTTCCCACTCTTGCTAAAATAATGGAATCTCTCCAAAGTGTGGGTGACTTTGATTTGGAGAGAATATCCAAATAAATAATTGGTTCCCTTGATGCACTCACTAAATTTGATTCTAATCCTACTTACTATTGATTTTTTGACTAAGGGAAAGGGTGAAGAGATAATGATTGCACTAGAATTGACATGAGAAATTGAAATAAAGGTGATGCATCAATGTTTGTGACCAATTTTACTTGAAATTAATGCTCTTCAAAATAAAATGATCTGAGGCACATTCTCTTCACTTCAAGTCTATGGATTCTATAGTAGTGTTTCACATAAAGGTAATAATAATAATCACTCTTTGCATGGAAGGAAAAAAAGTTTATTGAATTCACTTCCAATTTTGGACTAAGAATGAGCCTAGACACTTAGTATGACATGTATAAACTCATCTATGATGTATAAAGGTACAAAAAAAGACATAAACATATGAAATATACTAACTCACTATGTTATATTAATGGAAATCACACATACACTTCACACAACAACATAAAAATAGAGGAAACCAACCTCTTATTTATTAAAAAGGTGTAGTACAAAATTTTGATAGCCTTTTAGTAAATCCAAATCAAAAAGTGATATTTTCATTCTGGAAAAGAAGATACAAATAGAAAAAGAGTAAGAAAGGGGAAACAATGTAGCCCCAAAATAGGGGTGATTCACTTGTCCTCACACCCATAAAATCCTATGTAGTGTTTCCTATATTTTATCTTTATTTCCTTCATAAAATTGGTGTAGGAGTAGATATAGACTTTTTTGGAAGGGTTGAATAATTATTTATCATTTATTGGTGAAGTTTGACTCATTGAAGTGCCTATATCCTTGCTTGCATACCCTATATACTAGCTTGCATGTATTCCTTGATGATTAAGTCTTCCTCCATGAAAATAAGTCTTAAAATATTCATAAATTCCTCCATTTAATACTTTTCCCCATCCATTTATGACCTATCTCCACTTTCCTAGGTCTGATAGAAGACTCTTGAAGCCTCTTTGACCTTTTCAACTTGACTTAGCATAGGAGAGAGGAAAGGTATCCTAAGATTGTTAGAGACTCTTTCAAAAGGTTGAATGTTTCTTGAAACTAATATAGACTTATTATTTCTCTCCAAGTGGTGTAAAATGTAGTGTTCACCTTGAAAATCATGTTGAATAGATTCTATGTATTGATTGGGTTGTTTGATCACTTGAACTCTTCCTCTTACATCTTGGCATAGAAAGGAAAAAACTCAATTTTGACTTGAAGAAATAAATTTCCCTCCATGAATGGCATATAAACATCATATAAAATTTAAACAATACAATTGGATCCATAAAACACTCCAAACTATCTACTTTTGAACCTTTACTTTGTTTTTCTCTTAATTCCTTATAACCCTCAAGATAGGTAAATATCCTTTTATATAAGAATGTACGAACTATATAGGAGAAATAAAGACACTTTTGAGGACCCAATATCCCTTTACATATCCATGAAAATTTTAAGGACCTAATTCTAAGTTTAAGTATACTTTTTACCCATTTTCTCTCTCTAATTAGGCCTTAATTAAGCCTCCTTATAAATTGAGATTTTGCTCCACAAGCCTCCCACACAAGTCAAACCTTTATGAAACATTTGATTCAATTTCCCCTACCAATATTATGCTCCATGTGATTTTTTAGCTCTTAAGACCCTGTATGAATGGGTGAAGCATGAAATGGCCAAAAACCTTAGTTTAAGTGCTTATATAGGCTTGAGAGGCATTTGAAGTGTTTTTCATGAAATTTTTAGGTTTTTATTATTGAAATAGGTTTATTGAGGTCTTAAACACATTTTTAAAACTCAATTTATTTAGGATAGGCCTTTTGAATAAATTTATAGACCTATAATTTCTCCTTTTAGCTTGCAAAACTGAGCTTTCTTCACATTTTGATCAAATTTCTGAATTTTAGAGCTATATAATTTTTTTATGAAACCTAAAGAGGTAATTTTAAGGTTTATGAACATTTATCCAGTATTAATAGACCTATTTTCATGATTTGGATGCCATTTCATAACATTTTCCTTTAAAAAAACACCTATAGCCATGCATTTTAGCCTATTATATACACTTGTACCTATAAAGTACTATAAAATACCATATTAAGATGGTTATGATACCTATATAGGTGATAAATGTTATTTTTAAGTTTAATTATTCAATTTGGGTTTATTATAACCACATATTCTCTCATCGGGTCCTTTAGGAGGGTTTAATAAGGGTTTAAGAGCTTACCATCTTAATGATGGTTCATAAAGCACAAAGGGATAACTAAAGAAGTAATTATATAAATTGGAAGTATAGGGACCTATAAAACATCCCCTATTTTCCTGATTTCCCATGGAAAATTTCATGAAAGATATGAGTTTAAGAACATGAACTTCAACTGGCAGACAATGCATTCTATGAGGTTGAGGGAAAAAACATGACTAAATGTGAAAATTTTGAGTTTTAATACGAGTTATAAAACCTAAAGGATGTTTGAAACATTAAAAATTTCCTTATCCAACTATATTAATCATAATCTCTTTTATTTAATCATTCTTTTAGCTTCCATTGGTTCATGTTAGGGTTCTTAAACAAAGCATTATTAGTGACCCTAGCTATCTAAATTTGAGATATTCTCATTGTTGGAAGAATTTTAAACTTTATATAATGTATAATTTAATATATTAACACATTAATAGGTTCATATATGTCCCATATTACCTTCCATAAACACACTTTCATCACAAATTCATATGCAAACTTGTGTGTGCAAGACTAGACCTATTTGGTATAATCATCCCTTTTGAGCCACTAATGTCATGCCTACTTGGTATATCACAACAATTTAGAATATTTAATAACCCTATAATAAATTTTTGAGATTAATAACTCTTATAATATCCTAAACTACCTTAAAATATCAAGATATGCCTCTAAAGTGCTATAACACTATCATTTTAGCTTTATGACTTGTTAGTGCATTTTCAATGTGATTTTGAGAAACTAGTCACTAATAAATGTCTTTGAAAATGTAATATGATCATATAAAATTTATATAGGCCTTTAAAAACCTAATTTACCCTTAAATTATTCCATTAAGTTATTTAAAGGATTATTTTCTAGTTTGAATGATTGTAGACATCCACTAAGTGTCAAGACTGCATTTTGGAGTTTAAGGAACTCTTCAACTAGTCATTGAACATTTCAAAAGTATTTTTCACAACATTAAGATCTTGATGTTTAATTTTTAAAATTATAAACTTCTCTAAGGCCTCACCACTTCAAACCAAATAAACATTTTTCCTATCAAGACCATACATGCATGTAGATAGTCATATGGTACTTTGCCTACATTTGAAGTTTTAAGACCTCAAAATAAATCACTGAGGATTACACTGATATTCATTACTAGTCCTATTTTATTTATATTTGAATCTAATAATATATCACCTCCTCATAAACATTCAATTTTTCATCAAGTTTAAATACCATTGAGCTACTCAAATAACCTTATAAGTGGTTATTTGGTGCACTTTGGGTTATAAATATCTCTCTTATCAGTCATTAAGCAAAATAATAAACTTGGTTAGAACATTGAGGTCTCATAAAGTTATTTTTAACCTTTAAATACATTATAATATTCATTTAAACTCAACACTCAATACCCATTATGTATACTTGAGTGGGAGTAAACTCAACTTCTCAAGTAAGCCTGTAAGTAAGTATGCAAGACAAAATTATGAAATATAAAGTTATAAATTCCATGATTTATTACTTAATACTCATAAAAAAATTATATGATATTTATTTATGGTGTGAATATTCCATTATCATTCATCTTACTTCCATATATCCATGATTTAGTCACTACATTGACTTAAGCCTATGTAATCTAAAAATTAGGCCATTGCCATACTTAATCTCTCACATGTGACCTAATTGTTCATTTAATGAATTAATATAAAGTGTAAAGATATATCCCAAATGTTTTTGAGTCCAAAAAATTTATATTTAGTCATTTAAGGGTCATTTTCAACCATCGAGCTCTTATGATAGGTTTGCAAGGGTTTATGGTGTCTAGTGTTCTTAGGGATTGTTCATAAAGAATAAACCCTAATTATCTATCTTAATATAAAAATATAAATGTATATATACCCCTAAACCATCACCAAAAATAAATATGACCCATGTAAAAGTTCAACATTGTTCTAATCATAATTTTATGCTCGCTCGAGCTCTTCTTGAGGCATAAAACAGGGTTTAGTGTCACCCTCCATCTTAAAGGTTGTTTATATAGGTATGCAACTAAAAATAATAATTAAATGTGTATTTTTTTGGTATGATAACTCCCTATTCACCTAAAAAAATAATTTTAACCCATGCATTACCTCAAGTGAGTATTAAGCTTCACAAGATGACCTCTCAAATAAGCAAACTGGGTGCTTAGATCGAGAAAAATCTTTTTTCCCTTTTTGGGTCTAAAAGACCTTGAACCTGCATGATTTTATTTTATATAATTATAAAAATATATAATAAACCTTATATAATTTCTAGAATTACCTTATTCTCTATTTTGAGATGTCATTATAACAAAGACCTAACCATTCTACATGTAGCTCATTTATTAAGGTTTTTGGACATGTAGGTGTCTAAATACCTCTAATTGGGTTTCTTCTCTCTACCCCCACCCATGGTTTCTTCATATAATTATAAACTATGAAATATAATATCCTTGAAACTATTAACCTTATTTTCATATTTAATTCTCGTTATTTCATAAGCCTGTAGGTGTCTAAATGCCTAATATGAGATAAATGATTTTAGAAGAAAAAGAGTATATAGTGCTTGTTTATCATTCCAAAGGGTTTTATGAGCATTGAATTATATTTTTAAAAAATTATAGATTTTTAAATTTGCTCATGGTTTTCATTATCATCAAATAATCTCTTGTATAACTAAAAACCTTCTATGCAATCCTACAACTTGATCATTCTCTTTCACTAGATACCATCACACAAGCCTATTTTGATTCTTCACTTTTCTAACCTAGAAACCTTGATTTATCATCCTATAAAGTGTATTGATAATAATTTAAAGAGGTTCCACATCCATCTAGTTTCCTTTAAAAACCCACTCTCTTCATGATTGAGTCTAGGCCACTTTAAACATTCACTTAGAGTTCTCATAGTCCTCCTTGACACACTTAAACTATCCAACTGAAAGTAAGTTGAAATAATGGTCAAGGGACTAAAAAATGTTTGAGATTTTGTGTGTGAAATTTTTCACCAAATAGAGTATCATATTAACATTTTCATCATTTTTATGGTATCTCTTTCAACCACTAAATAGTGAAAAGTCCCTTGTTGATGCTCACACAGTCCGAGCTAAAGAACTACCACAATGAATTGACTCAAAAAAATAACTTGAAGGGTGAATGAAAATGAATGAAATATAATCAAATCAATTGAAACTTAGATAAACATGATAAAAATTCATTGAAAAAATTATATTCCTTTCCCCATGGCCTTGAGAAGATCTAGAACTATAATATCACTTACAACTACTCTTGAAAAGCATAATGTTTTCTCCTTATTGAGTTTCATGACTCATATAATGATTAGATCTAGTATAAATGAGATGATACAACGAAAGATGGGTTTATTGATATTACTTATAGCCTCTATTGAATGAACACATCCTCAATCAAACAAATTGTAACTTATTTTAAATAGGATTTTGATCATATTGAGGGTCACACATGCTGAGTAATTGTTTGAAAATTTTATGACAAGGATAATAAATATCTTCAATACCTCCTCCCATCATTCACCTAACACATTATCTTAATCATGCTTTGAAATCACTAAAAACCATTGACTGTGGGGAATGAATAAGCATTTTAAATATTTAGAATTCTTAACAATGGTTCATAGAAGAGGGTGTTAAATATGAGAACCAATTCCAAGAATATGAAGGGAATAAGGACCCCCAACATCCAATAAATTTATTCCATCCAAATCTCTCTAATTTTCACACCAAGATAAAATTGATGACCTTATTTTGGCTGCCAAGAAAGATGATAGGATAGATAAGTAGTTTTTTACCATAATTGTATTTTTAACTCCCTCTAACTCATGAATTTGACCTTGTGGAGGATTTATGAAGTCTTTTAGGTACTTTAAAGTAAACCATCCCATGAAATACTATATGAATGCTTCAAAAGATGCCTTTAAAGCACTAAAACAACTAAGAATCACTTTAGAAACCTGATGAAACTACTATAAAAGGTGTTCATAAGACCTTTAAATGTATCAATAGATATATCATGATGTTTTTCAACATTTATTTTGTAATTTACTTCCATTACCTTACAAAACCTTCTCTAGAATCCATCAAATGATCCAAAATACAACCAACTAGGTTATGATGTTAATCAAGAATATCATTAACCTATTTTATCATTTGTGAAGCATGATATGAACTTGAAACATGATATTATACCTATCAAAAAACCCTAGACTTCTTTCATCACTTGAAAATCACTTAAATAGGTCATGGAGTGACTATACATGCACATAGCTAAGATGATCAAAACCTTAAAATTATCAAATATACCTTAAAGTATTCTAACCAAGGCTTCAAGTGACCTTTACAAGGACATAACAAGAAAAAAAAATGATCAATCAAGGTAAAAAACCATGACGAGAAAAGTTTCAAATTATAAGGGTGATAGTTTGACTTGGGAGGTCAAACTTATCAATATTTTGACAACTCGGCTAGGAAGCATGCTTACTACGATTATGAACCAATAACTTTAAAACTCATTTGGACTCATGAAGTATTTCTCTTACTATAAAATAACATGATCATCCATTGACCAATGACTACAACTCTTTATTCAATACAAGATAATTATTCCTTCTAAAAACAACGAAAAAAAGACACACAAAACAAGGGAAACCAACTAACAAGACACATGTTATAGTTAATCACTTATTGAAAAAAAAACATAACATAATGTGCTAGATATGACTTAGAGTAAAACAAAATAAACTATGTAAAAAATGATTTATCTCTTAGAAGCAATTTTTCATATGTCTCTTATTGACTGGGATTGGGATCTCTTTACCATCCATCTTAGCAAGTTGGAAGGAATTGTGGGATTTGTAGATGGAGATTGTGTAAAGGAAACTCCAAAGTGATTCAAACTTGGTGTGTCTTCCTATTTTAGCTCTATCCTCATACCACTTAAGAACCAAATCACCTTCCTTGAAACTTCTTGAAGATGCTCCTCTATCAAAGGTTCTCTTCACTTGTGTTTAATGCATTTCCATGGACAAAATGGAATTATTTATAACTTCTTCCAGCTTCATAAGCTCAACATATATCACCTCCATAGGTTAATTCTCCAACAACTCTAATTTATGCATTAGTTCTAAAGTAAGGAGCTCAAGTGAGTTTGACAACCTTACTTCTCTTCTATAGATAAGATTGTATGATGAATTAGCTATAGAACATTTGAAGGTGAATCTATTATCCCATAGAGATAAATTAAGCTTAAAATTCCATGTAATTTATTATATTTAATGGTTCTCTTTATGATCTTCAACAAGTTCTTATTTGTGGACTTATAAAGGCCATTACCTTGTGGGTAAGAATTTGATGAAGTGCTAAGGTATACACCATGGTGGATAGCCCATTGACTAAAATTATCTCCCACAAATTCCATGGAATTATCTAAAATGATAGTGGAGGGAATACCAAACCTTACAATCAAACCTTCATATAAATCTAACACACTAGATTTATTTACTTCCTTCAAATCCAATGCCTCTATTCATCTGGTAAATAAATCCTTGGTAGTAAGGATCCACTTATTTCCCAAGATTGAAGGTGGATTGATAAAGATAATTAAGTCCAAACCAAATTGGACAAAAGGTTAATCTACTAAAATAAGTTGAAGAGGTAAGGTATTAAGTCTTTCTTTTCCTATAAACATTGCACATTTCTTACCCAAACATGGCAATCTCTTAAAATTCTTGGCTAATAATACCCACCCCTCATGATCTTAAGGGCTATTTTCCTTATTGATAAGTGACCTCCACCTTGTCCATCATGTAATTATTTAATAAATATTTTAACTTGGATTGGTTATACGCACCTCAATAACATGCCATTTATATCCTTCTTGACAATCACTCCATCAACAAGGAGAAAAAGAATGGACTGCAATCTGAAATACCTTTTCCTTTATGAACTTAAGTTGGGAAGATAAATACCATATTGAAGGTAAATTAACATGTCTCATAACCATATTGATGATTATGTATAATCAACTTCAATTTATTCATTATTCAGGACTAGAACGATCTATTTATTTTCCTAAAAGTCTTGGGCTAGGTGTTCACACAATCCTTTGCCTCTAATCAGCTTAGTAAATTTTATCTCAACATCATACTCCATCACTCTTGTTATCCAACCTTCGCTTTTCTCACTTGTGCACTTGTTCAACAAGAACTCCTTGATTTTAGGATTAGTAACCATTAGATAGATTATATTATTAGATAGAAGGTATCTAAATTTTCTTGAGACATCTAATTACTAAAAGAACACGTTTCTCTAAATAGGTGTACCTTGTTTCATATTCTTATAAGCCTTGAATAAAGAATGTTATGTGATGATCCAAGGATTTATAAATTTGTTGCATGAGTATACCTAAAATAGGGTCCACATTTTCATATGCATACAAGATAAAATCTCTTGAAAAATTAGGATTAATGAGAGTATGAGCACTAGCTATTTATTGTTTGATCTTTTCAAAACTCCTCATTACCTCCTTGGTCCAAATGAAGCTTTAATTTTTATTAAGAATGGTTGTAAGTAAATTTCAAAAAGTTATAAAATCAGATATGTATCTTCTTATGAAATTTATTTTTCCAATAAAACATTGTAATGCCTTCTTATGCTTAGTCAAGGATAATGCAAGAATAGAATCTATCCTTTTAGGGTAAATGCTCAAACCATGTTTAGAAACCACATGTTCAAGAAGCTTAATTTCATGTATTGAAAATAAATACTTCTTGGGGTTAAGTGACACCCCATATTTTTTAAATATCTCAAACACTTCCTTGAGATGAATCATGTGTTCACTTACATTCTTTGAAAATACAATAATGTCATCCAAATATACAAGAAAAAACATGTTGATTGGCTCTTTTGAATGTTTCTATAGAATTATAAAATCCAAATAGCATGTATATGTATATTAAATTATCTAATTATATCCACTATAACCATCCAATAATGAAAACCTTTCTAAACCAACTACTAGCTATAATATTTGCTCCATTGATGCAAATGGATAATGATCTTTGAGAGAGGCCTTGTTAAAATCATGGAAATCCACACAAAGTCTAATTTATCCATTTTTATTCCTCACAAGAACAAGGTTTGTCACCCAAGTAAAATTCTTGATGGGGGAATAATGGTTGATTCAATTAGCTTGTGAAGTTTAGTTCTCATCAAAGTCTCAAGCTTAGGATTGATTAATCTTTATCTCTGTCTTACTAGTTTTGTATCAGCCTCTAGATTAATGGTTTGTTGAGATACACTATGATCAAACCCCTTCAAATCACTATAGTGCCATGAAAATATATAAACAAATTATCTACATAAATTAACAAATGACTCTTTTTAAGATGGAAAACATACTTTACCAAGTTTAAGAGTCTTTCCATCTGCTATCTCAATGTTAGCATAGTGTTCTTCATTGGTAGATAATGAAAACTTCTCTATCCTCACCTCATCATCTCTACTCAATATGTTCTCAAGTGTGACAATACCTTTGGTCATATTGTTGGACTTGAGTTGGAGAATATTATCACCATACTATTGCAAGAGCTTTAAATGATTTCTAGAAGACATTTCAGCCTCCTCTTGTAAGAAGTGAATAATCTAGTTATCATCTTCAAAAAATTCCATTTATCATGATTGTTAGGAATATAAGATCTCATCATAATTTTGATATGTGACATATTTTTCTCATTTCTTACATCAGTTGGAATCATGAACTGAGATCCTTTTGCAACCAATCTATCTGAATGTATATTTTTCTATCTAGGCACTTCTCAAATATAAAAAGCATCAAATTACTCAAGGAGATCCCAAACTCTATGTTTTTAAGACCTTAGAAAAGAATTATTGCATATATTCAAACCTCTCACTTGGTGCACCACAATTTCACTATAACCAAAAGCTTGTAAGAGGTTGATTCCCATCTTCTTATCCCATTATAAGCCATGGACTAGAGCCCCACACTCTACTAAATTATTAGAACATCCAAAATAAAAATTTATAAAATAATAATACCTTTGTTTATTGGGTGATATGACCATCATTAAAACACTAGTACCATGCTTTTTACTTGAAACATCAAAGAAGAGTTGCCAAAGACCATCCTTTGATTCATCTTCCTTAATGATATCTAGAATTTGTGCATCATTCTCATGTAGACAATAGAAATTGAGTCTTTATTCTTATATATTTTTTTAAGGATCATGATCATGAAATTTAAAAGCCCATTAATCAATAAATAAATTAGGAATTCCTTCTAGAGGTGAGTTAGCTTCTACTTCGCTAGCTTGTTCCACCTCATCTGAGATGACATAGTTTGTATTCAGAACACTTGGCATGTATGGTTCCAAATGAAAGTGTGAAATAGGTTCAGAATGAATTATGACATTGGTTCTATACCTTTTTATAAAAATGATATAATTATAATCATCTTAGAGCTAACCACCTATCTTTGATGTAAAATATCATAATAAACACATGGAAAAATATGGAGGTAGGTCCACCACCAGTACATCCTGTTGAATGGTTACATTTGGGAAAGCATGTAGCATTAATTTCAGGTTATTGATCATGCAAATAGTCATAGTTGGGGATCCATCAAGCTGAAAGACACCTTCTGTGTTTGGCTCATACACCAAACCCAACTTGTCTACAATTTGCTTAGGCATTATTGCACTACTAGCTCCACTGTCAACCATACAATTATGGAATAAGGTGTTGCTAGAAATTAAAGAGAGATAAAAATGAGGTGTCTTATTTAGTTTTACCTCATATTTATTCACTTTTACCTCTTTATGTACTCGTTATACTTGTTTTTTATTGGCTAATCTAAATTAGTTAAAACCACACTCTCCTTTTCGACTAGTTTTTATTGACCAAATTTGACTTTTTAGTCAAATTGGGGCACCCCTAGTAAAAAAATTGATTTTTATGCATATGAGAGGTTATTATTTATTTTCATGAGGTGTTTTATAGGTCATTTTATGTCAATTAATGTTGTACTAGCTTTGCTCAGTTAGTTTTTAGGTCTATTTATCATTTTGGGTCATTTTAAGGGTCAAAAATAGTGCATTTAATGATTTCTATGGGTTTTTGGAAAATGTGTAAGTGTAAAAACGTGATTTCATGTCCTATGTGTCCTTATAAGTCTTAGTAAACTGACATAACTAAAAATATTAGAGGTTGTTTAGAGAAAAGTTAGTTTTCCTAAAGAAATAGAAGTAAATGACACTTGTACAACCTCCTTGGGAAGTGTGCTACTTGGAAAAGGTTTGTTAATGGATATTAATCTCAAAAAAATTAATATACACACTTTATTTTCTTTGGAAATTCCATTTTTGTCACAAAACCATTCTGCTATATTTTAGTCCTTCTTGGTAGATTGTAGTGACACTCAAATTTTTGCTTGGTACGGTCAGCTCATGGGGTTTTAGATTAAAATAATTATTTAGGTTATATTAAAATAATAAAACTTAATTTTAATATAAGTATCATGAATATTGGTGGTCTTTTAGCTATGAAAATTAATTTTAAATTGACTGTGAAAATATGCTTGCTCATCCATGCACCCTTCAGGTTTTGGTCTTGTTTGGGAAAATACATACAATCCACTTGATAAGTTTTGGTTCTAGAGAATTTTTTATTCCTCCTAAAATGTTTTTAATTATTTGTTTCACATTTGGAGTTGATTTTATAGTCCAAGTAACTCACATTGCAAGAAGTAACCACCATGAACAGTTTTAGTCAATTCTTCACCTATAGAGGTTTGGATTACATATAGAGGATAAATATGAATAAAAGTTGGTGTCTCACATGTTTAAATGCCATGTATTTCATCTCATTACAATTTTTTGTTTCACAATTCTATGGTTTGATTAAATCCCATGTCTCCACCATGGTAGACTGGTTACTCAACATACTGCCTGCCTTGTTCCAGGTGCTTTCAAGTGATTTTCATGTTGGAAAGGGTGTTTTACAGCTTGAAGTAAGTTTTTATTTATTTTAATAATGATTATGTGAGGTTTAAAACAATTTAATATGCTCATGATGGTCTTTTGGTCCATATTTGTCCTCCTTTCCACACCCACTGCCCATATGTACAATTCAACCTTCACCTACAACAATCCTCTTGATGATGTTATAATGAGACTAAAGTTCAATAGTTATTCAATATTAAAGGAGTTATAATAGTTAATTTGGACATTGGGTAAGTCTGTATGACTTTTTCATAAACAAAAATGCATTGCACACCACCCAATCTCCTTATCTACCTATATGTGGGAATGACCACCTACAGGTGGCCCTTGACAGTAGGTAGAGGTGGCGTATGGGAGATGGAAAAATGAAGAACCCTTTCTTGGAGTCCTATAGTGTTAATAAATGTAGATAATACTCATTAAATATGTCATTTTGGTGACTTGATGTGTGAAATCCTTCAAAACATGATGAAATTGGTTTTAGGCCTATTTCCCCTAAATAGGCAAAATAGGGGTCTCAAGGTTTTTGTGGATAACACTTACTATAGTCACATGAAATTTGAATGAATAATAATTATCTTGGTTATTATTAATTATATATTACAATACATATATGAGGTTTGGAGGGTAGATATTTTATGAATATGGTGTTTTAAGATCTCCAAAGTGCCTCCAAAAACACTGAAGTCTACAGTCTTGAGTCAAAAAATCCCTCACACATTTAGATGAAAATATAGAAAATGATAGAATATTTAGATATTTATAAATTACCAAATATATCATTCATGGTATGAAATCCATCATTATGATCTATTAATACAAATTTCAAAGTCTAATAACTACCTTAATCTATACAATAGGCAAGAAATACACACCTCAATAGGTAGGCAGGCAGTGAGAAATAAATTGGATTTATTGAAAATAATAAAGTATAATGATGAATAAAATAGTCTAAATTAATTTTAATATAATTTTACAAAATTTATAACACTTACATCTAGAATCTTAAGGACAAAAACACCATCTAAAGGGGTCAGCTGGGAGGAGAGTTAGTGTCTCAATCAATAAGATAGTGACCTTAAGCTTGTATTTTGATGAGTTTTTAGTCATTAAAAGAAAATATAAGATAAAAAATGTATTATAAATTTTATGAGACATTAAATATTCAATTAATATCTCCATACATTAGGACCAAAGTGTCGAGTAGGCAATGTACACCTACAATTGTCAAAGAAGGTAGTTTTCTTAGTCTAATGGAGCTATGATAGTTTATGAATCCAAAAAGGCATCAGATGAATTAAATGTATTAAACATGGTTTTTTACCTCAAGGTAATATAAAATATGTATTTTCACATCTTATCTACCTCATTTTAGGCCCTCTAGACACCCATAAACAGGGGTTGTCTCAGTCAAGCAGTGAGAACTCATTTGTTGGGAAGGGTACATTATGAGATCTAATAAAAGACTAACATGATGAGTTATACCTATATAAACTTCAAAAATATTAATTATGGGATTAATAAAAGCTTATAAAATATAATTAACCATATACATCCATTTTTGAACCCTAGTTTACACCTACAAGTAGAAAACATAGCCAAGGTCTGGTACTAACAGTTTTGAGAGTTCATGCATTGAAGGACGTATTGAGAGAGTTTGAAGTGTTATTAAAGATTAAAATACCTTAATAAAAACTAATTTAAATATAAAATTATTTCATAAAATAGAATTGAGGTCTCAAAACATGTAAAACACAATCCACTCTCAAACCATCCATGCACATAGTCATTTCTCACGGTCTATTTTGGAACTTGAGGTGTTTGAAAGGTAAAATGACTTAGTAATGAGCTGAATTTTTTTGTAGTGAATCCATATGATTTGGATAAGTTAATAATATTTTAAAATGTGTCTATGGAAATAGGGTATGTCCCTTTGTTTTGTCTCCAAATAGAGGGCACTCCCTTAGTGCATGAACCTTGTAATCATAAAGAATGAGATTAAAAAGGAGAGACCAAAATCCAAGGAGATAATTTAAGAGGATTTGGAAATATGAAAGGAAAAAATAAAAACATGGGAGAATATGTATAGAGGAATTAAATTGAACGAGGAGGCCTAGAAAATGAAAGTTACAGTCAAACCTGTTAGGCAAGGAAACAAGCCTAAAGCTAAACAAGAGCTCAATTCCATTATTATCATGTGAAAAGATTCAAGAATTATTGGATCATGTTTATATAATGTATTTATAGTTTTTAAATATATTTTCAATTTAGGGAGTACAATAAAGGACATTTTATGCTCTAAAGTGCAAACATTCCTGTTAGGCATAACCAGGTCTAGCATCCAAAGAGGGGTATTTTCATTTATTTTTATTTAAACATACTTTAAAACTAGTTAAATCATATTAATTAAATAATTAAGGATGTATTAAAGATTTTTTATGAAAATTAAATCACCAATAATCCATTATTGAGCCCAAAAATCTCCTAATCATGTAAAAAGAGCAAGAACAAGCTCGAATAGGCACATTCAAAGGCTCATATCTCCCATGAAGGTTTTCATGGTTGACAAAGAATTTTAGGTGGTTATATGGGTCCCATAATAGATTTTTTTTGTAATTTTTTTCTTGTTTAATAGGACTCAATAAATCTCCCTCCCATGCCAAGTAGTATGGACTTGTAAGGAAGGGATGAAAATAGGCTCTTTTTGACCATTTTTTGTGTTTTCCAAGTTATAGAAAGAGTCAAGAGATGGAAAAAACTTAGGGTGAAATATTAATACTTAATATAAATAAAAATATTAATTTAATTCCTTGAATAAAATTATAAGTGCCCCAACTAGGTGTTCAACTCAGCTAGTCAAATCTGGCATATTGCACAAGCTTTAGAAAAGTGTGAAAACTTCAAGTGGATGGAATTTTAAGGTGTCCCTAATGATTATAAGGCCATTTAATGTATTTAAAATCATAATTTACTACCTCCAATGTATTTTAAAAATCAAATAAAGCCAATTTTCAAGCTAAGTGTGCAAGGTGCATGAGAGGAGTTCTTTTGGATTGCACATGATGATGTCTCAGTTTTAGTTGATTTCAGAAGACCAAGAATACAAAAAATGCATGGAGAGGCATGTATGATTTACCTAAATTTAATTAAAATCATTATAACTTGTCTTAATAAATTATATGATGTACAAATAGAGGCAATCATGAAGGTAGTTTTTCTATGCAAAATGGGAGTTTTATGCCATTTTCATCAAGTTTATGACTTGGGTTGACACTTGTTACTCCTAAACTTGCATGGTTCAACCCATATCCTCTTCCCATGCATGTATAAATAATATTATCAGCTTGACAAGTGTCCTTGTGACCCTTGAAATTCTCTCTTTCTCTCAAACTCTATAAGAGTTAGCCATTTTGGCATTATATTGGATACTCTACCTGAGTATGGTGAATCCTTACTCATTTATATACCTTTTGATAAATAAAATGAATAAGTGTTACATATTATATGATTTTTAATAGTGTGTTTCATTTTAATGATTGATTTTTCTTAAGTGACACTCTTGTTTCCTTAGCATGTTTGCTCATTCTTGTAACCTATTTGTAGTTGGAAAACTTCTTTCAAATCATGTGAAGTGTTTTGGGATATGTAAAGGATTAAGTGAGGTTTTATCTTCATTAGTGCCATTTAAGGCATCTTGTCTAGTCCTCCTAGCCTAGATGTTCATCTTGACCTCACAATGTAACATTGATGTGAGAAGTTATAGATTGGAAGAGTGTATGTTTGGTTTGTTGCTTGGTATCAAGTGTAATATGCATATAATTGGATATCATCAATTAATTTGGTGTATTAAATCCATTAGTTTATATTTTCTTTCATTTTATTTCTCCCTTTTCACCACCCCAAAAGTTAGTCTTAGTCATAATCTATAGTGGTACATCAAGGGAGTTAGCCATATCTAGAGACTCACCTCATTCCTTAGGTTGCCCACAAGCTTAAAGGTGATTCCATTGTGCCACTTGGATGAGAAGAGATTTGAATCTTATTAAAGGGTTAAAATATAAGTGAAATTGTTTTTTGGCATGCCTAGTGGGACTCTTATTCCAAGAGATTGAGAGATTTTTGGTGTTGTCTCTCAATAATCAGCCTTTGGGGGCATATTTTCTAAGCATCAATAATGACTCTAAAGTTGTATCATCTAGTCAAGCAGTCTAGGTATTCCTTTTGAATATGGTTGATGATCATTTATTTTATCTTACTTCCTAATTAATCTTCATGAATAACCTTGGTTTTGAGTTTTTTTCTCCACAAGTTGGTGAAACCTTCTAAGCATGTACCATTCCTCATCAATATGAACAAGTTCTTAATGAGCCTTGGCATGAATATAATCAAACTTGGCATGACTATAATCAACCTTGGCATGAATTGTATAAATATTAAAATCAGCCTTACTATGAACCACATTTTACTCCTCAATAATCCTATGAGCCTTGGCAGCCCTATAGTTCTTCATTTCCCTCTCCATATGGACATTATGTTTTTGGAGAATTATATGAGAATGGCTACCAAGAAATACCTATCTATCAGCCTCAATATGAGCCCTATCATTAATTTCATGATGCTTATTAGCCTCAAGAGTGTTCCAATCAGCCTAGTCATATGAAAGAGGAGGCTTCCATGGTTTGTACAGAAGGGTATCACTGGAAAAGTGAAGTTTCTACTCATGTAGATGTTTTTCCTCCTAATCAACCCAAAGATTCACTTCCATATGAGCTCACTAGTGCTTTTCTCTTTTCCAAACCCATTTATAAGCCTTTTTCTTCACCCCACACTCCATCTTCAATTACTTCACCTTAAACTACACCTCATACTCCTTCACCTCAAATCCATGAGCCTATCCATCAACCTTCTACTTCATTTCTTATCAAAGAGGAACCTATCTTGAGAGAATCAAGTAAATAAGAACAAATTCAATTCATGGATGACTAGGAGACTCTCATGATTAATTATGAAGAATATATGACCATAGGTACTCCCCTTGGTGAGAAAAAGGATAATCCAATAGTTAATGTCTCTATGTTTGAAAGAATGTGTGTCCATGGAAAAACCCCTACACTTCACTCTCAATCTAGTTTTGATTTTTATGTGCCACCTCCATAGACTAACTCATTGTGTCCTCAGACCATTACCCTTTATATTGATGTACCTATGGTATATGAATATAAATAATATCAGCTGGTTGATAATGAAAGAGAACTCTTGATTGAAGAAAACCTACCTCTTTGGTAGCCTCATTGGGCTAGATCCCATGATTTCAAGATGCATAGTCTTGGCATCACCATGAAGGAGAAGTAGATGGAAAATCTTGTATCCCTTGAATAATAATTTACATATAATCCAAAGGTTGAATATGATCATCATAAGAATGAATTTAAATGTATTGTCAAGGATGGAGAACACCTTCAAGTCATCGCTCAAGAGGTGGTAGTCCTAGATGAGTTTCATGAGACTAAGGTAGAAGAAGTAGCTCTTGAAGATGATCATGAGGAAGAAGACCTATGGTAGAAGTTCAATTCCATATGAAAAGAGTTTTATGAGATATTTAAAGCTTATCTTGCTCCAAAATATTGCACACTTGATGAAAATCATGTCTATGGACCTAAACATGATATTGAATATTCAACTAAGCGTAAAGAGGAAGTTTTTTCTACTGGTCAAGAACCAACTATCATGAAGCCACTTGATGATGTAATAAAACTTTAAGTACATCATCTTTATGACATCAATAATCAAGAAGATAAGATGAAATAGGTAATGGTTCTAGAGGATAAATAGGATAAAGATGATTGGCAACTGCAAATGGAGTTACTTCAAGAGCTTGAAGAATTTTGCCAAGTGGAAGGTCAAGGATATGAAAAGATTAAAGTAGAGGTTTCTATGGAAGATAATAACCAAGATTGGATAGATTTTTCAAAACTCCTTGATGATATATAAGATCTTGTGGCTAAGGAGAAGCTTAATCTTGTTAAGATCACCATGGGAGAAAAGAAGGTATGCCTTGCACAATCATCATTTGAGGTTGCAATTGAAGATATACATGACAAGGTTAAAGATTTTTGGATGAAAGAGGAATATGTATACATTAAAGACCTATTCTAAAATTGAATACTTGATAATATGACTGTTGAAGTGTCAAAGAACAAGTTTGATCCATTAAACATCTAATCCAAAGAGCAGCATGCTTTGTATCATGTTTCATCTCATGAAGAAGGTGATGCTTTAAACTTCCATTTTGATCCAGGAGGGAAGTATGTTAATTATTAGTTGTACATATTAGTTTTTTTTATACTTTTCCTAAGTGCCTAGAGCACATGTGTGTCTTGTGTGTTTTCTTTCTTTGTTGTGTGTGTCTTTTGCTTTATGTGATAGAAGTAGCCATTAGTATCTTATATAGATCAAAGGTTTGTGGTCAATGGTAAAAATTTTCTTATTTTCTCAATCCTTATATGACTCCATAAGATCAATGGACTAATAAGGTTACTGGTATAGTTAGTATAGCAAACATACTACCCCTACGAGTCACCAAATTGTTGATCAACTTTGATTTTTTAGTCAAATTAGGGCACCCCTAGTAAAAAAATTGATTTTTAGGCCCATATAGGGTTATAATTTATTTTAATGAGGTTTTTTGTAGGTTATTTGATGTCAATTAATGTTTTACTATCTTTATTAAGTTAGTTTCTTGGTCTATTTATCATTTTGGGTCATTTTAAGGGTAAAAAAGAGTGCATTTAATACTTTATAAGGGTTTTTAGAAAATGTGCAAGTGTAAAAATGTGATGTCATGTCCATGTGTCCTTAGAAGTCTTATTAAACTAACATAACTAAAAATATTGTAGGTTATTTAGAGAAAAGTTAGTTTTCATAAAGAAATGGAAGTAAATGACACTTGTATGATGTCATTGGGAAGTGTTCCACTTGGAAAATGTTGGTAAGTAGATCATAAACTCCAAAAAACTCATATCCACACTTTATTTTCTTTACAAGTGCCATTTTTAGCCCAAAACTATTCTAATGCATTTTTGCCTTTCTTAGCAAATTAAATTGACACTTATGTTTTTGCTTGGTACAATCAGCTTGTGGAGTTTTAGGACAAACTCATTGTGTGGATTTTAGTACACTCTGTAGAGTAATTTCTTACTCTACGTCATATTTATTTTTTGATTCGAGCATTGTAATTTTGGTTTGTGTGCACCTTGGACATTGCAGCAGAGTTTTGAAGCAGAGGCTGGGTTCATTTTTGCCCAAGTGTCGAAGTGCAGCAGAAGCTACCAAGTGTCACCCTCCGGTCACTGGTCCCTTTTTCCCCTTTTTGTCTCTTTCATCTCATTTTGCCTAAGTATTAAATTCAAGTGGAAGCCACCAAGTGTCAATTTTTAGGAGATGGAGCTGGATAGCTGGCATCCTCTAAACCCCTTTTTGTAACTTTTGGGAAGGCCGCAGTATGTGCCACGTACCTAGTAACAGCTAAGCAAAATGCACCACGTGTTAGCATCTGCATCTCATAGAGGCACCCGTGTTTCATTATACCTTTTTGACAAAGACTTTCAATGAGCTAAGTAGCAGAGTAGTGAAAAGTGCTAGGTGGTAGTTGCGGAGGCCCTAAACTACCTTTTGAAGGAGAAGTGGAAGTCACCACGTGTCCACATCTAAGAGACTTTGGTTTGACACCTAGGTTCAATACTCTGATTCAACACACAAAGGTGTCATTTTATTTTGCTTAAGTGCTATAAAGTAGTGGATGCTGCCAAGTGTCACTCTCTGAGTCCCTTTCTACTCCACCCCCAAAAGGTAGTAGAAGATGCCACATACCCCTAGTCGAAGAAGTGGAATATGCCATGTATCTTCCCTCGAGCAATGGAGGTCACCACATGTCAACTTCTGAGAAACCATCTTTGAGCCTAATTTTCAAATAAAGATTTTGGTTCCCAGACATTATTTCAAAGGACTATGGGAGCACTGAGTGTCAACATGCAAAGACTGCCATGTGCATCTATCCCTTCCTAAAAAGTTGCTTGAGCAAGGAACGCGGTGAGTTTTTGTTTTGATAAAACTGCAAAGTATCGAGGAAGCAGACTGCGATAGGTGTCGAAGGCAGAGCATTCTTGAGTAGAATATAGAGAAAGTAGAAATGGCCAAGTGTCATCCTCTGGTGCCTTTTAGACAAAAGGGAGAATTTTCATGAATTGACTAAGTGTCCTCTTCTGTTTCAATAGAATAGAGTGCCCGTCTACCTATTATAGGAAAGATGGAGGGAAATCTCGGTGGGAGTTATTCTAGGTAGATAAAATAGTGCACTGGGTAGATTTTTGGGGCTTTCAAGCATTAAATATGCCATCTATTTGTCCTTTATAAGTAGAGGTAGAAGAGATAGTTGAGTGGCCAAACATGTGATGGAACGAAGAATTTTAGGCACGAAGGAAGGTACTAGACATGGACTGCCATGCAACAGTCAAGACAATTATTGATAAGACCAAGATGCATCCAAGGCATTAAAGGCGGCATCTATTTTGTCCTCTGCAAATGAAGGATGGAGTAGAATTACATAGGAAAGAAGATGATGTAAAGAGACATCCGAGTCTATATAAGAAGATTTGTAAAATCAATTAAGGGAGGGGAGGAATTTCTCATAGTTTTAGACTTTATAAAGTTTTGACCAGTAATGTCATTTGCTCTTGTCTCAATTTTCTTGAATTGTAAAGTTGATATAATCATGCATATTTATGTGCCCTTTATGTGGCTAAATGAATTAAGGAAATTCAAGCTCCATGCCTTGATTGGTGTTGTCTGTGTCATTTGCAAAGTAGTTTATACTATAGATTCTCTTGAGTTGTGATTAGGAATGTCATTTACTTTTGTCTCATTTTCTTGGATCGAAAGGTTTACATAACTGTACGTGACTTCTATACCTCTTATGTGATTGGAAGATTTTTTTAAGAAGATTGAACACTATGCCTTTGTTTACATTCCCTGTATCTCAATGAAAGGCTTCCTTATTGTGAGCCTCTATCTCTATTATTCTAATCTCTTACATTGATCATGCACTTGTCTGCTCTTAAATGTAATTGAGTCCTATAATAGTCTCATTGTGCTTAGGTTAGGATTAGGATTACACTCCGGTACATCACCATAGTTAGGTTTCATTTCCTGCACTTGCATTTCTGTTTAAGCTTCCTATCCCTTTTTCCCCAACACTTGACACAAAAGAAGAGACCAGCTTCTCTAAAATTTGGAGGTTGTTTCAAGCCACATTATCCCATAGCTTGAAACTTCTCATTATTGATTGGTTAAGATCTAGCACAATTTTAAGTCATCAACATTTTTTGGCATGCTCAGTGGGACCAATCTTTCAATGAGTTGAAGAATTTTGGTGTATTCTTTAGCCAATCAGCCTTTGGAGGTTTTTTAGCAACACCAATAATGACTCTGAATCAAGTCAGTCGATCAAGAAGTCTTGGTATCATCAAGAAATCACTTTTGGTATGTATAATTCTATTACTCATAGCTATGAGTCTTATTCTCCTTATATATTTAATCAAGAACAAGCTTCTCCTTGATTCATGAGAAGTAGCAAGGATACAGATGGTTATGATCTATACCAATCTTATGCCCAGTCCCCCCAAAATGTCACATCCCATGTTCAACCTGATCTTATTTTCACCTTCAAAAAAGCATTGCTGGGATTTAAAAAATATGTGTTAGAGCTTGACAGCAGAAGGGGATATGGTCAAGAAATTCCTTGTCATGTCATCCATCAAGTAAGAGAAGCAATAGACTTGATTAAAAGTGAGTGGGATCCCATTGAAAGGGCAAATTAGCAAGGGCTTACATATGAGATGCTAGATGTGTGTGGATTCATTACATTTCTAGAAGAGAGGTTAAGCATTCATGAGAACCAGCCTTACCAAGTCTACCAAACTTCATATTCACCACCATAAATTCTAGATCAGACATACACCAACAGTGTTCTTGAGCAAGGTCCAACCTATCAAGGTCACTTCCCCAATAATGAAGAGACTATAATAACAGCAAGTCAAGAGTACCCCAAACTCTCACTTTCCCCTCAAGTCCCTTCCACCCTTACTCAAGAAGCTTCTTGTTTTCCATCACAGCCTTCTTCTTCACCCCTTTTTGAAGAAGAATATATTTTGAAGGAAGAAAATGAGTATGCAGAAGAGTACACTCAATTCATGGCTAGTCAAGAGGATTCCATAAGTACAGATAAGGAGGAAATCACCATAGATTCCCCCTTTGATGAATGAGAGGATAAGTCACAAGCTTTTGTCTTGACCTCTAATGAGGAAGAAACCATTTCTTAATTCTTCCTCACTTTGCAAGAGGATATGGAGGAAAATGGACACTCCCTTGATCAAGTCATTGAGATAGGTGACCTTATTCTTAGCCATGAACTGGCCGAATATGGAGAAGATAGCTTTGAGACTCAACTGAGTATGCAGAGGAAATGCTAGCTTTCAGATTTATCCTTTCAAGAGGATGAAGTCATCAAGGAGTATGATGATGCAATAAAGCTAGAATCTGTAGGAGATGAGCCGAAAGATAATGGGTATCAAAGGGTACAGAGTGAAGAGCCAATAGCTGATGATTTCTTGATGACACATGATAGCATGAAGACCAGTATTTGATGGGATTTTGAGGACAAAAAAAGGTTATGGATGTCGAAAGCATGTTTGAATCAGACTTACTCAAATATAGGCAAATCCGTATGGCTAGTGCAGAGGACATTTCACCAAAGGTATACCTATTTTAATTACTAGTATGGCAACATAAGTAGGCTCATCATAAAGAAGACATTGGAAAGTTCATTTTTGATCCCGAAGGGAAGTAAGGATATTTAATTAATGTAGTTAGGTAGTTTCCCATTCTCACATTGCTTTGCTTTCTATTGTTTTTCCTAATTTTCTTTAAAAAATAAGCATTTTAAATGCAGGGTCAGCGTCTTAGAAGTTTTTTTATTTTTTTAATTTTGCCACATTAAATGCTTCCCCAAATCTTCAAGATCTCTAAGGTACCTTGTGCCGCATAGTGTGTCCACCTCACTGTTTCCCAAAGATTGAGTAGGATTTGCTAACGGTCACCCAAAATTAATGCTATTTAAGACTTGATAGGCCCATAAATATCCCTTAGCAAATTTTAAAGTTTACAACTCTCAAGCATACTTGTGAAAATATCTTGCTCATTGTGATTGTTAGCACCTAGTGAAATTTGTTTCAGCAAGCATGTTTTCTATCCTGCACAAGGTTCATACTAGGTTATTATACATGAGATATAGAGATGGCAAGAGCGTCATCATCACAACAAGGAACATGGACACCTAGATACCTTGATAGATTACTAGCTAGCAAAGCATATGCTATAGCTCCTACACAACCACTAAGGAGCTAACCAAGAACAAAAGCCCTAGGAGTCGGTCAAACCAGTGACCCATCCAAAGTAAGGGACTATGTAAATGGAATCATGGACCTGATTTCACAAAGAGCCAGTAGTAAGAACCTTAGAGAAGGGGCACACCAAAGGTGTCTATAAAGACCCAGGTCAAGGCAATATGAAAAATTTGAAATGAGGATATGGAGCTCACAATTGGCTCAGTTCATTGTCCTAGTTGTGTACCCATGCCCAGATATAATTGAATTGTGTTTGAACTTGCTCCATCCACAATCTTGCACCATCCAACAAGGTCCCTTCATGCTACAGGTCACCCCACAAGCTATTAGGGACATGCTTTCCTTGCAATATGATGGTACTACCACCTTCCCCACCATTGATAGGATACAAAGAATGTGGGCAAACGTCAACACTCAAATAAGGTTTTTGAGGTCTGAGTTGCAAATGGTCGATGGTGATACAATGGCGCCCATGCTCCTCACATCAAGGACTCAATTCACACTTGCTAGCCAAGACTTGATATCAATGATGGCTCTCATCTTTGGCATGAAAGATGATGTGGTGGTATATGCTGAGCAAATGGCCATCATGTTCAAGCTAAAAACTATCGACAAGATAGGAATATCAACTCAACTTCTCAAAACACATCACCTTATCAATGGCAGAGCAGCTGACCCAGTTTAGGTCAAAGGGGATATTTAGGTATTTCTCATTTTTATTTCATCTAATTTTGCATCAAAACCCTAACCTTTTCACCTAGTTTATGAGTCTAAACCTATATGACCCAACTTTTGACCCCTAAATAACCATCCCTATGTCTACATGGACACATATTTTATCTAGAACTAGTGACCCATATGATTTTTTAAAACTATTCATTACCCCTATTCTCCATTGCCTCAGCCCTGAGCCTGTCATAAATAGGTTATTCCCAAGTCTCATGAACCTCTTGGTCAGCTGCCTAATCCCATGTGACTTCTATTTTGGGTCCTGTCACATGATTATAAGGGTCTATGGATTTTGTGGAGAACCAATGCTGCTACCAAAGACCTTAACTCTTAGTCTAGCATTCCTAGAAGTTTCTAGATAAGCTTCGGTGGTTGATAATGAATATGGCTCCAAGAAGAAGAAGAGGAAAATGTATAATCTCTCATGGATGGCATGTATCATAAGCTTGGAAGCTAGAGAAGCTAAAACTGTGCTGCTGAGGAAGCTAGCCTTCCTTAGGTTCCTATTGGTCAAGGACAAGTGGGTTTATGACCCAGCAAATTACATAGCCTCCATGGTGAGGACAAATAGAATTGGAGCTAGGATTACACATGAAAGCTACCCCTTCTGGGAGACTAAGAAAAATCTTATGAAAGATACCTCTGGTCTCTATGTTGAACTAACAGATTTGCCCATGCCACAAAATAGGCCATGGGAGACCTTATATGAAAAATAGAGGGATTATGATCCCAAGGTCAGAATGACCTCTGGATTGAGAAGGATGTTGAGGAACAAAGGTTGGGATGCAGAGAAAATTGAGGCCTATTAGAAATATAGGCAATAAATTTCCCAAACCACCCATGTTTTCGGAGGCATAGACTTAGATGAAAGGTGGGAAGAACTCTGGGATGAATGGCATCCATCCCCTATATCTAGCCCAAAAACAAGCCAAGTGCTAACACTCGAGGTAGAGCAAGAAGCTAGAGAAATTCTAAACCATTAACTACAGACTTCAGAGCAAGCTGCAACTACCATAAAACAACAAAGAAGTGCAGTGTCACCACCACCACAGGCTTCCCCATCATTGGGGGTAATTAAAGTCCCTAGTTCTCCACATGTGCCACCGACAATAGTAGAGGTAGAAGGGAGACAAACACAACCAGAGGTAGAGACACCCAAAAAAAGAAGGGTGCAGTTCCATTTGGATTTAGAGGGGGAACAGGAGCCTTCATAGTGCCCAATGTAGAGCACTATGACTTCCCCCCAGGTAAGTGTTACTTCCCATCCTCCCTCTCAATCTATTCCTCACCCTATCGACATGATGCCTCCACCCAGCCAGATGACACCTCCTACCACTGTTGCCATTCCCATCTCGCAAGCCACCCCATCATTAGTGCCTTAATCCCTAACATTACCACATTTTCCCCCTCTATTCTTAGAAAGATGCCCCTACAACTCACCCCTATCCAACCAATGGCTCTCTAATATGGCCTACCATAAGGATTTCCTTTCACAGGGGGACATATTGCATCCCCTTCCACCTTGCAGATGCAGGCTAATGTTGCTAGGAAGGCAAGAGAATCCTGGTTGGAGAAGAAGATAATTAAGGAGAATAAATCCCCAGCTATTCCACATTTGCAATCACAATTTGACCCTATTCAATAGCAGCTAACGGTGACCCATTTGTCACCCAATGTGGCTAAGCCGAGCAAACAAATGTAGCTAGAGGACTACACGATGAACACAATGGCCATTGACATGTCCCTATTTAGGCCCCAAGATAGAGTCGAGCTGCTAACCAAATCCACTTCTATGGTCATAGAAGATTATTTGAAGAAATCAAGAAGACTACAGAAGATGGAGACTAATTTGGCCCAAGAAAAGGCAAACTATAATAGTTTGGCTAAACAAATAAATAAGAGAGACAATGAAATAGCTAGTCTATAGAAATAGTTGTAAGATACTATTTCCCTTCAGACTCAATGGGTAATTTAGGCCCAAAATGATTCATTGAACGCAAAGCTCACACTTGCAAAAGATGCAGCAACAACCCTAAGGCAGGAAAATGCAACATTATAGGGAAGAGTTGAAGGACTCCAACTATAGGTTACCCAATCACAATAAAGGCTGCTAGAGGAGCAGAACAAGGCTACAGATTTTCAAGCCCAGTTCCAAGTAGAGCAATAAAGGATGGCACAAATGACAATTGAGCTGGCTAATAAGCCAAGAGGTGTCAGAGTAGTGCAGCTGGTGAAGGATCTCTATGAGTCATCATGGGAGAGAATATCTTCAGAGATTATCTAACTCAGGCCATTTCTCACCTTCCTACTCAATGCACAATAATTGTGTGAGAGGGTGGAAGATTTAGTAAAGAACACTCTAGCCATGATCTCCTAAAGAGTCATAGACTCCCATTATTGCTAAATAAGCTCTATGACATGATGGATGCAACATTGGCAGTTGTAGGGATCCCTGACAAAATGGCCACAGAAAAATGGGTCAATGAGGAGCTCAGTTGCAATGCCATAGCCAATAGTTGTAAAGAACATCTCGAAGTTGTGAAAGAAAGTATCGACAAAATGAGACAATATATTAAAGATCTGGTGTGACTGGGCCTTCCTTCCAGATGCAAAGACGGTGTTGATGGCCAATCAAATTCAACCATTACTACTGGCTAAACAAAGGGATCAAATAGTTTTTTAGAGCTTACGAGATGATTCCTTAGCCTCAGAGGTTGAAACTATTCTGGTTCCTATTTTTTGGCTAGAATTCAAGCTGAAAGCTATAGTTTAGATCCTGCAAACCTTTTCACACAAGGATATTATCAACCTTGATCTAGCCTTCATTAAATTGTAGAGCAAGCAGTAATTATCTAACCATGAGTGGTTTATCTACTAAATAGCTCTTTTGAAGCTGTAATTTCCACAATTTTAAAATTTTGACCGAGCGGGAGTTGGGTTCTTTTTTAGTAGGCTCAAAAGTCCTGGAGGTTGCTAATAACTGTAAAGTAATTTTTTACTCTACGTCATACTTATTTTTTGATTTGAGCACTGTAATTTTGGTTCCTGCACACCTTGGATGTCATGACAGAGTTTTGGAGTAGATGTTGGGTTCATTTTTGCCCAAGTGTCAAAGTGCAATAGAAGTTGCCAAGTGTTGCCCTCCAGTCATTGGTCCCTTTTTCCCCTTTTTGTCTCTTTCATCTCATTTTGCCTAAGTATCAAATTCGAGCGGAAGCCACCAAGTGTCAATTTTTGGGAGATAGAGCTAGATAGTTGGCATCTTCCAAACACCTTTTTGTAACATTTGGGAAAGCCACAAAATGTGCCACATACCTAGTAACAGCTAAGTGGAACACACCACATGTCAGCGTTCGTGTCTCATAGAGGCACCCACATTTCATTCTACCTTTTTGAAAAAGACTTTCAACGAGCTAAGTAACAGAGCAAAAAAAACTACCTTTTGAAGGATAAGTGAAAGTCACCACATGTCAGCATTTGGGAGACTTTAGTTTGACACCTAGGTTTAATACTGTGATTCAACACACAAAGGCATCATTTTATTTTGCTTAAGTGCCATAAAGTAGTGGATGCTACCAAGTATCACTCTCTAAGTCCCTTTTTACTCCACCCCCAAAAGGTAGTGGAAGATGCCACATACCCCTAGTCGAAGAAGCAGAAGATGCCATGTATCTTCCTCAGAGCAGTGGAGGTCGCCATGTGTCAACTTTCAAGAAACCATCTTCGAGCCTAATTGTCAAATAAAGATTTTGGGTCCCGAACATTATTTCAAAGGACTATGGGAGTGTCAAGTGTCAACATGCAAAGACTGCCATGTGCATCTATCCCTTCCTAAAAAGTTGCCTAAGTAAGGAACGAGGTGATTTTTTGTTTTGATAAAACTATAAAGTATCGAGGAAGCAGACTATGACAGGTGTCAAAGACAAAGCATTCCTGAGTAGAATATAGAGAAAGCAGAAATGGCAAATTGTCATCCTCCAGTACCTTCTAGACAAAAGGGAGAATTTTCATGAATTGACTAAGTGTCCTCTTCCGTTTCAACAAAATAGAGTTCCTGTCTACTTGTTACAGCAAAGATGGAGGGAAATCTCGATGGGAGTTATTTTGGGTAGATAAGAAGTGCACCTTGTAGATTTTTGGGGCTTGTAAGCATTGAAGATGCCATCTATTTGTCCCCTATAAGCAAAGGTAGAAGAGACAATTCAGTGGCCAAACAGGTGATGGAACAAAGAATTTTAGGTGTGAAGGAAGGTATTAGACATGGACCACCATTCAACAGTCAAGGCAGTTCTTGATAAGACCAGGATACATCCAAGTCATTAAAGGCACCATCTGTTTTATCCCCTACAAATGAAGGATAGAGTAGAATTACGTGGGAAAGAAGGTGATGTAAAGAGACATCCGAGTCTATATAAGAAGATTTGTAAAATAAATTAAGGGAGGGGAGGAATTTCTCATAGTTTTAGACTTTCTAAAGTTTTGACCAGTAATATCATTTGCTCTTGTCTTAATTTTCTTGAATTGTAAAGTTGATATAACAATGCATGTTTCTTTGCCCTTTATGTGGCTAAATGAAGTAAGGAAATTTGAGCTCCATGCCTTGATTGGTGTTGTCTGTGTCATTTATAAAGTAGTCTATAGTATAGATTCTCTTGAGTTGTGATCATGAATGTCATTTGCTTTTGTCTCATTTTCTTGGATCAAAAGGTTTACATAACTGTATGTGACTTCTGCACCTCTTATGTGATTGGAAGATTTTATTAAGAAGATTGAACACTATGCCTTTGTTGACATTCCATGTATCTCAATGAAAGGCTTCCCTATTGTGAGCCTCTGTCTCTGTTATTCTAATTTCTTACATTGATCATGCACTTATCTGCTCTTAAATGTAGTTGAATCCTATAATAGTCTCATTGTGCTTAGGTTAGGATTAGGATTACACTCAGGCACATCACCATAGTTAGGTTTCATTTCCTGCACTTGCATTTTTATTTAAGCTTCTTATCCCTTTTCCCCCAACACTTGACACAAAAGAAGAGACCAGCTTCTCTAAAATTTGGAGGTTGTTTTAAGCCACATTGTCCCATAGCTTTAAACTTCCCATTGTTGATTGGTTAAGATCTAGCACAATTTTAAGTCATCAATACACTCATACATATTAATTTTAATATAAGTATCTTTAATATTAGTTCCCTATTATTTACGAACCATTGGTTTTAAGTTGATTATGTAAATCTGCTTGCTCATCTATGCACCCTTCATGTTTTGGTCTTGTTTGGGAAAGTCCATATAATACACTTTATGAGTTTTGGTTATAGAGCATGTTTTATTCCTCCAATTTTTTTAATTATTGGTTTCACATTTTGAGTTTATTTTTTATTCGAAGTAACTCACTTTGCAAGAAGGAACCACCATGAATAATTTTAGTCAATTCTTCACCTATAGAGGTTTGGATTACATACAGAGGATTCATATGAATATAAATTAGTGTTTCACATGTTTAAATACCATGGAGTTCATATAATTACAAGTTTTAGTTTCAAAATTCCATGGTTTTATTAAATCCCATATCTCCACCATGGTAGACTGGTTACTCAACATATTATCTACCTTATTCCAGGTGCTTGTAGGTGATTTTCATGTTGGAAAGGGTGTGTTAAATATTGTCTTAATTTTTTATTGATTTAAATAATGCTAATGGGAGGTTTAAAACAAGTTAATATTATCATGATGGTCTTTTGGTCCATCTTTATCTTCCTTTCCACACCCACTACTCATATGTACAATTCAACCTTCAACTATAGTAGTCCTCTTGATGATGCTATATTGAGACTAAAGTTAAATAGTTATTAAATATTATAGGAGTTTAAATATTGGATTTTTACATTGGATAAGGGTGGATTAGGTGTTCATAAACACAAATTCATTTCATACTACCTAATCTACTTCTCTACCTATATGTGGGAATGACCACCCATAGGTGGCCCTAGACAATAGGCATAGGTGGCATATGGGAGACAAAAACATGAAAACCCCTTTATTTGAGTCCTAGAGTGTTAATAAAGGTATTTAATACTCATTAAATAGGTTATGTTGGTGACTTGAGGTGTGAAATCCTTCAAAACATGGTGGAATTAGTTTTAGGCCTATTTTCCTTAAATAGGCAAAACATGGATCTCAAGGTTTTTATGGATAACACTTACTATGGTCACATGATATGTGAATTAATAATAATAATATTTTTTAGTATTACTTATATAATACAAGAAATATATGAGGTTTGGATGGTAGAGAGTTGATGAAGATGGTGTTTCAAGACCTCTAAAGTGCCTCTAAAAACACTGAATTTCCATAGTGAAATCTAGAGGCCTAAGTCATAAAAGCCCTCAAACATTTAGATGAAAATATAGACCATGATAGCATATGGAAATAGTTATAAATTAACCAAGATATAATTAATGTCATGAAAACCATCATGAGGAGCTGTTAAGAGAAATGTCAAAGTCTAATAACCACCCTCAATCCTTACAATAGGCAAAAAATACACACATACAACATGTAGGCAAGAAGTGAGAAATAAATTGGATTTATTGAAAATAATAAAACATAATGGTGAATAAAATAGTCTAAATTATTTTTAATATCATTTAAAAAAAATTAGAATACTTAAATCCAAAATCTTAAGGACAAAAACACCACCTACAGAGGTCAGCTGGGAGGAGAGTTGGTGTCTTAGTCAATAGAATAGTGACCTTAAGCTTGTATTTGTTGGAAATATTGTCATTGATGTCAAAGGTTTAGCATTATTGATGATAAAGGCCCCATTGCATTTAATATTTTTTATCTTGTCTAATATGAGTTAATATTTATTTAATATGAACGAATATATTTTTGGTTGCATATGAGACAAAAGAAGGGCCCATGGAGAAGTCGAAGAGCCACAGGGTAAAGACAAAAGAAGGATGGGACACATTTTCCCATGAAGAGTCATTTTGGGGAATACCAAGAGTCACCAAGTGAAGACAAAAGAGTAAGGGCGAATTTCTCATGAAGGCACACTTTAAGGAATACGAAAAGTCACCAAAGATAAAGACAAAAGTGGGAAAGACGTTTTTGGTCATGAAGGGTCACCACATGACTTTTCAAATGCTTGGATATGAAGGGTCATCCAAGATTGGTGCCATTTTCCATGAGGATTGAAAGGTCACAAAGGGGGAAGGCCAAAGGTCATTTGGAAAGATATAAATAAAGGCTTGAGTAGCCATTTGTAATATGTGTGAGAGGTTAATTTGATTTTGTATTATCTAGCTTAAAAGAGAAAGGTGAGAGACAGGAAAGAGATGTTGTATTGGACTATCATTTGTTGATTTAGCAACATTGAGAGATAGGTGTGTGGTTTACATAAAGTGGATGATGTTCATGTGGGTTGGTGCTCACAAATGATAGCTGGTTGGTGCTCGACAAAGGGGTTTGAAGCTCCTGTGGGTGGTGCTCACGAATTAGTTGAGGTTGGTACTTGGCAAAGGGTATGGTGCTCATGTGGGTTTGTTCTCACTAATATACTTGAGATTGGTCTCCATGATTTTTCTCACATTGGGTTTCCACGTTATATCTGGTGTCTCTCTCTTTCTTGTGTGATGTTTATAATTTGAGTTTTATTGCATATCTTGAATGTTTTATTAAGGGAAAGTTTTATAAGATAAATATACTGATTCACCCCCCCTCTCAGTATATTCCATGCTTAACAGTATTTTGATGAGGTTTTAGTAATTAAAATAAAATATAAGGTAAATTAATGTATTATAAAGTGTATTATACCTTAAAACTTCAAATAATATCTCCATACATTAAGACCAAAGTGTCAAGTAAGTAATATACACCTACATTTGTCAAAGAAGGTAGTTTTCTCAGTCTAATGGAGCTATGATAGTTTGTGAATCCAAAGAGGCATAAGATTAATTTAGGATAATTAAAATGGTTTGTGAACTCAATTTAATATCAAGGAGGTATTTTCACATCTTATCTACCTTATTTGATGCCCTCTAAACACCCACAGATATGAGTTGTCTCAGTCAAGTAGTGAGAACTCATTTATGGGCTAGGGTATGTTGTGAGAGATAATAAAAGGATATCATGATGAGTTACACATATATAAAATTAAACCATATAAATTATGTGATTCATAAAACCTAATCAAAGAAAATTAAGAATATGCAGCCCTTTATGAACCCTAATTTGCAACTACAAGCAGAAAACATAGTCAAGGTCTGGTGCTGACAGTTTTGAGAGTTCATGCATTGAAAGAGGTATTGAGGGAGTTTGAAGTGTTATTAAAGATTAAAATACCTTAATAAAAAATAATAAACACTAATTTAACTCTCAAATTGGTTCATATAATAGAGGTGAGGGCTTAAAACATGAAAAACACAATCCACTCTCAAACCAACCCTACACACAGTCATTTCTCACTATCTATTTTGGAACATGAGGTGTTTTAAAGGTAAAATGACATAGTAAGGAGATGAAATTTTGTGTATGATATCCTTATGACTTAGATAATCTCATAATGTTTTCAAATGTGTCTATGGAAATAGGGGAGTGCCCTCTATTTTGTCTCAGATAGAGAGCACTCCCTTAGTGCATGAAACTTGTAATCTTGAAGAATGAGGTTAAAAAGAGTGACCAAAATCCAAGGAGAGCCTTTAAGAGGATTTTTAAAGTTGAAAGGCACAAATAAAAACATGGGATACTAGGTGTAAATTATTTAAATTAAATAGGGAGGCCTAGAGCATGAAAGTTATAGTCAAACCTATTAGGTAAGGAGCTAAGCCTAAAGCCAAACAAGAGGTCAATTCCATTATTAGAATGAGACAAGAATAATTTTTTTTTGGATCATGTTTGTATAATTTATTCATATATTTTTAAGCTATTTTAAATTTAGGGAGGAAAATAAAGGAAATTTTAAGCTCTAAATTATAAACACACATGTTAGGCATAACTAGGCCTAGCATCCAAAGCAGGGTATTTTCATTTATTTTACTTGAATTGTAATTTAAAAATAATTGAATCATATTCATAGAATAAATATATATGTATTAAATATTTTTTAGGACAAGGAAATCACCAATAATCTATTATTCCCAAAACTCTCCTAAACATACAATAGGAGTAATAACAAGCTCAAATATGCACATTCAAATGCTCATATCTCCAATGAAGGTTTTCATTGTGGACAAAGAAGTTAAGGGTGGTTATTAGGGTATCCTAAGATAATTTTTTTGGAATTTTTATACCAGTTGGATGTGTAAATTTTATGAACAATCTTAAGACCTAAAACTACCCTAAAACCCTACAAGACCCTTATAGAGACTAGTTTGGAGAAATGGAGTTGGAGATGTAGTCAAATGGTATATTTGGATTGTGAAACCTATATGAAGTTGAAGAGGAATCACTCTATCTACCTCCCATGCTAGTTATATTTACAGACTTGTATATAAGGGGTATAAAATAAGCTATTTTTGACCTTTTTTTTTAATGTTTTATAGGTTCTAGAAGGATTCAAGAGATGAAACCAAATTTGGGTGAAATATTAAGACTTAAGATAACTTCCAATATTCATTTCATGACTTTAATAAACTTATAAGTTCCCCAATTAGGTGTTTCAACTCAGATAGTCAAATTTGACATATTGCACGAGCTAAAGAGAAGTGTGAAAGCTTTAAGTGGATGGAATTCTAAGGTGTTTATGATCCTTATAAGGACATGGAGGGTATTGACACTTGTAATTCACTTTCTCACACATATTTTCATGATCAAATAAATTCAATTTGGAATCTAAGTGTGCAAGGTGTATGAGAGGAGTTCTTTTAGAGTATAGATGATGATGGCTCACTTTTAGTTTATTCTAAAAGACTAGGAATGCAACCAATGCATGGAGAGGAACGTATGATGTCCCTCACTTTTATTCCAATAATTATAACTAGTCTTCATTAGTTATAGGATGTCCAAATAGATAAAATCATAAATGCAGTATTTTTGTACAAAATGGGGAGTTTTATGCCACTTTTCATCAAGTTTGTGACTTGCATTGACACTTGTTGCTCCTGACCTCACATGGTTTGACCCATATCCTCTTCTCATTCATGGATAACTGATATTATTATCTTGAAAAGTTTCCTTGTGACCCTTGGACTTCTCTCTTTATCTCTCTCTCTCTCAAACTTTATAAAAGTTAGCCATTTTGGCATTGTATTGGATGTTCCACCTAAGTATGGTGAAGCCATGCTCATTATTATTCCTTTTTATCAATGAAATGACTAATTTTTACCTATTATATGAATTTTCATAGTGTGTTTCATTTTAATGATTGATTTTGCTTAAGTGACACTCTTGTTTCCTTAGTATGTTAGCTCATTCTTGCAACCTATTTGTAGTTGGAAAACTCCTTGTAGGGCATGTGAAGTGTTTTGGGATATGTCAAGGACTAATTGATTTACTCTCTTCATTAATGTCATTCAAGGCCCCTTGTCTAGTTCTCCAAGCCTAGATTTTTATCTTGACCTCATAATGTAACATTGATGTGAGAAGTTGTAGACTGGAAGAGTGTATGTTTGGTTTATTGCTTGGTCTTAAGTGTAGTATGCATATGGTTGGATGACATCAATTAATTTGGTGTATCACCTCTAGTATTTTATCTTTTATTTCAATTTATTTCTCCCTTTTCACCCCCAAAGTTAGTCTTGATCACAATCCATAGTGGTACATCAAAGGAGCTAGCCCTATCTTAAGACTCACCTCATTCCTTAGGCTTCCCACAAACCTAAAGATAATTCCATTGTGCCACTTGGATGAGAAGAGATTTAAATTTTCTCAAAGGGTGAAAATCTAATTGATAATAGTTTTATAGACAACTTGAGGGCTGAAAGCTCTTGAATAAGTATGTATTTTTATCTTAGCATTGATAAAGAATCCCACATAATCATAATAATATTTTCCTTATTCATGTGGTCAACTATACTAAAAGGAGATCCATGCATCTTTGGATGCACCTTTGGAGCAACTAGATGATCTTGCACTTGAGGTACTTAGTGAGTTTTGTCAACTTTAATATTATAATTTTTTTGAGGTGATGGGATAAAAAACTAATTATCAAAAATTTTTGGAGGTTTTACGTTGCAACCTGAATGAAATTATAAGTGTTTCAAGTCCTACTCTCAAACCTAGTCAAACATGGGAATGACCCTAGGCTATGGGTTACCTAATTTTGGGTCAGACCTTTAAGATTTTTAATGACGCTAGCTCTTCAGATATGATAATTTAAATATTTTTTTAAAATTTAATCTATTGGTATAAAAAAGGGGAGAAAATAAATGAATGAAAATATAATTTAAGTGTGGTTATACACCAAATTTTCAATGATCCACTCTCAACTTGGACACTTTCATGACTACTAATGAATGCAATGGGCACAAGGATTAATCAAATTCTATGATAGAGTTCTAAACATGTGTATTTTTTATGAAGGTTAAAAAGATACCTACAACTTGAAGGATATAAAGAGATAAGTCTATGCAAGACACTATGGGCTTATGACACTTCAAGAGAAACATCACTAAATAACACTTCACATAACATATAAGAAACTAATAGTCTTAAATCAAGGTACATGAAGGACCTATAGATGATGAATATATAACATACATTCTATAAATTGAACTTCAATAGATAACACTTAGAATTAAACTAGACCATGAAATTGTCTTATATTACTTCAAAGAGTTTACAAAATGATTTTAGCATAGGTTTGCTATACCCAACTAAGGGATACAAATGAAAAGTTTAAAGCTAGTATTTATAAGAATAAATAAGGTAGAGAGAGAGAAGTTGGCATTAAAGGGGTCATTAATGAGCCTAATTACATTCAAAACAATCACCACCACAATCATTCTAGAGATATTATCCTACATTAATGTCATTGTATCTTTCTCTGGTGTGATGGAGAATGTGAAGATCAAGGCTAGCTATAGGAAGAAATCCCCACCACCACATAAATCCTTTTCAAGATCCTCAATTTTAATCCACTTCATTGTCTTCCTCAATCATGCTTGATGTTATTCACATTATCAGTTAGTTACTTGAGCTTTCTCATTGATGTTCTTTCTAACATTCCTTGTGCAATCACCATTCTACCATTACTTCTAGATCTTGAATATAGATCTTTTATTGATCAAAACTAATCACCCTATTAGTTTCATATAGCTATGATTACAAATGAATATTTTTAGGCTAAGGTATCTTAGATATGAATGAGACATAAAACCTACATCTAGAAGCTCTTGAAAAGCTTTACACAACTTTAATGGTGTTAGATGGCTTTATAAAGTCTACTCTTGGTTATCTAGATCACGTTTGATCTTGCATTTATGTATTCTACCTACTCGGGGTGGAGATATCCTTTTTCCAATGTATCTACCTTCATGACATCCTTTGGTTAGATCTTAGGTTGTGTTTTCTCTCCATTGAAGTCCCTTAGCTTTCAACTTTTGATATCGACCATTGATCTTCATATAGGATCCTCATATTATACCCAATATTAACTCTTCATTCATCCTATAGGATCCTACTATCATATCTTTAACTTATTGACATCATGTGAAGTGTATATCTCCCTCTATATGAATGAACATGAGACATACATCTTATACTAGTTTAATGCACTTAAAACACTTGGCAACTTCTCATTTATCTTTGAGATCTGTTGACTTATTGACTCATTACTCATAATTAGTCTCTGATGCATGATTAAATGCATGTTGTTGGATATTTAGGACCCATTTACATCTTTTAGATCACTACTTATAGTTAGATATCTATTCAAGCACCCAAGATCTTGATTCTTGTCATTGATGCATTCATGTTGAATTTTAACTTGATGTTCACCATTGGTCTTCATTGCATAATCAAATGCATGCCATTGGATCTTTGTTACCAAATAATTTATATAATATCACCACTCACCATTATATTTGATATTATCTCCTAATATTTGGACACTCTTTAGCTCTATGTTCAACCTAGGAATATTTGAATTTAAATGGCTATTACATAAGGCCCAAATTTGACATTTACGTACACATTTCACTCTACAAGTTTAACTTTAAAGATTTATATCTTTGAGATAGTAAATTCAAAAAGATGCCAAATTAGTAGAGGATTATCTTGGAATGAATAAATTATTTCCCATGTAATCTTTTAGCTTTGGGAGGCTTCTTGAGCATACTTATAAAATGCACAATCGAGATGACCAGTCTATTTTTCTATGACGTGCGATGATAGTTTGGCTCTTCAAATCTTATGCTTAAATTATTGATTGATATTTCAAAGCTCTGATGAGTTTATAGGGCCTAATTGAACTTGTTCCATGATTTTGACTACATTGATCACCATGATAACCTACTTCCTCAAAATTTGACAAACTACACTTTAAGTTTAATTAAAGTGTTTCAAAAGATTTGAAAGCTACATATGAACTTTGGACCACTCATTCCATGTATAAATATATTCAGATCATCAAATTAAGTATAATATTTGGTAATATTGTCCAAATTGGAAAACATTTCTAGCATCTCAACTAGTTTGACCAGCCTGCTAGTCATGGAACCTAGAATTTGATCAAGCTTGTTTATGATGACTAGATAAATGAAGTATAACTTACAAAAGGATTCTGCCTAACTCTTAAAAACAATTTGAAGAAAATTTACATAGATTAAAAATAATAAATAAATAAAACATACCCAATAACTACCCAAATGGTGGAGAAAATAAGAAACAAAGCAATGTGCAAGAGCACTTGGAGGTAAAGATAGACTTATCTACGTATGTACAAAGATCATGAGACAACACTAGTAGTAGAATTTAAGATACATCCCATTGATAGGGATGGGAAATATCTCTCCATTAAACCTATAAATATCAAATGCATACTCTCTTTTCAACTTAAGGTAACATAAGGCCCACTCTAAAGACTATCAAACTTGGAGTGCTTTCCTGGTTTTGCATAGTCCTCATGTTATTTAAGGACTATGTCACCTTATTGGAATGTATTTTAGGAATATATCTTATCAAATTACCTCTTAAATTAGTTTTTATTAGACCACATAATGTGCATATTAGTTTCCCTTATCTCCTCTAGCTTCCTTATCTCATTTAACCTCACCTGCATAACATCATCTTCTAGGAGCTCAAGATGATGTACGAGCTCTAATGTAGGAAGTTCAAGAGATATAGGATGTTTGGCCTCTCTCCCATAGATAATAAGTTATGGGGAGTGTCTATTATATTTATTAGGTATCACTCTATCTACCCATAGGGAAGTTTTTAGTCTATTATGCCACTCCTTCTGACCATCTTCCATAGTTCTCTTGATAATCCTCAACACATTTTTATTTATGGACTCTGCTAGTCCATTTCCTTATGGGTAATATTTAGAGGATTCCTTGAGATAAATTACATGTGAAATATCCAACTCACATACCTTATTATTTCTGAAGGCCAATGGATTTTCATTAATAATTGTAGAAGGCACATCGAATCTGGTCACAAGGCTATCATAAAAGTCCAAAATAGAATCTTCATTAGCTTCCTTAAGGGAAGTTGATTCAAACCACCTTGTAAAGTAATATGTAGTTTTAATGATAAATTTATGTCCCTAAATTTATGTGGGTGTATCATCCCTATTAAATATAATCCCCATTACTTGAAATGTTGTTCTACTTGTATGGGTTATAAGGGAAAGGAAACTAGTTTCTAATTGCCAACAAACATTACACATTTTGGGAATTTCCTTACCCAAGAGTGTGCACCTCTAAACATTTTAGGATAAAATTACCCATCTCTATTGACCTTATAGGCTATGTTCTTTTTATAAAAGTGCCCACCAATTGGACCATCATATAACTGCTCAATCAACTTGTCTATTTGGCATGATTCCACACACCTCAAAACCATGCCTCTTATGTATCTCTTGAAAAGTACTCCATCTATCAGGATATAAGGTATAATTTTCAACTTAAATTGAAATATCTTGGCTATATCTAGTCCCATAGTACATTATCTTGACTCAATAAATCTAAGTATATCATGTGTCTGACTGAAAGGTGTGTTGTCTAAAGCTACCTATCAATTGTCATGGACTGCTAAAAATTGATATTTATCTTGTTTTACCTCTAATTTAAGGTGTTAACATAACCCTTTACCCCTTAAAATATTTTTAACTATAACCTCAAGGTCTTACTCCATAAATTTTGTCACCCATCCAACTCTTTTCTCATTGAGGTCTCTATTGAGTATAAACTCTTTAATACTTGGGTATACCACCATGAGTATGATCTTACTATTGAAAACCATGTGCCTAAATTTATTCAAAACTCTCACTATTAAAATAACATGTTTCTCTACAAATATATACCTCTCACCATAAATATATAATGCTTGACTAAAGAAATTAATAGGTTGTTCCAAACCTTGCTCATTCTACTGCATCAATATTGTAGAGATTGCATCCAATGTAGAAAAGACATACAAGTAGAATTATTTGTTGAAATTAGGATTAATAAGTGTAGGGACATGAGAGATTCCTCCCTTGATGGCCCCAAAACACTTATTACCTTATTTGGTCCATGTAAAATCCTTGCCTTTTCTCAACATGTGAGTAAGAGACTTGACCAGATCTGCAAAGCCTAGGATAAACCTTCTTATAAAATTAATCTTTCCTAAGAAACTCTATAGACCTTTATTGTTCTTGGGAAAGTGTAAGGATAATATGGACTTAAATCTTTCAATATATATGGAAATACCATCCTTTGACACTACATGGCCTAATAACGTACCCTCATGAACACCAAATATACATTTTTTAGGATTCAAAGACACACCAAATTCTTTGCATCTTTCAAATACTAACATCAAGTGAAAAATGTGATTATATCAATACTTTAAGAAAATAATGATCTCATATAGGTATATGAGCATCATATCATTGATAAAATCTACAAAATCAACATCCATTACCATCTAAAAATTTATTCCAGCATTAGATACTTCAAAGGGCATTTTTATGTATGCATAAGTGCCCCATTTTGTGGTGAAGGTAGTCCTATGCATAACTTCTTCCTTAACCATAATATATTTATAACTAGAGTATCCATCAAGTAATTATAATATCTATTAACCTACCACCTTTTGAAGAATCTGATCCATTGAGGGAAATGGGTAATGGTCCTTTAGGGACACTTTATTGAGGTCCCTAAAGTCAACATATAAATGTATTTATCCATTCTTTTTCCTGACTGGCACAAGGTTTTCTACCCATGAGGAATGTTTAATGGGGAATTTTATCTTTTATTCAATCAAATTAAATATATCCCTTCTCATAAAATCCTCCACTTCTGGGTTGATAGGGCTTTGATTCTACCTAACTAGTTTTGCATTGATCTCTAGTTCAATGGTATGTTGTGAAATTTTGGGATCAAAACCCTTAAAATACTTGTATTATTAGGAAAATACATTAGATAAATCTTTTCATAAAGTAACAAATGTGTCTCCATCATATCATGTTAATCTTCCCTAACTTCAATAATTTATCCTTGAAGATGTCGATCATTTCATAATGTTCCTCCTTGGCTGAGATATATGCCTTGCCTCTTCTCACTTGGTCATCTTAATTGAAGATTCTTTCCAATGTCACAATCCCATTAGGTATATCTCAACTTCACTATCTAATCATCATACTGATGTTGGAGTTTGTTTTGATTCTTATGGCAAAAAGTTTCATCCTACATTAGAAAATATATAATTTGATCATCATTATCAAACACCTACCAACGCACCTCATTGTTACGTATAATTGGCTTGTATATGACCTTGATCTTATCTTGAATATGGTTGATTTTAACTCCTAATACAACCTCATATTGAGATCCAATGGCTACAATCCTATCTGCATGTTGATTTTACTCCCTTGGTATAGATTGTATATTGAATGTCAAGAAGTCCTCTATGATATCCCATACATGAGGCTTGTAATATTTTAAATGATGGTTCTTGACTGTACTTATGCCTCTCACTTGTACATCACTTGTTGTACAAAAATATCATTATCACCCTTGACTTGAATAAGTTTGACACCTCTTCTTCTTACCTCTTGCAAACCATGTAAAAGAGCCTCACATTTAACTATATTAGAAGTGCAATTGAATTGAAATATTGTAGATGAATAGTATTTATGATCTGAGGGTGAAACCACCATGGCTCTAGCTCCACTACCATTTTTTTACCTTGAGGCATCAAATAATAAAGTCCATAGACAATCTTCCTCTTGAGTAGTGTTAGTTACACAAAGTATAACAACACCCTCTTCATGTATACAATACACCCCTAAGCCTGCTTCTTCAATATTGGTGTAGGGATTAAATATATGATTGTTAGTTTCCCATTCATCCAAGTACAAGTCTAAAATGCCTTCAATATGGTCATGAGTCTCTTTCTCACTAGAATTTTCATCCTCTTTTAATATGGTATAGTTTACATTTGCAAGGTTAGGCATATAAGGATATAAATATAACCTAGAGATGGGTTCTGAAATAATAATGACCTTAGTCCCATATTTGGTCCTAAAAACCATGTATGACCACTCCAAGGACAAATATCCCCCAATTTTTTTAGTAAATTCCCTAGATAGGCATAGGGGAAAATATGGGGGTAGGTCTACAACCATCACTTTCTGAATGATGACATAATTTGGGTAAACTACCAATGTGATCTTAAGATCTTTCAATATACCTACTATTTTAGTGGGGGAACCATAAAACTAGAGAACACATTTTTGATTAGGCACATAATTAAGCTCAAACTTATATGTTATGGATTAAGGCATAACTAAGGTTGAAACTCTTGAATCTATCATAAAATTATGCACTAGGCAATCCCCTATGATGACTGACAAATAGAATGGAAGGGGTTTGACAACATTAGGGGGATGAGAAACATTATGAAATTGATTTTGACTAGGATCTTGACTAAGAACTTGAATTTGACTAGGTTAAATACTATTGGTAAAGATAATGTGTACTTTATCAGCGATTTCATTCACATGAGAAGGCTTAGAGATCTCTTTTTAAATAATCTCTTTCTATCCTAGAATAGATAGAGCATCGTATATAGACATAGTGACATTACCCTTTTTCATATGATCCATAATATAAAGAGGAAGACTATTACCTTTGAACTACACCTTAGAAGTATAAGTATCACTTGGCACTTGATTGACATGGGGAAAAAAGGAGACTTATGCTATTGCCCATGATTTTGAGGTATTTATTGAGTTATAAGAGATTTAATAACTATATCTAAAATGGTAGGCTACTAACTAAATTGTAGAGGAGTTGAAGAAGCCTTAAGCTACCACAGATTGTCATCTAACATCCTCCTCTTAAACCTTGTATGGGTTACAACTGGTTCATCTACCTTTTATGTAGTCTTCCCCATGTTTGTTGCTACATGTTCAAACATATGCTCCCCTTCTTAAAAACCTATAAATATGGTGTTATCCGATGCCTTACCCATGTTTCCTTGTTGTTGAATTTGAGCTTATAATGATGTTATGGTTAACATGTTATCTTGATTCATTAGAGGGCCTTATGGTGGATGAGGTAGTGTGTTATGTCCTTGGAATGAAGGATCATACTGCCAACTAGGATCTTGATATATTTATCCACTTATACCCATTACCATCTCATTAGAATTCCCTCCTAATTTCCATTGACCCTCTTATGCAAGGTTATTTTGTGTGGGGACCAAGTCTCTTGAGTTAGTTACATCTATGGGGTTATAACTATTATAATATCTACCTTGAGTAATTTGGCCTTGAGCTTGTTGATTTGATGGATAAGGGGCTCTATTTTAGGATTGAGTATGGTATTAGGCTTGTAAAGGACCTTGGTATGGGCTATATAAAGTATGTTTTTGTCTCTCTAGAGCCACTAGAATGTTGTTTTGTGCCTTTAACAAGTTCTTGATCCTTTAAATTTTTTTCACTTGACTATCATCAGGTTGAGCTTGATTTTTTGGAGTGGGAAATGGAGCAAAACTTGGTGGGGTTAGATGAATCTCAAGAAAAAGTGGCATGAGAGGTCTTGGCATAAGTTTACCTACTTATATCAAATAATTTTATGCCCTTATAGCTATCTCATAAGCCTTAGGTAGAGTTATCCCACCCATAGATTAGATCATGACTACAATGTCTGAATTCAATCCTCTCAAATAGTAAAGAAAAGAATAATTGGGTGTGGGTATAATGATGATAGGGATCCCATCCCAAGTCTTTTAGAATATATAGTTAAAATCAACCATAGATTATTGGGATACTCTCTTGATTGAGGTGAGTTATTCAACAAGTGACAAATGGTCACTTTAATCCTCAAAATGTTTACATAATAACTTGTCAAACTCATCCCAAGTATTGATTAAGGTAGGAGTTAGACCCCTATACAATTGTAGGGCCTTGCCTTTTAAGGATGTGGCTAGTAGTCTCATGGCTATATTCTCTTGCATAATGTTATGTAATGAACAAATGTTTATAATGTTAGCTATGTGCTTTATAGGGGTGGTGGAGTTTTCTCTTGTAAAGTATGGTAGACTCTTCAAAGACGTAGTAGGGATATCATCATGTTGCTGAAGGTTTAGAGGGATACCACCATTTAAGGGTACAAAATATTTCATTCTAGGTCTTTCCATTTTCATAGTGAGGGTTGTACTACTTAAAATAATAGGATGACTGGGAGATGAATATTTATTTTTGGGATAAGGACCTATCTTATTAAATCTTGCTCTTTTATATGAAGTATAAGGTATCTCAATGAATTCAAAGGGGATACATTTACTAGTTGACCTTCTATTAACCTTTGATATGAGAGGTATGTCTAGATCATGATATAAATTATTCAACTTGGAGAATATTTAACTTATAATGATGTTGGATGCCTCCCTCTACTACAAGTAATTCTTCTCAAATCCATACTTTAGATATACTAAAGAGAATGTGTGCCACTGGGCATGCCAAAAACTATTGGAGGTTCTAGGTTTCACCCTAGCTGAAAGTATATCTACTTTAAGTGTGGTGATACACCAAATTTTCAATTATCCACTCTCAACTGGGACACTTTCATGATTACTAATGAATCTAATGGGGATAAATATTTATCAAATATTATGATAGAGTTCCAAACATGAGTATTTTGTATGAAGGTTGAAAAGAGACCTAAAAATTGAAAGAAAGAAAGAGATAGGTCTATGTGAGACACTATGAACTTATGACACTTCAAGAGAAACCTCAATAGCTAACACTTCACACAACCTACAAGAAACTAAAAGTCTTAAAATAAGGTACACTAAGGACCTATAAATGATGAATAGACAACATGAATTCTATAAATAAAACTTCAATAGAACACATTTATCATTAAACTAGAATATGAAATTGTCTTATATTGCTTCAAAGAGTTTACAAAGTGATTTTAGAAGGGGTTTATTATACCCAATCGAGGGATACAAATCAAGATTTTAAATCTAGTATTTATAGGAGTAAAGAAGGTAAGAGAGAGAATTTGGCACTGAAGGGGTCATGAATGAGCCCAATTCCATTTAGAAAAATCACCACTACAATCCTTCTTAAGCTCCTCTCTTGCATTAATGTCATTGTATCTTTCTCTGACATGATGGAGAATGTGAAGATCAAAGCTAGTTATAGGAAGCAATTCCCATCACCACATGAATCCTTCTCAAGTTCCTATGTATTAATACCCTTCACTATATTCTTCAATCATGTTTGATGTTCTTCACATTATTAGATAATTAATCGATCTTTCTCATTTATGTTCTTTCTGACATTCCTTGTGTAGTCACCATTCTACCATTGCTTCTAGATCTTGAATATAGATCTGTTATGGATGAAAACCAATCACCCTTTTAGTTTTCATATAGCTATGATTGAAAATGAATATCCATAGGCTAAGGTCTATTAGATCTTAATGATATGTAAAACTTACATTTATAATCTCTCAAAAATCTTTACATGGCTTTAATGGCATTAAATGAATTTAAAAGGTTTGCTCTTGGTTATCCAAATCATGTTTGATCTTGAATTTATGTGTTTTACCTGTTTAAGGTGAAGAGATCCTTTGTCTAATGTTTTTGCCTTCATGGCACCCTCTGGTTTGACTTTAGGTCATGTTTTATCTCCACTAAAGTACCTTAGCTTTAAAATTTTGATATCAACCATCAATCTCAATATGGGCTCCTCATATTATGCTAATTATCAACTCTTCATTCATCCCATAAGATCCTATTGTCAGCTCTTTAACTTCTTGACCTCATTCATACCATATATCTCTCTCTGTATGAATGAATATGAGCCATATATATTCTACCAATTTAATGTGCTTAAGACACTTGAAAACTTCTCATTTGTCTTTAAGATCCACTAACTTGTTGAATCATTGCTCACCATTATTATTTGATACATGATCAAATGTGCACCATTAGATATTTGTGACCCACTAACATTTTTAAGATCACCACTCACGATTATATCTCTATTCAATCACCCATGATCTTGATGTTAGTCATCAATGCATTCATGCTAACTTTTAACTTGATGCTCACCATTAGTCTTTGATTCATGATCAAATACACACCATTAGATCTTTGGGACCCACTAAAAACTATCAGATCACTGATCACCATTAGATTTGATCTTATCTTTAAATATTTGGACACTTATCATCTTTTCATTCAACCTAAGAAAATTTGGATGTAAAAAACTATATCATGAGGCCCAAATTTGATGTTTGGATACATGTTTCACTCTACAAGTGTAACTTTTAAGCTTTATATATTGAGATAACAAGCTCATCAAGATACCAAATTTGTAAAGGATTATATTGGCATAAATAAATTACTATCTATGATATATTTTAGCTCTGGGAGGCTTCCTGAGCATACTTATAAAATGTAAAATTGAGCTGACCAATCTATTTCTCTATGACATTTGATGACAGTTTAGCTCTTCAAAGCTTGTGCTTGAACTATTGCTTAATATTTCAAATTTATTATGAGTCTCTAGGCCTATGTGACCTTGTTCCATGATATTGACTTTATTTATCACCATGAGAACCTACTTCATCAAAATTTGACAACCTACACTTTAAGTTTAATTAAAGTATTTCAAAAGCTTTGCAAGCTACATGTGATCTTTAGACCACTCATTCCATCTAGAAATCTATCTATCTCATCCATTTAGGTATTATATTTATTAATGTTGTCCAAATTAACCAATATAACCTTTAGGAATAATAGGAAGAATGTTTGGAACATGACCCACCTCTTAAGTCTCATCAATAGCCATTTTCTTGGTTCTTATGATGGATACAACTAAAATGTTTGAAGTAATAATGTCACCAAACTAATTTGAATCCACATGATCATAAATTTACCAATTTAAAAAGGTTGAATCAAGTTGACCTTTTACATGATTTACTTTTCCTTGTTGTGTCATATCCTCACTATGTTGACTTTCTTTAAGAGAATCTTATTCTTGGGTCTTTTGAGGAATCACCATATATTGAGTTACCAAAGCTTGATATTGAATATCATTTAGATTAGATGGCTTCCAACCTAACTCTTTAATCATATTGTTTTATGTTAGTATATGTATAATGTCTTTAGATGAAGAAGGAGAATTTGGATCAACTGTAGAATAAGACATGGCTTCTATGATAACTCCTTGATCTTGATGTAAAGGTATTTATTATCTAAATACTTTATAAGGAGTTCTATTATATTTGAAAGGATGATAGGTGGGATTATTAAGTGCTTGGTAAGGCCTATTATCTTTTTATTATTGATTTTTTAGCTAGACTATTTCATTTCTAAAGGATTACAACATTCCCTTGAGTTAACCAATCTCACTTGATTGACTAAGAGGGGCTATAATTTGTGATTGAGGGGATGGAATTAGAGCCATTGGTGGAGTTTGAGGGGTTAGAATTTTCTGAATTTTTGGAAAAATGGGTGTTAGAGGCCTGTATGCCAACTTTTTGACCTAAATCAAGCTTTTTTATAATCTAATATCCACTTCATATGCATCTAGAAGTGTAGTTACACCCATAGATTGAATCATGATAGAGGTATCATAATTTAAATATATTAGGAAATATAAAAATACATACTCAGGAGATGGCCTAATCATGAGAGGTATCCTAGTTCATGTCTTTTGAAATCTATTGTTAAAATCAATCATGAACTCATGAGGATCCCTCTTAATGGTTTTGAGTTGTTCAACCAAGAATAAATGATAAGATTTATCCTTAAAATGTTTACAAAAGGATACACCTAAGTCATCCCAAGAAGCAATAGATTTCAAATAAAGTTTTATATACCACTACAATGCCTTTCCTTTAAAGGATACAACAAGTAGATGGATAGCAATGTTTTCTTACATAATATTATGAATATAACAAAGGTTGGCTACATCTTTAATATGATCAATAGGTATTGTTTGGTCTTATACTAATAAATAAGGTATTATTTTAAGATATAAATATAGGATATCATCATATTAAGAAATATTTGGTGGGATTCCTCTATTAAAAGAGACAAACACCTTATTCCTAGGGATAACCATTTAGATAGTGGGGATTGAATTATATTATACAATGGGTTGATTTGGATATTGAAAAAATTTCCTAAGATAAGGATTTGTTATTATGAATATTTTTATTTATAAGAATGAGAAACAAAATCAATAAATTCAAAAGGAATCCCTTTGCCTGAAGATCTTCTAGTAACCTTTGCCATGAAACTTGTGTTGGTTGGCTATTAAGAATCCTACAACTTCAAATAATCTTCTTGTTCAAGAATGAAGAATGTGATATGTTGCTACAAATTTATTTATCCAACTACAAAATTTAATATTATAAGGAATACAATTCCCACCAAGAGTGCCAAAAACTATTATCAATCAGGAGTGTTACCCTTGTGAGAATGTGCTCCTCTTCCCACTCCTGCTAAAATAATGGAATCTCTCCAAATTGTGGATGAATTTGAGTTGGAAATAATATCCTAATAGAGGGTTATTTACATTTATTCAATCACTAAATTTTATTATAATCATACTTATTATTTAATTTTTGACTAAGGGAAAAGGTGAAGGGATAATGCTTGCACTGAAATTGACATGAAAATTTGAAATAAAGGTGATGCACCAATGTTTGTAACCAATTTTTATTTTAACTAACAATTTTAGAAAATAAAGGATATTGCACACATTCTATTCACTTTATGTATATGGTTTATACAATAGTGTTTCATATAAAGGTACTAAAAACACTTGCTTTGTGCATGGAAGGAGTGAAAGTTTGTTGAATTCACTTCCAAGTTTGGATAGAGATTGAAATTAGACACTTATTATGACCTATTTAAACTCACATATGTTGTATAAAGGTACAAAAACCATAAATTAACATAGGAAATATAATGATTAAATGTAAATAACAACTACACTTCAAATAATAACCTAAAAAATAGAGGAAACCAGCTTCTTATTTCTTCAAAAGGTGTAGTACAAAATTTTTACAGCCTTTCAACATAACCAAATTAAAAAGTGATATGTTAATTATGGAATAGAAGATAAAAATATAAAAAAGTACAAGAGGGGAGACAAAACAACCCCAAAATAGGGGTGATTCACTTGTCCTCATACCATTCAAATATTACGTAGTTTTCCTAAATTTTCTCTTTATTTCCTTTAGAAAAGGAGTGTATGAGGTAGATATAGTCTTGTTTGGAAGGCTTGAGCATTAATTGGTGAATTTCAACCCATTAAATTTCTTATATCCTTGTTTTCATACCCTATATACTAGCTTGCATGTCTTCCTTGATGAATAAGTCTTATTCTATGAAAATAGGTCTTCAAGTATTCATTAATTCCTCAATTAAATACTTATCCTCATCCATTTATGAGGTTTATCCAGTTTTCTAGGTCTTTTGGAAGGATCTTGAAGCCTCTTTAACCTTTTCAATTTGACTTGGCATAAGAAAGAGGAAAGGTCTCCTAGGATTATTGGAGACTCTTTCAAGAGGTTGAATGTCCATCAAAACTAACTATTGAATTTTTATTTCTCTCCAAGTGTAATAAAATTTAGGGGTCACCTTGAAAATCATGTTGAATAGCTTCTATGTATTGACTTGGTTGTTTGATCACTTAAACTCCTCTTGCCTCATGGCGTAGAAAGGATAAAACTTGGTTTTGCCTTGAATAAATTGATTTACCTTCATAAATGGAATATCAAAATAATATTAGACCTGAAATAAGACACTTGAAGACATCAAACACTGCAAAATATTTATTTTTGCACCTTTACCATGTTTTTCTCACAATTCCCTGTAACCCTCAAAATAGATAATCTCCTTGTGAAAAAGAATTTAAAAATTATATTAGATAAATAAATACATTTTTTATTACCCATTATCCCATTAAATATCCATGTCATGTTTTAGGACCTAACCTTGAGTTTAAGTACACTTTTTAGCCATTTTTTCTCTCTAATTAGGCCTCCTTACCTAGAAACTGAGATTTTTCTCCACAAGCTTAAAACACATGTGAAACATAAAAGAAACATTTGGTTTAATTTCCCCATGAAAATAAAATTATACGTGTTAATTTTTAGCTTTTTAAACCCTGTACAAATTGGTGAACCATGAAATGGTCAAAAACCCTAGTCTAGGTGTTTGTATAGGCTTGAGAGGCATTTGAAGTGTTTTTCATGAAAATTTTAGGTTTTGATTATTGAAATAGGTTTTTTAATGTCTAAAACAAATTTTCACAACTCAATATATTAAGGATAATCCTTTTGAATAACTTTATAGACGTGTAATTTTTTCCTTTAGCTTGCAAAACTAAGCTTTTTTCACATTTTGATTAAATTGCCAACTTAAATAGCTATATAAATCCTTTATGATAGTTTAAGAGGTAATTTTAAGGTTTAAGAACATTTATATAGTCTCAATATACCTTTTATCATTATTTTGAGGCCATTTCATACCTTTTTCCTTTAAGAAAGCACACATAGCCATGTTTTTTAGCTTATCCCATACACCTATACCTACAAATGTATTATCAAATACCATATTTAGATGATTATGAGACCTATAAAGTTGATCAAGGTTTTTTTAAAGTTTAATTATTACATTTGGGTGAAATATAATGACATATTCTCCCATTGGATCCTTTAGGAGGGTTTAACAAGGGTTTAAGGGCTTACCATCTTAATGATGGTTCATAAAGCACATGGGGATAAATGGATTAGGGGAACACATACAACATCCAATATTTTCTTGAGTTCCCATTAAAAATTTCATGAAATATCTATGCACATGAACTTCAATTGGTAGTCTATGCATTCTATGAGGTTAAGAGAAAAACATGCTTGAAGGTGTAATTTTTGAGTTTGAATATGAGTTATAACATCTCAAGAAGGTTTTAAACATTCATAATTACCTTATATAATGATCCTTATCATCATATTTTCCATTTAATCTTGTTGTAGCTTCCATTGGTTCATACTAGGGTTCTTAAGCAAATCATTGTTAGTGACCCTAGCTATCAAAATTTGAGATATTCTCATTGTTGGAGGAATTGGAAACTTTATAAAACATATCACTGAATTTTTCAACACCTTAGTAGGTCCCTATAGGTCCCCCTTCCACAAACAAACTTTCATCACAAATTCATATGCATGCCTGTGTGTGGAAGCCTAGACCTATTTGGTATTATCAACCCTTTTGAGCCACTAATTTCATGCCTAATTGGTCTATCTGTAAGGAAAATAATTAGATGATTCACAATAATAGAATTATATATGGAAAAATTAAAATTATAATAAGTACATCCATAACAACAATTGGCAAAAAAATTAGAATATTTGAATATTATGACTAAGCCACTTCAAGGGGGCAACCTCCATAACAATGAAATAAGAATAGAATTCATAATATGATGATAAAATACTAACCACTAACTCCTATATATACTCTTCTTATCCATAGTTATTTCATAAGCTGACCATAATAATAACATCGAGAAATGTAACAAGCTAATATGAAGGTGTGTAAGCCATAAGTTAGCCACACATATCCCCAGACACATTGTAGGTTAAGGGCATAACATGCCCCTCTCCTTGCAATAAATTTTGTTCTAAACATTGAATCAAACTAGGATGTTTCTTTATGAATGCTTCATCCTCCTATATTACATCTTCAGGATGTAGGTTATTTCATTTGATCAAATACTACTTAATGGATCTATTTTGTAGATTCTTAGGTATGTGTGAAAGATCTCCTTAGGCTCTAGAATAACTCAGCCTTCTTCATCCAATTTAGGTAACTCAATTTGAGTGGAAAATCTTATGTCCAATTACTTTCTTTAGGCAAGATACATGGAATACCAGATGTATGTAAGTGAATGGGGGTAATTCTAGTTTGTAATCCACACTACCAATTTTTTGCAAGATCTAGTAAGGTCCATAATACTTAGGTGATAGCTTGTTATCATTTTTTTGTTTCTTTAGATATATATGATTATGTGGCTATAAATGCACAAAGACCCAATAACATATGCCAAAATGTTTCTCATTTTAGTGTTGATCTACTTGATGCTTCATTCAATTTTGTGTCACTATTAAATTCTCTCGCAAATTTAGTATCACCTCCTATTGATGGTGAATGTGTTCATCAACAACTCAAACCTTAGGATGTATTATAAAAATTGAAGTGATGGATGAAGGGTGATACCCATACAATTACAAAAGGGAGGAATCTTAAAAGTGTGAAAAATAGTGTTATACCACCATTCAACAAGTGGAAACCAATGAACCCATTTGTCCTATTTGTTAGAAATAAAACAATAAAGATACCCTTCAAGACATTGTTAACTACCTCTGTTTATCCATCATATTTAAGATAATAAGATGCATTATGAGCCAACTATGTACCCAAACATGCAAATAATTTAGTCCAAAAATTACTAGTAAATATGGTATCTTGATCACTTAAAATGATCTTTAGAGTGCCATGAAATTTGTGAACTATATTGAGAAAAGTAAATGCTATTGTACTAGCAAAAAATGGATGTGATAAGGAGTAAAATTGTACATACTTTATGAGTTGATCCGTAACTACCATGATAATATTTTTACCCTCAAACCATGGTAAAACCATAATGAAATCCATGGAAACCTCTTCCCAATGATAGATAGGTATGGATAAAGGCTTCAAAAAACCTAGGGTTTTAATGGTTTCATCTTTATTTTGTTGGCATACCATGCATTCAACCACATATTTTTGAACATCCCCCTTGAGTCCTTCCTAAAATAAATCTTTCTTGATTCTATTATATGTTTTCAAAAATCTTGAGTGACCTCAAAGTGGAAAGGCATGAAGTTCCTAAAGAATTTAATGTTTGAAGAGAGAATGCTCACAAAGGCATAATATATATTTATACCCTAATGTGTTCCCCTTCCATGTAAATTTTTTAGATTCGTTAGAACCCTGCTAAAGATTATGAATTAAATCCTTGGTATCACTATCATTCTCCTATTCTAATCTTGATTCCTCTAGCCAATCTACCTCCTACATGTTCATGGTACATAATAATGCCTCAACTAATTCATCCCACTAAGAGAGGGTATCTACCACAACATTCTCTTTTCCTTTATTATACACTACTTAAAAATCACTACCTAACATTTTAATCACCCATTTTTTTAGATGATAGACATTTTTACAAACAATATTTGAGGCTATCATCATCAATCTTTACCTAAAAGTGATGACCCATAAGATAAGGTATTCGTTACTTCACTGCATGTTGTAGAAAAGGAGGCATTTTGGTCATGAGCCTAGTAATTCACTTGAATAGCTATCCAAGTTAGATTTGGACTCATTATAATGGGGCACATGCCTTGAATAACCCTATGAAACTCAACATTTAGCTCTCAATTACACTAGCATCAATATACATAAGGCACAAACCTTATGTTATCACCCAAAGCATAACGGAGAAGGGACTGGGGTTTATGTTAGGATAGTTGTGCCATGGTGCAACTCTATTCTTCAAGGGCTTGGCTAGTGCACTATGGTTGTGTATTCATAGGTAAAATCCATGGGCTTCATAGGCTCTATAGAATTTAAGATCTTGAGGGAAACTAGTTATCTAGATAGAGGAACTAGACATAGGTCTATGCTTATTCGTGGGTATCATTATGAGGCATAGGGACTTACACACACTTAGATATTTTCCTATATTAGGAATGAGGTTCATCATTAGTTATAGGCACACCATGAATGAGTTAGGTTATAATATCATGAGATCTCAACATACATACTATAGACTTAAATCAATTAATCCACTATAAATTTGTACAAAGCATTCTTCATTGATAGAGCTTAATAAAAATACATATATAAGTCCATATAACTAAGCATAACCTTGACTTAAACTACTAAGGCCAAAAGGCTCATATCTGAGATTGGGAATTGCAAATGGGATCATCAAAAACACCCAAAATACTTATAGCTCTAATGGAAACCATATTAGCATCAATTCACTAGAGCTTCGCTACTCTATTTCATCTCTTTTCTCTCCAGTTGAACTCAACTTCCTTTTATAAAAATTTGAAGCATCTTAGGATCATGGGGAATGGGGAACACCAATTATTGAGATGGTGATATAGGTACACATCCCACCACATCCATTATGATTATCTTTAATGTGTAGTCATTATCTTATTTGCCCAATTCCTAATGCTAATTGATTTAAAAAGGAGTTGTTAGTCATTTGCCATCTGGTGCCACTAGAAAAAAAATACAATCATCTACCATGATTACCTCATGCCTAGGTATTCACTAAGTTGGCATGGGTCCATTAATTATTTCAAAAATGGGCCCAACATTACCCCATCTAAAAATGTTAGTCTACCATTTAACTATCCTTCTAGCACCTTAGACACATAAAACTTGGGTGCACTCTACTGTATTTCTATTTTGAAATCCTCAAAGCCCTGAATTGTGAGATTAATATTTTCAATGTCATCATCAATCTCCATAGAATAATCCTTGAGTAATATCAAATCTATGTTGTCCAATTATTTGTTGAAGGCCTCTAGAATTTCCTTTACTTTTTTGACCCTGCCATATAAGATGGCTCCTTGCTTACTTACTTTTGTCTGAAAGGTGTGAAAGAGTTCTTATAGGTCTTGCTCTTGGGTTTTTAGTTGGGTGATTAAAGTGTTCACTTGAACCATAATATTCATGTTCTCATCCCTACTAATAGTGAATTCTTGATTTATCAAGGCATCCTTATCCCCTTTCACCTTTTGGAGGCACACATCAATGACTAATGCCTGGGTGGAGAAGTTACAAACTATAACATTGACATCACATGAACACTCTTCCAACCTTAAAAATAGGTCTTCTACCTCATTAATCTTCTTGTTGATCTCTTTTTTGATAGTGTCATAAGGGTTTTCTTCCTCTTCTATCACCCAATTCATCTATGTGAGCATCTATTCTACTAGTACACACACCTTATCAACTTTTAAAAGTTTAGAAGTGTCAACACCATCCAAAAAGGATGGATCTGATTTTTCTACAAGATCTTGAGTTTCATGGTGTTAATCTCTTCCTCTACCTTTAGTGCTATACTCTTCCACTTTATGGCATGAACATTGTTAAAAATGTTCTTTCACACTACTTTGGAGGCCATTCAAAGGAGGGTGTTATTTGACCTTAGTGGGTTCATTTTTTAGGGTTTGACAAGTTGTTAGTTGTGACCCTCTATTTTTTTATCACTTTGGATTTATTTCATTGGCACATCAAAGTGAGGCTTTTTCATGTAGAAATCAAGTGCAAAGGATACTTGGTGATGCATCATTGTTGTGGCATCTTTAGTAGCATGTATTCCAATATGTAAAAATCCTCATCCTAGGTGTACTCCTTCTGCACCTTCTCTCTATAGCTCAACTCAAATTCTTCTTTTTCAAAGGCTAGTTCCATTTTCTCTTACTCCTCTTCACTAAAACTAGTGCTTCCTTTAGTTCCTTCCTTTTATTTTTCCTCTTGTAAGGGTTCTTCTTCTTCAAACTTTTCCCCTTCATCCACTTCTTCTTCCTACTCAACATGAACCTCCTTAGGTTTCTTCTCATTGCCATCTTGTTCTTTCCTTACACTCTCTATTTATTTCTTAAAGGCACTAATATTGCCTTCTTTGTCTCCAAGCACCCCTTTAGTACTAGGGCATACATATGGTGTAAATTCCTCCACTATGTTGGTGGGGGTGCTAAGTGCCTCTACTAATTGGTCCTTTATTGGTTCCATGCTTGTAGTAACCCTCTTTTATTCTCACTTTCCTAGCCTTCTCCTCCTAGGCCTTCTTTATTTCTACATTCCTCTTCCTTACAATCATGGTGGTTTTTTCCTCCTCAGCCCTTATCTCCTTGGCCTCAACTTTGTCTATCTCTATTTGGGTCATGTCCTTGGCCTTCATGGCCTCCCTTTTATATTACAACTCTAGTGCTGATTTTATATGATCCTAATTGAGGCCTATTTTCATCTATTTGTGCCTCAAATATTCTTAGAATTATGGAGGCTATGTTTTGGGTTCTTTGGTTGGGGTGCTTGATGGTCTTGTTTCTCCAAGTGTGGAAACAATGCCACCTTAGAGAGCCTCAAAAATTTCAGCCATTCTAGGCTCTTCCTCTATTTCTTCTTTTTGCTTTTATAGCTCTTATGCCTTTTTGATCTTTGTGTTTCTAAGGCTAAGCTTCCTCCAAACTTGTTCCCTCCTTGCCTCTTCACTTTGAGCCGGTGACTAAGTTCCTCACTTGACAAGGAGTCATCCTATTTGGGCATAATGTGTAAGACTTTCCAAAATAATACTTCCCTTTCCATCTCTTCTTGTTCCTATTGTGCCTTTATATCTATCAAGGTGATGGTGAGCATTGTAGTAGGAAACTTCAGCTTCCTAGGTCTAGTCAACAGAACCAAAATCTTGTATAAAAGGAGGTATTTCAGTCATGGACCTATTCATGCACTTGGATTATAGGCCTTGATTAACCCTATGGTGATCATAATTTATCACTTGACTATGTTAGCATTAATATACATAAGGCACAAAATGTACATTCTCACTCGAAGCACAACATAGAAGGGATCGAGGTTTGTGTTGGGCTAGTTGTACCATGGCACAAATCTATTATTTAAGAGCTTGGTTAGTGTATGATTTTTATGGATTAATAGGCACAAGCCATATTTTTCATAGGCTCTATTGCATTTAGGATCTTGAGGGAAACTAGTTATTTTGATAGGAAGAACTAAATGTAGGTCTGTACATGTCATAAGTATCATTACAAGGCACAAGGACTTATGCACACTTAGAGATTTTCTTATATCAAGTGTGAGGTTCATCATTATCTATAGGCATGCCATAAATGAGTTATATTAGAATCTTGTGATAGTTCAACATACATATTATAGACTTAAAGCATTTAATCCATTAAACATTTACACAAAGCATTCTTCATTGATAGAGCTTAACAACAATACATATATAAGTCCATAAAACTATGCATAGGCTCAACTTAAACTAATAAAGGCCCATAGGCTCATAGGCAAGCTTGGGTGTTATAAAGGGGATAATTAAAAGCACCCCACAATACTTATAACTCTAATGGTAACAATTTTAGCATCAATTTTCTAGATCTTTGCTAATCTAATTCATCTCTTTTCTATCCAGCTAAACTTGGATTCCTTTTATAGAGATTTGGAGTGTCCTAAGATCATGGAGAACAAAGCATGCCAATCACTGAGCTAGTGTTGGAGGTACACATCCTACCACATCCAAAATGCTTATATTTAATGTGAAATCACTATCCCATGCACCCACTTCCCAATGCTAATTGATTTAAGGAGTTGTTAGCTTCCTACCAACTAGTGCCACTAGAAGATAAAATAACAATCATCCAGTATGATTTCCTTACACCTAAGTGATTATTGAGTTGTCAAGGGTCCATTACTTAGGTTAAAAATGGGACCATCACTATATGTACAATATCTATCATCTCTTTCTCATATATTGGTTTGATCCTATTATTTACCTTTAGTTAGTGACTTTAAAATTTGAGTGGTGTGCCTTCTTACATGAGTACACCCCCCATGCCATATCCTATTGCATCACACTCCAAAATAAAAGTATTTAAAAAATTAGGATGAGCCAAAACTAGAGTTGTGCACATGCCATTTTCAACTATTCAAATGCCTTGGTAGATGAATTAGTCCAGTGGAAGGATTTTTTTTAGTAAAGAGGTGAGTGGGGATATAATGCTACCATAATTTTGACAAACCTGTAATATTAACTAGCTTGCCCCAAAAATTTGTGGAGGTTTTTGAGGGTCTTGGGAACATGCCACTCCATATTGCTTGGATTTTCTTAGGATCAAATTTCACTCCTTCATGTGAACCAATATGACCCAATTACTCCACCTTTGGGACATAAAAAGCACATTTGAAAGGTTTGTCATAAATATGATGTTGAACCATAACTTCAAACACCTATTTCACATGCTTTAAATGGTCTTCCCAATGTTTATTTTAGACAAGGATATCATAAAATATACTAATACAAAATTTGTCAAAATGGCCTAAAAATAGTATTCATCAAACTCTAAATTGTTTATGGTGCATCTGTGAGGCTAAAAGGCATGACCATAAATTCATAATGGCCTTAATGAGTTATGAAAGATGTTTTATGTATTTCCTCACCATGGATAAAAATATGATGATATCCATAGAAAAGATCTAACTTAGTAAAATAAATAGCACCATACAATTCATCTAGCAAATCATCAATTACTAGAATAGGAATCTTATCTTTGATAGTGTATTTGTTGAGTTCTTTGTAATCTAGGCATATTGTATAATTTTCATCCTTATTCTAAACCATGAATATCAAGGAGGACTATTCACTTTTACTATGTCAAATTATTCCTACCTCCAACATATCTTATACCATATTTTCAATTTTACTCATTTGGGAATAGGGATACCTATAGGGTCTGATATTGGGTGGTGTACTTCCTAGATTAAGTCTTATGTCATGATCGTGTGCATGAATTAGAGGATATCATCTTTTCATGTCACCAAAAATAACAAAATGGTCATCCAACACCTTTTACAAATCAATGTGTAGACTCCTTGTTTAGTTGAAACTCCATGGAAACACCTTTTCTATGAATCTTCATCATATAGTGGGAACTAAATAGTTATGGAGATTTATCTCATAATACATGTAGTTAAAAACTCCTTTATTTTCAATGGAACCCCATGAATAATTCTTAGAAATTCATCTCAATAGAACCCAAAGTGGTGAGCCACTGCACTCCCAAAAAATGTCAGCCTCTCCCATGGGAATAGAAAACATAGAGGAATATAATAAATTGTCTCCCATAGAAAGCTTAATACTATGGAATTTTACAAAATAGTTGACCATACCACTATCTATAATCATGACCTAAAATTTTGAAGCTCAAAAAATAAAATAATTCAAACAAGCAACCAACTTATTACTGATTAAGTTATGTGTACTCCCAGAGTCAATTAACATAGTCACCTTTTATTTCTTTAGGAAACCCACCACCTTAAGATTTTGAGGAGTAATAATTCCTAAAATTTCATGACAAGAAACAGTAGGTTTAGAATATTTAGATTCATCCTCAAGTTATTCTAATCCTTCCCCTAAAGCCTCCTCATCTTATTCTTCCTCATTGGCACCATGTATATAAAACAAATTCTTTTCAATACATTGATTCCCTTTTATCCATTTTCTATCACATCCAAAATGGAAATCTTTTACATTATTTTCTTTCACTTATTGAGGTGTCAATCTATTAGGTTGATGAAATGATAGTGTTGGGAAGGTGCATTCATGAACATTGGTGAAAGGTCCTCATCTGATCATATATTTTTCCTCCATCATGTGTGTTCATGGTATGGCCTCAAATATAGTATTGGGATGAAACATTAAAACCTCTAATTAGATGCTAACTTTGAGGCAACCCAAAAATAAGCTAGTCATATTTTCCTTAGTGATGTCTACCACATGTAAAGAGAGATTCATAAATTGATGAATGTAGTCCTTGATATTCCTAGTCTGACACAACTTGGCTAGCTAACTAAAGTAGTTTTTAGAGACATTATTTCAATAGTGGATCTAAAAATAATCAAAAAATATTGACCATGAAATTGGGACACCCTTCTTTTTATTTTAAGTACACAACCAATGATACTAAATGAATGGCTCAAGTTCCAAATATAGAGAGACTATAACAAATTTTTGTGAACATGGAATTTGATGTAGATAAAATAAATTTTCAATTTGAGTGAGCCAAGTGAGTGGATAATTACCATTAAACATGCACATGTCCACTTTTGGCAACATTGGCTCAGGGCCAAAATTGGTGTTTGTATTGTTTTGAGGAGGAAAACCAAATTGAAGTAGTGGAGGATTATTTTACAGTGTCTAAGATAAAAAGTAGGCCAATTGAATAAATATTTATTTTAATTTATCCATCATGTTATCCAAGTCCCATCTCAAACCTATAATTCCCCTTGAGTTGTATCAAAATCATATTTTTTCACCATGCCCTATAACTCTGACTTAAGTTGTTGAACTATCTTTAAAATAGAAGGATTAAAAGTTTTAGATTTTATGTCATCCTTATGAGGAGTTTTTGGAGTTTATTTCCATTTCCCATGTCTATGAGTGTTTTTACCAGCCATGAACAAACCCTATGAGGGTTTCAACCCCAAAAACATGTACCAGTGGAATACATTAGTGTGATCATCTCACTGATATGAATCAAAATAATTCTATTGTGCACAAGGGTGAAAATTTTGACCCAAAAAAGTGCACCAATAGAATATATAATTTTGATAATCTAATAGAAAAAAATCCAATTACTACTAATTTATGTAAGGTAAAAATTGTGGTGATGAGGAAAATTAATTTCTCCTAGATAATAAGTTATGTTTTTTTAGTTTTCTAGAGCTCAGGATGTTAGATCAAAAGAAAAAATTGTCACAAAAACTTTGAAAAATCAAAGATCTGATACCACTTATAAGGAAATTAATTATATGATTTTCAATAATAGAACTATATATGGAATAATTAAGAGAAGAATAAGTAGATCCAAAACAATAATTGGTGAAAGAGCAAAATAGTTAAATATTATGATTGAGCCACTTCAGGAGGGAGACCTCCACAATAATTCAATAAAAATAGAATTCACAATATGATGATAAAATACTATCCAATACCTCCTATATATACTCTAATTATCTATGGTTATTCTAAAGGTTGACCATAATAAGAACATTAAGAAATGCAACAAGCTAATATGAAGGTGTGTAAGCCACAAGTTAGCCATGCATATCCCTAGACACACTATAGGTTAAGGGATTAACACTATCACACATATTTAACATATCTAATAACCCTAAGATCAATTTCTGAGTTCAAGACCTCTTAAAATATCAATATCTACCTCTAAAGTGCTATACCAATATCCTTTTAGCTTTATGACCTATTAGAGCATCTCAAGGTGATTTTGAGAAATTAGTCACAGATAAATGTCCTTGAAAATGTAATATACTAATCTAAAATTTATATAGGCATTTCCACACCTGAGTTACCACTCAATTACTCCATGACATTTTTCAAAGGATTATCTTCTATCTTGAATGATTGTAGACATCCACTAAGTGTTAATACTACATTTTAGAGTATGAGGAACTCTTAAACAAGTCATTGAACATTTCAAAGGTATTTTTCACAACATTAATAAAATGGTGTATAATTTTGAAAACTCTCAACCTATCTAAATCTTCACCACTTCAAACCAAAAAAACATTTTTCCTATGAAGACCATAGAGGCTTGTAGATAGTCATATGGTACTTTGCTTGCATTTGAAGTTTTAAGATCTTAGAATAGATCACTAAGGATTACACTAATATTAATTGTCATTACTCTTTGAATTATATACAACTCTAATAATTATCACTTCCTCACAAACATTCACTTTTTTCTCAAGTTTGAAGACCATTGAGGTACTCAAATAACCTTATAAGTGATTATTTAGTTATTTTGGGTTATAGAGAACTCTCCTACTAGTAACTAAGTAAAAAAATAATTTTTTTTACAACATTTAGGTCTCATAAAATTATTTTTAACATTTAAAACCTGTAAATACCTTCTAATATTCATTTAAACTCACACTTGATACCCATTTTGCATACTTTATTGGGAGTAAACTCAATTTCTCAAGTAAGCTTGTAGATAAGTATGCAAGACATAATTATAAAATATATCACTTATATATTCCATTATTTATTACTTATTAATTATCACAAACTTAATTAATGCTATTAATATGAACTTATCATGCATATTGCTTCCATATATGCATGATTTAGTTACTATACATTGACATAGGCCTGTGCAATCTAAAAATCAGGCCATTCTCATACTTAATCCCTAATATTTTCCATCATTGTTGGTTTAATTAATGATTATAAAGTGTGAATATGTATCCTAGATGTTTTTTAGGACAAGAAAGTGAGATTGATTCATTTAAGGTTCATTTAGAACCATTGAGATCTTATGATAGGTTTTTAAGGGTTTATAGTGCCTAGTGTTCTTAGGGATCATTCATAAAGAATATACCATAATTATCTCCATTAATACCAAATTATGGAGTTATATATACCAATAAATCATCACTTAAAATAAATATAACTCATACAAAATTTTAATAGAGTTCTAAGTAGAATTTTATTCTCTTTCAAGCTCTTTTCAAGGAAAAAAATAGGGTTTAGTATCACCCTCTTTCTTAATGATTGTTTATATAGGTGCGAGGCTAAAAAAAATAATTAATTACATATTTTTCGGTTAGGTTACCCCATTCATCACATATAAAAATAATTTTCTCCCACTAATTACCTTAGGAAAGTATTGAACTTCATAAGATGACCTCTCAGATAAGCAGACTGGGTTCTTAGATCGAGAAAAGTCCTTTTTCCTTTTTTGGGTCTAAAAGACCTTGAACTTGAATATTTTTTTATATAATTATAATAATATACAATACATATAATATAATGTCTAAAATTACCTTATTATATATTTTTACTTTTCATTATAGCCAAGACCTAACCAGTTTGCTTATAGCTCATCTATTAAGGTTTATGGGCCTGTAGGTGTCTAAATACCTCTAATTAGGTTTACTATCTCTACCCCCACCCATGGGTAATTAATATAATTATAAAATATTAGAAAAAAATCCTTTACTCTATAAACCTTATTCTCATATCTGATTCTTGTTACTTCATAACCCTATAGGTGTCTAAATGCCTAATCTGAGATAAGTGCTTTTAGTAGAAAAAGAGCATGTAGTGGTTGTTTGTAATTCCAAAGGGTTTCATGAGAATTAAAACCTATTAATATTTTTTTTAAATATTTTTAAAGTTTCTCAAGGTTTTTATTATCATCAACTAACCTGTTATAAAACTGAAAACCTTCTATGCAATCCTATAACCTAATCATTCTCCTTCACTAAATACCATCACATAGGGTTGTTTTTCATTCCTCGCTTCTCTAACCTAGAAACCTTTCTCTATAATATTGTAGAGTGTCTTGATAAGACCTTAAATAGGTATCAAATCCATCCATTTTCATTCAATAAACCTCTCTCTTCATTACTAAGTCTAGGCTACTTTAGACATTCACTTAGAGTTCTCATAGTCCTCATTAACACACTTAAATAGTCAAACTAAAAGTAAGTTGAGATAATGGTCAAGAGATTAAAAAAAATGAGATTTTTTTCTGTGAAATGTTTCACCAAATGGAGGATAATATTAACCTTTTAATCATTTTTATGGTATCTTTTTCAACCACTAAATAGTGAAAACTCCCTCATTGATGCTCACACAGTCCAAGATAAAGAACTACCACAATGAATTGGCTCAAAAATATAAATTGAATAGTGAATGAAAATGAAATAAAGAAAATATAATCAATGATAACTCAGATAAAAATTATAAAATTTCATTAACAAACTTATATTCATCTCCACATGGCCTTGAGAAGATCTACAATTGAAATATCACCTATAACTACTCTTGAAATGCCTAATGTTCCCTCCTTATTTAGGTTCATGTATTATATAATACATAGAAATGGTATGAATGATATGATAAAATTAAATAGGTGTTTATTTATATTTTTTATAACCTATATGGAATGAACACACCCTCCATCAAACACATCTATTTGCAATCTCTTCAACCACACTGTAACTTATTCTAAATAGAAGTTTTACTCATATTGAGGGTAAAAAAATTCCAAGTAGTTATTTTAAAATTTTATTATAAGGATAATAAATATATGAAATACCTCATCCTATCATCTACCTAACACATTATCTTACTTATGCTTTGAAACCACTAGAAACAATTGATTGTGGGGAATGAATATGCATTTTGACTACTTAAACTTATTAATAATGGTTCATAGAGGAGGGTTGATCAATATAATAAATAATGAAAATATTATTAAATTAATAATTACCCCATAAAATACATTAAATTCATTCCATCTAACTCTCTCTGCTTTGCACACCAAGAGAAAATTGATGACCTTATGACTGCCAAGAAAGCTGATAGGAGAGATAAGTAGGTTTTGCCATTTTTACACTTGTAGATCCCTCCAACTCATAAATTTGACCTTGGGGAGGATTTATGAAGTCCTAAATATACTTTAAAGTCAACCATCTCTTGGAACATAGTATGGATGCTTCAAAAGAGGCCTTTAAGTCACTAAAATAGCCAAGAATCACTTAAGAAACCTAATGAAAATTATACAAAAGGTGTTCATAATAACTTTAAATGTTTAAAAAAATATATCATGATGTGTTTCAACTTATTCTAGTAAATTACTACCACTACCTTGCAAAAACTTCTCTAGAAGCCATCAAATGATCCAAAAGACAACTGACTAGGTTATGATGTTAGTCAAGAATATCAACTTGTTTGATCATTTATGAAGCATTACATGACTTTGACACATGATATGAAACCTATAAAAACACCCTAGACTCCTTTCATCACTTGAAACTCATTGAAATAGGTCATGGAGTGACTAGAGATGCACATAGCTATGATGATTAAAGCCTTAAACTTATCAAATTTACCTTAAAGTATACTAACCAAGGATTCAAGTGACCATTCTAAAGATATAAAAAGACCAAATAAATGATAAATTAGGGGAAAGAATTATGACAAGAAAAATTTCAAATTATAGGGATGACAATTTGACCTAGGAGGTCAAACTTGTCAATAGTGAAAAATATAACTTTACCCTACTCATTGATTATATCTGGGTTAGTCATCCCTAGATGAAGCCAATAAAGGTAGTATTTAATAAGTCTAGTAAGAAGTGTATTTAACCCTTTTACTTGTAAGCATTAGGTCATATTATTATTTATTAAAAAAAAAGATTCATGGTTTTCATATTTTATCATCTTACATCTCTCCTATCTCCCTTTTCATTCCCCTGCTATAAATTATAAGTCATGTGCTATGTGTAGTAAAATAACTGGGTCATCACTTAGAATATTAACTATTAGTGCATTCATGTTTTAATACATATCCATCATATTACATCATCTTCATACATTTTATTCCACATATATAAGCATTATCCATAACATTTTACCAAAAATAAAACATAGAGTTGCATAGTATATCACCATATGCCAAGTCATCTAAATTACATAAATTGATAACATGGAAATTGAAGTCCCATAACATAAATGATGAGTCACTAGAAGGTAGACCAAAATGTGTGTGTGTGTGTGTGTGTGTGTGTGTGTATATATATATATATATATATATATATATATATATATATATATATATAATAATAATAATAATAATAATAATATTTTTGAGTTTTTGTAACATGAATCTCCAATACAATCACCTTCGTAGAGGGCCAATGTGTCTCAATTTCTCAAAAATAAAAAAGAATCAAAATTGTATAATATGTGTCAAGAAGTACAATAACTCAAGATCTTAGTCTCCTCTTACAAGAGGATCATGATGAAAAAGAGTAATGGGGGTTATGTATTTTGTGGCATCTCCTACTGGTACCAACCTAGGATATAATCTCTTTATTTTGAGGGTTCTTGTCTCACCTCTCGCTAGTGCCTCCCTATGAGGCCATGTTTCCTATCCATCAATTAGAAGAAGCTTAAGTTATTTTAGATACCATCATATCTACCAAGTCCTCTACTCTATTGTATCTCACCTTGAGATTATTGTTCTTCATCCTCAACCTAGTTAGTGTGATAAATGTTTGGTAGGTTGGAGTGAATATGCCAATATGTTGGCCTATCCCAACAGACAATTTAGGATCTACTAGTAGCTCACCTCTATTCATACCTATGCTCAACTAAAAAAATTTGATTAGTGTGTCTATAATAATATTCATCCATCCATTCCAGGTATCTAAAATCATAAAGTGTAATAATAAACATTATATCAAGTCATATAAAAATCAAAGCAATAAATTAACTAGGTAATCAGGTATAAAAGTGAAGTATCAAGCGATAAGATAAAATTCATAAACTAACAATTTACCTATGTCATCTTAATGCTAGTCCTAATCAGAATAATTATCAATGACATCCTCAACTTCCAAATCTTGGTATTCATCTATCTCAATAAACTTTGGGTCCTAGTCATCTAAACCCAAATGTTATTGATGCTACACTAGATCTATCTCACTAGGGTCATGCTATTGTAGGTGGTATGGCTGCCCACTACTATCTTATAGGGGTCTATCCACCCTATGAATATCCTATCTAAATCACTTGATTAATAGGTACATATATGAATTAAAAAGTGAAAAGACAAATAAAAATCCTATTCTAAGATAAATTATACCAATTTTAGAGAAACAAATGCAAGAAAAAATAATAAAAAACCTTCACAGTTTAGACACAAGAATCCTCCATTGTGATTCAAATCCAATTTGATATATTAAAATTTGGTGCTCACTCCTCTAATGCAAAGGTGAAATGGGAAACATTTTGATATAGAATATTAACTTTTATTCACTTTGGATGAAATATTTTATTATGATTTGCTAGATTCTAATTGAGATTTCTCAAGATTTGTGTCCTTTTTTTAGAATGAGAATTTTCAAGCTTATTTATAGAAGCCTAAATTATGATCTAATGGTGGAGGATCAATTGGAATTTTTCAAGGTTCTAAATGATCAACGGTTGAGGATGAGTCCTCATCCATGAGGATAACAACTATTTAATCTAGGCGGAGCAAAAAGAGGGCTTGGCTAGTAGACTTAGTCAAAATGGAGTGACAACTCAGTGGAGGAGTCATAGGAAGTGGAGGTTTTCATGGATTTTGTTGGGATGAGGGAGAGAAAAGTGGGATATGTTTGAATTGGTAAATTAAGGAATTAAATAATTAAAATAAATAATAAAAGGTGCACAATTGACTTTTTCAAAAGTATTTAAATAAATCAATTAATTGATTTTAGGAAAAATTGTTAATTATTAAATTAAGAAGAATGATTAATAAAATTAGGAAGAATGCAAAAATTAATTAAGGTGCATTCTAATACTAAATGAAATATAGGTGTCTACATTTTCCCCTCTTTGAAATGGTGTTTTGAAGCAATACTATTTTGAAGAATAGAAGAAGTAGAGTGTTAATGATAAAAAACCAAAAATTTTCCCTGAATGAATGAAAATGAGTATGATGATGCCCACTCGAGGGTTTGTGTGAGAAATTGAAAAACACTCAAAATTGATGAAAATAATAAATAATTAAGTGATAAAAAAAAAGCTCAATCTATTTCAAGAATGATGTCAAAGTTGTAATGTGTTGGTAACATAAAAGAGTTTCCCCTAGTAAGGTGATAGTAGGTATTTGATTTGAAAATCAATAACTTAAACCACTTAGAGATTGCATGCTTATTGTTGTTTTCTAATGGCTCAGGGGATAAAGTAGCAGATGTGGGAACAATATATATCCCATTAATATTAAACTATGGATCCATAAATAGAAAAAAATGATTGAGTTTGCAAATGATTGGTGGGTTTTACATCGATAAATGATTGCAAGGGTTTGACAGCATTATGTAAATAAATTAATTTAATTTTGGTGATTAACAATTATTGGGTTGGAATAGAGGAAATGATTCTTAGAGTTTTAATATAAATAGGGGATTAAAGGTGGGTTTAGAAAATCGTTTGCATAAATAATCTTCAAAATTAGTGCTAAAGAAGTGATTTAAAAATAAATTGACTCTAAGGCCAATGAGAAGAAATGGACTGCATTCCTCACCATGAACACCATGCAGAGTGAGTGAGATGTTTCTAGAGACCTGAGAGGAGTGGCCATTTAGTAAGTCACTAACTTTTTTGAATTTTTGAATTGTTTGAGAATTTATTATGGTTTGAAATTAACTAAAATGAAATTGCTATTATAGGAATTGTGATATCATTGATGATTTTCAAGATATCATTGGGGTAAATAATGATTTAATTAAACATCATAGTGATTTCATGTTGGGGATCAACCAATAATAGATTACAATTGTGAAAGCAATAAATGTAGAATTAAATCAGATAGACAAGTAATTAGAATGAGATAATAGCAAGAACAAGAGATACAAGAAACCACCCTAAAAACTTGTATTAACAAACTCTTTACAAAAGGAATACAATTGAAGAAACTTCTTTCTTCCACACCTCTCCTAGATGTATAGATCTCTCAATAGATCTCTATTCCTCAAGATCTCTCTCTCTCAAGAACAATCAACTCCAACAAACCTGGATTGATTCAATTCTGTACTGTTCTTCTCATACAATGAATTACAACAATAATCCACTATGACTACACAAAACTACAATAAGCTAGGAAGATCTAATTCTACATATAGAATTAGGAAACTTGAGCATGCACTTTCAACAAGCAGTTAAGCCACTTGAACAAGGGCTCTAAAAATAGTATTGCTAACAATAGAGATGCGAGCTTGAGACTACAACTCAAACTCATCATGCAAACACTCGCTTCTATCCACGGAAATAGCTTTCTGGACACGCAGGTAACCGACGTCGGTTCATGCTGCTTGTCTGTGACCGATGTCGGCCGACCCACTGCCAACGTTGGCGTCTCTGCAACTGCTCTTGACCGACGTCGGTTGCTCCTGACTGACGCTGATGTCTGTGTAGACCCAAATCTGCTAAGTGTGCTCATTGGTGAAGCTTTTAGCTCCACACCCTAACAATCTCCCACTTGGAGATAAACAGCTGCACCAGTACTTGTACAACAACATCTTCTAGCTCCTCCATCTTCAACTCAATCATGAAGACCAACAGAAGTTGAATGAAGATTCAACTTCTCCTTTATAACTGGCTTGGTTAACATATTAGTAGGATTCTTATCTATATGGATCTTCTCCAGCTTCAACTCACCATCTTCCAATACCTGTCGTATGAAGTGATACCTTAGCTGTATGTGCTTTGTTCTTGAATGAAAGGCTGAATTCTTAGCCAAATGGATTGCACTCTGACTGTCACTATACAATCTGCAACTCTCATGCTCCCTACCAAGCTCATCCATGAACCGTGTCATCCATATCATCTCTTTGCTAGCCTCTGTGGCTGCAATATACTCTGCTTCTGTAGTTGACAAGGCAACAACCTTCTGCAACTTAGATATCCAGCTAACCGCTGTTCCACCTATAGTGAAAACATAACCTGTAGTGCTCCTCCTGCCATCCAAATCACCTACCATATTTGAATCTACATAACCATGTAGAGATGTATCTGAACCTCTATAACACAAGTGCCTACTATTGGTTCCTCTCAGATATCTAAGGATCCACTGAACTGCTTTCCAATGTTCCTTACCTGGATTGGCCATATACTTACTTACCACTCCCACTACTTGGGCAATATCTGGTCTAGTACACACCATTGCATACATCAAACTCCCTACTACAGAAGAATATGGAACCTTACTCATGTACTCTACCTCATCATATGAATTAGGACATTGTTCTTTACACAACTTAAAATGTCCAGCCAAAGGTGTGCTTACTGGTTTAGCATCCTGCATATTGAACCGTTTCAACACCTTGTCCACATAATCTTCTTGAGACAATATCAACCTATGATTTTTCCTGTCTCTCTTAATGCTCATGCCAAGGATTTTCTTTACTGCTCCCAAATCCTTCATAGCAAATGTTTGAGCTAATTTCACCTTAAGCTCAGAGATATCCTACATGTGAGATCCTGCAACCAGCATATCATCTACATACAACAATAGAATAATATATCTGCCATTATCAAATCTCTTGAAATACACACAATGGTCTGATTGACACCTACTGTAGCCATGCTCAGTCATAAACCTGTCAAATTTTAAATACCATTGCCTAGGAGCTTGCTTGAGGCCATACAAGCTTTTCTTCAATCTGCACACAAACTTCTCCTTACCCTTGACCTCAAATCCTTCTGGCTGTTCCATATAAATTTCCTCATCCAAATCTCCATGAAGAAATGATGTCTTAACATCTAGCTACTCAAGATGCAAATCCTTGAAAGCAACCAAAGACAATACAACCCTTATAGAAGTCATTTTAACAACAGGAGAAAAAATCTCACCAAAGTCGATACCTAGCTTTTGTGCAAATCCTTTCACTACCAATCTAGCCTTATATCTCATCTGTCCATTCTCACCTTCTTTCAACCTATAGGTCCATCTATTCTTGAGTGTTCTCTTACCAGCTGGCAATTCAACCAAATCCCATGTTTGGTTCTCTCTTAAGGACTCCAACTCCTTAACCATGCCACGCTCCCACTGACTCTTGGACTCCACCTGTATTGTTTCTTCAAAACTCTCTGGTTCTCCACCATCAGTTAGCAACAAGTAAAATAAAGAAGGAGAATATCTAATTGGAGGCTTACTCACCCTTTCTGATCTCCTGATGGGTGTTTGAGACTCGTCCACAACACGCTGTCCACCTAAATTCTCTGACAGTGACCGACCTCGGTCACCTGCAGACCTGTTACTGGCCGACGTCAGTTTTGCCTGACCGACCTTGGTACCTGTCATGCCGATGTCGGTCTCTGTACAGCTGACATCGATTTCTGTCCTATCGATGCCGGTTCCTAACCTGCCATCGTTGGTCTCTGTGTTTTCCTGCAAGTCATTATTTCTTTTTCCTGCGAGCTCATCTTGGACTTTCACCTCATCCAATTCACCATTGCTCTACTCAGATTGATTCAACTTCCTTAGCTGATCACAATACATCACTCTTTCATTGAAAATAACATCATGGCTCTTGATTACCTTGTTAGTTTCTAGATTCCACAATCTATAACCAAAATCATCTGAGCCATAGCCAATAAACATGCATCTCATAGACTTAGCATCAAGCTTCTTTCTATTTTCCTTATCTATATGCACAAAGGCTTCACAACCAAAAACTTTGAGATATGAGAGATCAACCTTTTTACCTGTCCATGCCTCTTTTGGAATACCACCATCCAGCACTGTAGAGGGTCCTTTGTTAATAAGGTATAATGCAGTGTCAACAGCTTGTGCCCAAAACTGTAAGGGCAAACCGGCATGCAATCTCATACATCTTACACGCTCCATTATTGTCCTGTTCATCCTTTCAGCAATTCCATTCTGCTGAGGTGTCCTTAGAACCATCCTTTGCCTGCAGATTCCATGCATGTAACAATAATCTCTAAACTTATGACTGCAGAACTCACCACCATTATCTGATCTCAGGCACTTCAATCTTTTACCTATTTCATTCTCAACCATAGCTTTCCAAATCTTAAAAGTCTCAAATACATCAGATTTTCTTCTAATACAATAGATCCATACCTTCCTTGTAGCATCATCTATGAAAGATACATAGTACTGTGATCCTCCAATGGAAGCAACCTGAGCCGGTCCCCACACGTCTATGTGAACAAGCTACAACTTATGCCTCTTCTTAGTAGACCCAGTCTTAAGAAAACTAACCCTTTTCTGTTTTCCAAATACACATTGCTCACAAAACTCTAGATCTATGCCTTTTAAATCTAAAAGCATACCTTTGGACTTAAGAATTGACATCCCCTTCTCACTCATGTGGCCAAGCCTTGAGTGCCACAATTTAGCATCCACATCTGAAGTAGATAATACAGAAGGAGATTTGTTAGTAACACAATTACACAAATAGAGAGTACCTTCTCTCTTACCTCTGGCCATAACAAGTGCACCCTTGGTCACCTTCCAAGATTCTGCTGTGAGAGTTACTGTACAACCCTCATCCCCTAACTTTCCTGCAGAAATCAAATTTCTCTTCAAGCTAGGAACATGCATCACATCTCTCAACACCCATGTGTTGTTATTCTGCATCTTCAGCTACACTTTAACTTTGCTAATTATTTTACAGGGCTCATCATCCCCTAGATACACTATTCCAAAATCTCCATGGATATAGTCACTAAAATATTCCCTGTTAGGGGTAGCATGAAAAGATGCACCAGAATCTAACACCCAAGATTCTATATTATTATGCAGAGAGAAAATTAAAGCATCTTGTGCAATACCTGCAACCTTGGCTTCTTCCTTTCCTTCGTGTTGATTGTCCTCCTTAGGCTTTGACCAACAATCTCTGCTTATGTGCCCCATCTTTCCACAATTCTAGCATTGTGGCTTCCTGCAATTTCTGGATTTAGATCTGCCTTTCCCCTTTGATTTGGATCTTGATCTGCCTTTCTTGCTCTTATCTTTCTGCCTTCTCTTGCTCTCAAAACTTAAAGCGTTCCCAGATGCCTCTTCTATGCTTTTCCTACAAATTTACTCATTCAAGATAACACTAACAACATCCTCTACTTTCAAAATATTTGATGTAGATGCAGTATTACTTACTAGCATTACTAAGCCATGCCAGCGTTCAGGCAAAGAACATAATATCAAAAGAGCTTTTATTTCATCATCAAACACTATATTCACTAAACTTAATTGATTCACAATTCCATTGAAATCATTCAGATGAGTAGAGACAGATCCACCTTCATTCATATGCAAATTAAATAACTGCTTCATAAGATATACCTTATTAGAAGCTGAGGGTTTTTAATACAAATTTGCTAACGTAGTTATCAACTCTACCATAGACTTTGCTTGTGATAAATTGGATATCACAGTGAATGCTAGACTCAGTCTTATAGACCCCAGAGCCTTTCTATCAAGAACTTCCCATTCTTCATCCTCCATGTCTCTGGGCTTCTTTGCAACCCCACCTAATGGTAAGTAGAGATCTTTCTGATACAGATAGTCCTCTATCTGCATTCTCCAATGTTGGTAATTTTTGCCATTAAACTTTTCCATTCTCAATTTACTTTCATCGGCCATTGCTTCTCCCACTCAAATAAAAATCCCTGCAGAAACCCCTGTGAGAACCTATAATCAATACACACTACACAGATCTGAACCACTTGTTAGTGCACCTGAGCTTTGATACCAATTGTTGGATATCAAGCTCTGAACCTGCAACCAATGCTCTGATACCACTTGTTGGGGATCAACCAACAATAGATTACAATTGTGAAAGCAATAAATGCAAAATTAAATCAGATAGATAAGTAATTAGAATGAGATAATAGCAAGAACAAGAGATACAAGAAACCACCCTGAAAACTTGTATTAACAAACTCTTTACAAAAGGAATACAATTGAAGATACTTCTTTCTTCCACACCTCTCCTAGATGTATAGATCTCTCAATAGATCTCTATTCCTCAAGAGCTCTCTCTCTCAAGAACAATCAACTCCAACAAACCTGGATTGATTCAATTCTGTACTGTTCTTCTCATACAATGAATTACAACAATAATCCACTATGACTACACAAAACTACAATAAGCTAGGAAGATCTAATTCTACATATAGAATTAGGAGACTTGAGCATGCACTTCCAACAAGCAGTTAAGCCACTTGAACAAGGGCTCTAAAAATAGTATTGCTAATAATAGAGACGTGAGCTTGAGACTACAACTCAAACTCATCATGCAAACACTTGCTTCTGTCCACAAAAATAGCTTTCTGGACACACAGATAACCGATGTCGGTTCCTGCTGCTTGTTTGTGACCACCATCAGCCGACCCACTGCCGACGTTGGTGTCTCTGCAACTGCTCTTGACCGATGTCGGTCGCTCCTGACTGACCCCGGTGTCTGTGTAGACCCAAATCTGCTAAGTGTGCTCCTTGGTGAAGCTTTTAGCTCCACACCCTAACCTTTCATAAATCTTAGCAATGGTTTTATTTGATGGGTAAAAATAATATCATTGTAGTGAAATTTTTGAATATGGTAGTGATATCACTAAGCATGCCAACGATATTGCTAAAATGTGAAATGATTTTGCTGACAATGATTTTGCACAAAATGAAAGCATTTTTATCAAAACTAAAAGTGATTTTCTTAAGTGTTTTAAAATATTTTAGGGTTTTTTAATAATAATGTATGATGAAGTGAATTTAATGAAAAAGATGCATAGGTTTTTTTTCTAACAATGTTGCACAATATTAAATGTCATTAATATGTAGGAGGTATTACTAGTGATAGTGACTCAGGAGTGTAGGGTACATGCTATGTCATTATTATTGAATTTTCATAGAATATGAGTGAGGTGTTTTGGAGGTGACTAGGATTTCCTATATTTCATGGATGCCTAAGATATGAATGGATAGAGTGTTATTAACTACACTAGCTAAGAGATGTCATAGTGAGATGAGTACATTTCACTTACCAATAGGTGAGATGACTGTTACCTTAGAGGATACATATCAGATTTTAGGTATTCCTATTCAAGGTAGGTTAATTGATTAGGGATAGGTTCCATAAGATGAGATTCTATTCAGGATTTTTGGTGAGAGCATGTTCCCAATTGTGAGGAATGGCATTGACATTGATTATTGAATGGATTTAGAGATAGATTCTTTGACTATTATTTTGATGGTGATTGTTAGTGGCATGTTTCTACCTGATAAGAGTAGTAGACTATGTCCTATTGGATTATTATATGTTATTGGTGATATGATGGAGATGGAGGTTAGGTTTGCATGGGCCCCCTATGTTTTAACTAGTTTATATAATGATTTTCACTAATCTATATACTTAGGCTATGTTGAGATAGGGTCATCGACATTATTATAGGTTTGGTATTAGGAGCGCCTTGCTATTGAGAGACTAGTTAGATAGTTAGACACCTAGTAGGTAGGGGAGATAATGGTCTATGAATGGAACATGATTTTTGATGTACATAGACCACATCTAGGTGACTTAGATTTTTATAGGAGAGCTATAGATGAGCTATCAAACACATAAATTACATGAAGACCTTATATTGACATTATTTTTGACTAGCCAAATGAGGAGTTAGATATGGATTATATGATGACTCCATGTTACATCATTGGGAGACATGTATACATTATTGAGAGGTATATAATAGATAGAGTGATGAGGTAGTCCGGTGTTAGACAACATATTCCAACTGGTCCACATGTATTTACTCAGACAATATATGAGAGGTGATAGTGGGGGACTACTATTGATCCTTCAATTATTGATCATAGATGGGCATAACTAAAGATAGTGAGGTAGAGAGATAGGAGATATTTGATAGATGTAGGGGTAGTGGATGGTTATACAAAATGGTGGGTGCATTAGAATCCATTTAGATTGAAACTACTATATAGACCTTTGAGGACATAAAGGTAGAGATTAGTAGTGAACTTGAGTAGGTAACATCAAGGCACAAGTTTGGGAGTCTAGATTAGGAGGGTTATGGTAGGTTATAGAGGATGATCTATTGAGACTAGCCAGATGCATGATGCCCTCATTAATTTTATAAAGGGTATGGAGATTTTATGAGAGGTAGGTGTAGATATGGACATAGATACTAAGTAACTAATAGGAAGAGACTCTCCTATTATAAATGTGGAGGGTGAGGATGACATAGGGCATGAAGACATAAGACATGATATGATAGTATGAACTCCTCTTATTATATATATAGATATAGGAGAGACTATAGGTTCTTTATGGACATCAAAGGAGCATGCCCTAATTAAAAGGCTACATAAGGAGATTCAGGGGAGGTATAAAGAGATTGATGGTTTACACCATGAGGTGGCCAAGTTATAGGGTATAGATACTATTAGAGATGAGTAGATTATAGATATTGATCAATTATAGGGATATATTCACAAATTATAGGAGGTTTTGGATGGGATGGATGGTGATATTATGAGGATAGGGGTGAGTAATTATGATGCAGAGATATAAACCCCATAATATACATCATTTATACATAGATATGGATAAAAGAGAGAGAGAGATATATATATATATAGCTTGGATAGAGATGGTAGAGGTGAGAAAATAACTAGCTAAAATAGGTTAGTTAGCCATTTTGGTAGAGTGATGAGGGCTATAGAGCAAGCCACTTACTATAGGAGTTTATATGAGGCTATTATACTAGTAGATCAACATGAGTTATCTTTTAGAGATTATTCTATTAGATGATCAATGTCAACTAGATATATGTGGCTAGTAGAGTCTGAGAGATCTATAAGATAGGTATCATGAGGGATGTGGCCACTACAAGGTACCCTATGACAACTATATCCATTTTATAGATTGGACACCCCTTCTGAGGGACATGATGAGACTTAGTTTTGACCTAGGTTTATGTGATGGACTATATTAATGTAAACACATATTTTATATATTCTATAGACACATTTTGATATACATACATACATACATACATACATATATATATATATATATATATATATATATATATGATGATGATGATGATGATGATGATGATGACCTTGGTAGCTATGGACTTTTGGACTTTACTTATTGTTTTGACTAGGTTACATTGATATCACTATTCATACTTTCTTGCATATTATTTGTATTTAGCATGTATGCGATTGCATTTCTAGCATTATTTCTTAATCATTTTTTTTTTTGTGTATGGATGTATGATTATTAATAAATGAAATGAAATGTATGATTATTTATAAAATGAAATGGATACATGATTGTAAAATGTATGATTATGGATAAAATTTTGTTGTATAACATAGATTTCCATTCTTTGCATTGATATTCCAAAAAGTTTGGAGTATTTTGAGCAACTTGAGTTTTAATGTAGCTTTAAAACATAGTATCATCGATGAAATCAAATAATCATGATGAATTTTGATGTTTTAAACATGTAAAAATAAAGGAAGAATAATTTGTGTATTTGAGCAAAGTACAACATGATATAGTTATAACCATATTATGTATGCTTTTTACACAAAATAACCTTTTAAAAAATAAACAAGAAAATAAAACAACACTATTTAATCTATACAAATGAACAAGATATACATGAATAATGAAAGGCATAAACATAAACTAATAACAATAAATGAATGACTATTGCTAATTGACTCAAATGTAAACTAATGCATCCTAAAGAAAGAAAGATTTACAAAACCAAGAGTGATAATATTTACAAATCTAGAACAATCAAAAAAATGGCTAAGAGAAAGAAACAAAGCATAAAATTAACCACATAAATGTCTAAGGAAAAGAAAGAAGCAAGGGATGGAAGAAGAATCACGTTCAAGAGCAAACATGAACACTAGATAGATGAGAGAGAAGCCAAAGAAAAAGGCCCAAGGGAAAAGGATAATGGGAATGGATGATGGTGAAGGTGGTGGCTGATCTAACCCTAGAGACCTTGTATCTCTAAGTGCTTCCTACATAATCCACTTAGACAATGTCCATGTATGGATATTAGACCATATGTAGTTCTCCCAAATATGGGAAGTGATGAAAAAGTGGATGGTTGATGAAGCAAACTAAGTATGTGATGAAAATTGATGCATGAATGACCCACCCAATGAACAAATAAATGGAAGGAAAGGGCAATGGTTATTATGGTTATATTGCATAATGCATGAATTTGGTTTCTTTATTTTGGCTTTTATTTTTTATGAAAGTTTTTATAGTTATTTTCTCTATTTTTTTATTTTTTTGTGCTTTTTGAAATTATTTTTTGGATTTTTATAAAATATATATATTTTTTAATTTTATAATGTTTTGAATGTTTTTACTAAGGAAGCCACTCTCCCAAACTATGAGTAAAAGTACTAGTTTTGAAAATGTAATTACAACTTGAAATTTGAATAATGCTTATAAGGGAAATAAAATGACCTAAATGAATTTATGTAGTGGAACTATTGTAAATATCATGCCCCTAGGAAAAAGGAGTAGTTTATAGATAATGGCTTTTACACATGATGCTAGAAGAACTAGTTTTCAATGACAAAAATTTATACAACATTTAGTAAAATACATTGATAATTTGTTTTGCTAGTAAAGCTTAATTTTTTTATGTACATAACATGTATCTCTCAAATTTTTAGTGAGATGAAGGTGTGTTGATCGAAATTAATTTTCAACGGATGATGAAAAAGTGTTTATAAATAGTATTAAAGTGTGAATTATTGATTTTTATTTATGAAAATACTAACTTTATTGAATTTATCTTGAAAGAATAAGCTTTTGACAGATTTGGTAAATGGAATAAAGTTATCCTCTCTTTATAGCATAGTAATATAAACAAGTTATTTTTTTGAATTACTCTTTTTTTTCATGTTTGATCATCCATTCACTTTTTATTTGATTTGTGACTCCCAATATATAATCTCATGTGACTAGGTAGACACATGGGATTATCACTGAAGACTATAAAAAGGTGAGTAAGGTTATCTCTCCCCAATGCTAATCCTACACAATTAGTAAGATGCAAAGGCTCATCACCAAATATCAATGAAGGGTGAGAAATATTGATTTGTTATTTTGATAAAAATTTTGTGATATGTTTGCTTGTATGGGTAAACCATAGTTCCTGATCATCATTCCATGAAACTAGTAAGATGCAAGGATTCATCATCGAAGACAACAATAGGCAAGTAGATTTTCTATTTTTCCTCTTGTAGCATGTTTGACATTTTTTTTATGTTTTTAAAGGAGAACGTTAAAATAAAGGAGACTTTGTCATAGGCTATATTTTAGATAAAACTAACTAGCTAGTATGATCATAAATAATGGTGACTTTGAATTGATTTACTTATAAACATATAAATCAAGACTCAATGTATTGAAAATTTTGAGGTGATATCTGAGATAGTAATATAGATAAGTTTCATCTTTTAAAGCTTCAATGTTATGTAAACAAATGACTAAATGATCACTAAACACAACGTATGATATATAGAAAACTAAACTTACATAAAAATGGAATGCGATATTAACAAGATGCCCCCAAACACTAAGGCAATAATGATTAACAAAAAACATGTGTGATATGAATTTTTTTTTTGTCTTTTTATGGTTTTTATGTTTTTTTTTTGCTTTTTGGCATTTATATCGTATGAAGGCTATAAGACGTAGTATGCATATGATTTCCTAATTTCACCCCATACCAACTATAGATAAATGATGTTGTTTAGATTGGATTTCCTCATCAATATCTACTTCAATCCTATTATTAAATTGAAATATAACATGACCAAGATGAGGCTACTAAATCCACCAAGTGCTACTAGAAAACCACCTTGAAAGTCTTTCATTATTAGGGAACCCTTATTGGATAAAGTTGTCTAGGTACAAATTTCATTGACAAAGCTCGGTAGTAACTTTAATGTATCTTGAAAAGATGAAATTGTCAAATAAACCTACATTGATGTGCTTAATGGTAAAACTAAACTCTATAAATCTTCTAATAGTTTGTCTAACCAACATTGAATACAAATGTCTTTCTCTATAAGGATTACAAGCTATATTATTGAAAAGGACCAAGAACTATGGGCTAATTAGTTCTCAATACATGCAAAAACCAATATATTTTACCCAACCACCATGGATTAACAACCAAATACTATATAATATAAAATAGAATAGATTTATGTTGACTATTCTTAATTCCTTTCCAAATGTAGAATACCCAAACTGACTATTGTGTGCTTCAAAATTGATCTCAAAGTGAGAATCTAACTTGCTATAATTCCACTCCACTAATTCAATATAATAAGTATGTAATATTGGAGTTGGGATTATTTCTTATAAAATTATAGGGAGATCATTCCATGTTGTGTCTCACCTTATTGACTAGATGTGTGCAATATTTTGGGTGTGAATGTCTTTAAGTATTAGAGAACCAATTCTTTGATCTATGACCATTCTATGGTTTTCCCATGTAGCTTAATTTAGTGGTTGATGTAGTAATGTTTTTCTTAAAGGGATTCTCTCATTAAGATTGATAGATTTGATAATTTACAAATTTCCATGAGACCAGTCTAATGGTATCCTCTGTTCTGGGTTCCAGTTGATGCATATAGGTAACATAATGTTGATATGAAAAGGAAGAATCATATTGATGGTGATAGAACAAACTACTATGATATCATTTATTATGTTGGTAGTAATGATGGATGAAGATTCTTCTCTTCTTATAACATTATTTTTTATTTGCATTTGTGTCTACTATTAAAATTATAGTTGTCACTGAAGAGGATATTGAATTTGATTTTAACTTCAAGAGAAAGAAAATATTAGATTTTGATAGTATCTTTTCTTGAGGCTAAGCTATGGATAATAGGAGAGATTTCTAAATTGTCTTCACACCACACCTCTTTATAACTGCTCTTTTGGATATGCTTGATTTTGAGTTAAGATATTTTTGATATAAGGTACTTTTGGATGGTGATCTAAAATAGTATGTTAAGTTTGCAGGTGGATTGGGTAGCGTCTTCATGTAAATGAGATGTTGATCAAAGGTAGGTGCTTGGTTGTAAATAGTGATTTGATGGATAATGGATGAAGGATCCACATTTTGACTATGATGAGGTACAATATTATTTCGTTTTGAAGGGAGATATTGAAATGCTTGTAATATTGGCTTATCAAGTATGAAAAGATGTGAATTATGTTGAATATATTCTACATCTACCATCTCCTATATTGATAAATAGGAGAGGTGAGCATTTTGATCTATGCATGGATGGTTATGCCTAATATAATTAGCATTTGACATTTCCTTATGGATACAAGCCTCATATTTAGTAGATGAAAAATGATTTAGTAGAAATTTAGGTATGCTGGTGGCATAAGGGTATTGTGATGAAGTGTTTTGATTTTCATTTGTAAAAAATGGAAAAGAAAAAATGGCTTAGCTTTGGGAAAACTGACTAGTTAGATTTACATAAAATTATGGATTTGAATCTTGGGACAAAGTGGATGTAAAACCAAATGGTTGATTTTGACTATTATGGAAAGATTGGTTTTGATGGATGTTGGAAGATGAATTTGAATAAAATGTGTTTGGGCTCATTTGATTTAGAATTTGGATAGTGGAAGAAATTTTATAGATGTGGGTATTAGAAAATGGTGATGAAGGTGGACTATAAGATTGGTTCATGACAACACCAAACCTTGAGCCATATGGATTTATATGCATGGTTTGATTCTGATTAGGTGATGTTTAGTAAGGAGTTGACATGGGACTATTTAGAAAATTTTGGCCACTATAATCAAGGGAATGGTTTAATCCTATCCCCACATGAGAATTTTGTCCTAAGGAAAAATATGAATTGGAAATAGTTTGTTGATGATGATTAAATGAGGAATTTAGAGAGTTCAAATATCCATCCATGTTGTAGCTCAATTGGTTAAAATTCAAGTTTGAATGCACATTGAAACTTGGGTTTTGGTTAGCATAATAACATACTCAATTCAAAGGTGAAATTGAATCAAATTTAAGTGAATTGAACTCTTGATCATAAAACAGGTTATTGAAATTATGATTTGGAAAGGAATTGAGATTATTATTGTTACCAAAAGCCATGATTCTTTTTTACAATGGACACACACCAAAAAAATAATAAAAATAGATAACTTGTAAAAAAAGGATAAAAGCTAGGCAAAAAGTGTGTTGAACAACTATTGGGATTTATATTGTCACTTACTCATTCATGCTCTCAGTTGTAGCCTAATGTTTCAAGGTGCTAACCATGGAGGATCCTACCATGCCCATGTCCCACTGAGTCTAGTTTTGAAGGTATAAGAAAAGTAACTTCTTAGCACTAACTGATAACTGATTCACTAAAGTTAAACAACAAAGAGGTAATACTAGTATTAAGGTATACATGAGATTATCTAAGGGGAATAAAACCATGGAAGAGATTGATATGTGGATGCACACTATTGGGTCTTATCCTAAAGTGCCTAACACAATTGTAGGGGTCTCAATATGTTGACAATTGGTAATATTAAATATTGAGTCAGGTATTGAAACCCTAGGTATTAGAGCATGAAATCCCCTCATGTCATGGTGTGTTTAAAACACACAACTACTTAAGCAATTGAAATAACTAGGTCTTGATTTATATACCCCACCAAAAAATGGGGTTTGGCCTATTACATGGTGGTGAAATCCATGGTCAATAGAACCCCTAATAAAATAAAAAATAAAGATTTAATACTTATTTTTGATTTTTAGGTATCATCACTAGCATGATTCTAAGGAAAGATCATACACAAGATCAATTAAGGTAATAGATAAGTTAAAAGATTGATTTTGATTTCTAGGTATTGTCACTAGTGTGATGCCAAGAAAAGAGCATACACAATCTTTGCAACCAAACAAGAAGACAAACAAATAGATATATTTATTGTGTAGAAAATAAAAGGTGATTTATTTACTAGCAATGCAAAAGATTGAAAATAAAAGTTGTTATTGAAAACAAATGAAGAAAATTGGCTTAATTTTTTACTTTTTTGAAATTTTATTTGACCAATTTTTTGAAAACAAGGTGTTAGTTTGTTTTTATTGGGTTGAAGAATAGGAAAACTTACAAAAAGGAATGAAAAACACCCAAAAAATAAGCCTCTATGATGAAATCACTATTACATAGTCAAGTCAAAAAGGCAAAATTACAAAATGATCACAGAGGAAAAAGACAAAAATAGAAAAAGCTTACAGAAACAATATCATTGTTATGCTCAATGAAATCACTATCTAGAATAATAACATTGTTGTTTAACAAAATCACTTCAGAGAAAGACAATTTCTACAGAAAAAATGAAATCACTTTAGAAGGACACAAAATCACTAGACAAAAAGACAAAATCACTATAAATTAAGATGAAATCACTGCAAGGTAGGATGAGATCACTCCTATTTGTTGAAATCATTATTTTGCTAAAAAATCATTATTCACCTATAAAATATAAAAAAAGACACAAAAATACAAAAAAAGTGACAAAAATGTTGTTAAGTCCAAAAAAAATTATTAAAATGTGCTCCAAAATCACTATTACATAGGAAAATTTACAACTGAACATGAAATCTGAGATAACAAGCTATAGTCCATACTAGCTAAAAATAAACAAGATTAAATGCAAAAGATAGACAAAAAGAAAAAAAAAAGATTAAAAGATGTGGGTAAGTCCTACTGGGCATGCTAGAAATGTATGAATTAAAAATTACAAAGATAAAGAATAAGTCTATTCTAAGCTAAATTCTACAAATGTTAGAGAAACAAATGCAAGAAACAATAATAAAAAAAACCTTCATAGTTTAGACACAAAAATCTTCCATTACAATTTAAATCTGATTCTCTCTATTAAAATGTGGTGCTCACTCTTCCAATGCAAACGTGAAATGGGTAGCATTTGGATGCAAAAGATTGACTTTGATTCATTTTGGATGCAAGATTTGATTATGATTTGCTAGATTTTGATTGTGATTTCTCAAGATTTGTGTCCCTTTCTTTTTATAATGGTATTTTTCAATCTTATTTATAGAAGCCTGATTTATGATCCAATGGTGGAAGATCAATTAGAATTTTTCAAGGTTCCAAATGATCAATAGTTGAAGATGATTTCTCATCCATGAGGATAGGAACTATTTCAACCAGGTGAAGCAAAAAGAGGGGTTGGTTAGTAGACTTAGTCAAAATGGAGTGAAACTCAGTTGAGGAGTCATATGAAGTGGAGGTTTTCATGGATTTAGTTGGGATAAGGGTGAGAAAAGTGGGAGAAGTTTGAATTGGAATATTAAATAATTAAAATAAGTAATAAAAGGTGCATAATTGACTTTTTCAAAAGTATTTAAATAAATCAATTAATTGATTTTATGAAGAAATGTTAATTATTAAATTAATAAGAATGATTAATAAACTTAAGAAGAATGATTAAATAAATTAAGGTGCATTTTGACACTAAATGAAATTTAGGTGTCTACAATACCCATAATATAAGTGGGTGCCATGCCAACCATCATATTGTACCTATATACACATAATATTTTCCAACTTTTATCAATTATTGATGCTCTTTATCTTGTAGGAACCTATCGAGTATCAATCACTTTGAGTGCATGCCCTAAGGGGTGCATCAAGAAATGGGTGGGTAGACCATTGGTGCTTCATAGGGTTGTTATCCATTTTTCCAATTGTTATCCACACACTTGTCTCCTAAAAACCATTCCCCTAAGATTGGTCTTCTCTCTTGTACACTCCTCTAGTCATTTACCACCTTCTATACCCCTTTTCCTAAAATAAAACCCCATTTGACAATTTACATGACTAGGTCAATTGGGTCAACCTTATACTATTATTGGTGAAACTCATTTAGTGTCTAGGTTAGATCTTGGCCAATCTTGCTTGTGACCTAGTGAGTTATTTATCAACAATGATACTAGGTTAAATATGCTAAAACTTTTGGAAGGGCTTAGGGTTAAATATGCCTATATATAAGATCATTTAGCCATTATTTAGAGAAGAGAATAATAATATATACTATGCATCTTATTATCCACCATTCTACTTGAAGATCAAGCTTAGGGTTTCATAATTTCTTTAGAGATACAAATCTTGTCTTGTGGAGAAGTTTTTTAGATGATTTGATAGGTTGTGTATCCCAGAGCTGATTTATCCTTATCATCCTTACATACCACAATAACATCTTGTAAAGCACCTTGGCCAAGGGAGAGATTGAGGCTCGATGGGTTGATCTTCAAAGGTAATTATTCATAACTTTGTTCCTCCTTTATATATATATATATATGCATTTATACTTCTCTTCCATAAATTAGGATTTTGTATACAATAATGTGAGTATATGTCTCTTATGCATGTTTATTTTTGTTGTTTATTACCTATAATTTTTTCTGTAAGATTTGGTGAGCACTAGATTAGATTTAATTTTTATTATTATAGTGAATATGAAAACATAGGATTTAATTAAGGTTTTTGCATAATTTCGATTAACTGGAGGATTTAGAATTTAGTGATCTTATTGTGGAAAGAGATCCTTTAATTAGGTCTAGCAGATTAGTAATTGGTCATGTTCCTAATTATCTAATGTATCTCCAATTAGAATTGTAAGTAGGATCTATATTCTCTGAGATAGGATTAATTTGTAGATCTAATGTATTTATGATTGCATACATTCTAGTGAACTTGACGTGAATCTAACCCTCATAGGTTTTCTTTCACATTTTTCAATTATATCATTTTAGTTATTATTTTTTATATTTATGATACTAGGTCGATAAGGTCAATATAGTTTATAACTTTTATGTACAAGTTTAACACATAGTCACATAAAATGGCTTTATTCTTTTTGTGTAGGTTTTCATCAAATATAGGTTACTAGATCAAATAGATTAACACAATACTCTTATTTATATCCAAAATAACAAACTAGGTTGAACAAGTCAACTTAGTATTCTAGATAGCTTATAGATAACACACTAGGTCAACCAGGTTGGTATAATCATCTTAATAGGTTTTATCAAATAGGTAATTGTAGAACTAGGTCAACTTAGCTGACATATTTGGTATAATTTTCAAGTAGCATTCAAGGAACTTCAATAGAAATTTCACATTTCTCAGCATCTTCTAACCCACTAAGGTTCCTTTCTCTCTCTATTTCAATTTAGTTCTTCCTTACAATTCTATTTTACAAAGTTTGTATTCTTTAAAACTACAATCATATAGCAAACTAGGTCAACCTAGTTGACATAGCTCTTAAGGACTCTAGCTTCTACAATATAGTAATGACACTATCAACTCTATTTTGTAATGTTTGCATAAACTATCATTTAAACTAATTTTGTACTATGTTTCAAATTAGAATTAACAACTATATGCTATTAATTACTTAACACTTTCACTTTTATCTATTTTCATGATTAGAATATATCACATAGTCTAATTAGGTGTTTTTTCAATATACCATTTAGTTTCACTATTCTTCTCTTCCTTGCACACACTACCAAATCACATAATTTCAAAATGCATTTAAACATTTATCAAACCAAGGCTTACCTACTTGGATTTCATCACCAAGGGGGAAGCTAACTTGGTTTTCTTTCCAAGTATAAACATGTACTTAATGGTATATATTATCAAATCACCTGACAACTTTATTTCTATGGAATTATGAAGTGAGGGGGTAGGCCCCGATACCATTGCCAACATAGATCCCTTTCATCTTAAACATCTTGAAACCATCCATAGATTGATTTTTAGTTCCCTAATTTTATCCAAATTCCCTATCACTCTTAAAATAGCACTTTATAATAATCTAACAACATTTAGTTATCATTTACTTTTTACTTGATTGTTTTCTCTTTTCTCATTATATGTTGTATTGCACAAACTGTCATTGGCTAGCATTGGTGTAAGGTTTTGTGTTGTGTGCCTCAATTAGATCATTATAATTGATCTAATTACTTGTGTGTTTACTTTCATTTATTTATTTCAAGTACATTGCACATTTTTTTCCTATTTTCAATCACTATCATTCTATTCAACATAATCTCTTACAAACTATCTATTTTACCTGCCTGCAATACTGAGTTGGCCTGGTTGACCCAATATTCATTTCTACCTCTTAAATTATATTACTAAGTTAATTTGGTCTACTCTATATCCTTATCAAGTTTTTCACTATCTTAGGTTATAGTACTAGGTTGACTCTATCGATTTTGTATCCTTATTAGCTCAATTTTCATACCCTATTTCTAGTACTAGGTTAACCTAGTTGACTTTTTACTCTTATATGTTCAATCCTATTTTATTTATTTTGCATCAACTTTACCTTACCTAATCTCTTTCCTTAATCATGAACTTCTTATTTTAAGACAATACTAAGTTTAATTCAATGGATATGACGAGTCTTACCAATCTTAATAGGTTTTCCCATAAGAAACTTGTGGCTCCTATCCTAGATGAAAGTAATGTTCATATAACCACTTGCACTACAAACTATGGGACTCCTCCTCATTTCTCTTGACTTCATTAATCTCTCTTCTCACTTGAAGATCAACCTAATTTAGAGTATACACTAGAAATTCTCTTCTTCATCACTGAGTTTCCTTGACATCAAGGAAATGGTCCTTCTACTATTTACCAACTCATGATAAGTGGTCAAGTTGAGGATCCTCATTCACCTTCTCCCACATTCTCACATGGTTTTGGTAATAATATCTTATTTTATTCTCAACCTCTTCCCTATATTTTGACCCCTTATCATACCATGATTTCTTTGATTTCCTCTACCTCCATTACTAGTATCTATATTAACATGGAAAGTTCTACATCTAGTGAGCCTCTTCCAAGACCCACTCTTCTCAATTCCTCCACTAGTGCCTTATTTTCTACCCATGGTAATCATGCCTCTAGTTTTGCTTCTTCTCATCCCTCTACTAGTCCATCTTATGCCACACAAGCAAATTATGCCACTAGTTTCTCACTTACTAACAAATCTTCTCAAGATCCTACTAACACTCATAGTGGTACCCAAGCCACCACTAACAACTCCAATACTTAAAAAAATTAAAAATCTTAATCAAATGAATTATTTTTAACCTAATAATGCAAATAAAATGATGTAGATGCCAAATCATCTTATCCATCTTCAAACCCACCCTCAATAGATGCCATGGGACACACATAACCAAGTTGTTCCCCCACCTCCTCTTTAGGATTCCCATAGTAATATTATCCCTCAAAATCCTCTTATTAATAAAACAATCAAGCAAATTCAAAATGAGCCTCTTAAATCTCAAATTATTAATATCGATATAGGAGGTATCACCCCTACCATTTCTTATAATGGGTCAATTGATCCTATTCTTCATTTAAAATCATTTGTAAATCTATATAAATATTGGGTCAAATTAAATACCTTTTTTGATACCAAGATATTAGCCAAATCTCTCATGGGTGATGCTTTAGATTGGTACAACCAACTTAAATCTCATTTTATTACTAGTATGGAAGATTTAGTCAATGCTCTAGTCCAAGAGTTCCAAACTAGTGGTCTCCCTAAGAATACCTTGGCCCATTTTATAAATTGTAATCAACTTGAAACCAAAATTGCAAAAGTTTCATTAAATGATATAAGACCATGTCCAACAAATGTGAACATAATATGGTTGATGACAACCTTTTCAATCTATTTACCAATGATCTTTTTCCCAAGTTGAAATATCAGGTTTGGAATCTCTCTCCACAACTTTAGAAGAGTCTATTGACCAAGAAAATAATCAATATTTTTTTATGCATTAGTTTAAGCCATCCCAACCTTCTACAGGTACTCGTATGTTACTAAAAATAAGAATCATCATTCTATTAATGATGGTGTCAAGGGATCTTATGATACCATTCGCACTATTCAAGTTATTTTTACTAACAAATATCTAGAATAAGCTTCCCTTCCAAACCACATCGCTAACCCTCATTTATCTTTAAGCAATAACATCAATGTTCACAAAACTTTATCCTTAGTGGAATTATAAAAACATCTACCAAGGCTTCTACAATGAGAACTTGATCTTACTCATCCCATGAAATATCGGTATGATCCCAATAGATTTTGTTGGTTTCACTCTAGTTAGGGTCATTCTCATGAGACTTGTAAGCAAATTCATAATTTGGCTATGTATTTCCTTCTTGGTCCCAATTTTGACCATGATTCTATCATTCATAAATGTCAACAAGCTTATGACATTTCTTTCAAATCCCACAAAACACAAATTAAATCTCAATATTTGAAACATGCTAATTCTCATTTGGCCATATATAAATATCCTCTTCCAAATCACCAAGATAACCAAGACAAACCTACCCCTTCTATGAATAATTTTGATAGTCTTATTGACCCAACTACTAAAGAGAATGTGATTAATATGACTAACATGTAAAGGGTGGTTTATTTCATTGATATTCAATCCATCTACACACTTATATTATCTCACACATTTCATGTTATCTAAGATTCTTCTCTAACTCACTTAACTAAGTTGGGGTGAAAAGACCTTATAACTTTTGATGAACCAATTCCAACACCTCCCTTTGATAACACTTCTCACACCATTTCTATCATACCTCCATTTTCTTTTCCTAACACCAATGATACTCAAACTTATATCAACACTTATTCTAATCTATCTTAAACCACACCTACATTAATTTCTCCATCTTCTCAACATAATCTACAAAATTTTCCTATAATTAAACTATCTACCTATTATCAACATAAATTCACATGCATTTTCACTCCTCCTTCTAAGGACCTTATTCAACACTATGCAACTCTTTCCACCAATCTTATTATGGGTTATGATGATTGTGATCATATCATGGAACTCGCTAATCTCCCATACAAAATCACATTTCTCAAACTTATGTGAACATCTCCATGTCACCATAATTGTCTCATTCAACTTTTGTTTGAAATGAACATCCTTCATCCTCCCCTAGAAGGATGTGAATCCATCTTATCTAGATCAAAAGATATCATATTACAATAGTGTGAATAGATGATCTATGATTCCAAATGTGATTCTACTTCATGTAGATGATCTTCATTTGTTTATTATCATCCAAATTGTTGATATCCAAGTCATTTGTGCCTTTATTGATGATGGTTATAGCAATTGTGTTATCTCTCTTAATTTATTAAAACCCTTGGATATTCTAAATGTAATATTAAGTCTACATGAAACACATGTCAAGGCTATGACTAAAGGCAAATGCATCCTTTAGGTTGTGTGTGGCTCCCCATTACCATCCCACCTATCACCATTCATGTGAAGGTGATGATATTCAAATTTACTCTATCTTATAATGTTTTTCTTGGTAGGACATGGACTCATTGTATGAGAATGGTTGCCTCTTCTACTTTCTAATCCATCAAATTTCCTCACAAGGGAGCCATCTACAAGATTCAAGGTGACACCAACCCTTAGAATTTTGAATAATTCTAAGACTAGGGCGTATTCAAGATTCTTACCCTTGAATCCTTGCCAAGCATTCCATTTCATGAATATCAATGATTTAAGTTTCCCATCAATTTTACATGGGGTTACAGTGGTCATCCCAAACTCATTAGGAATATTCCCCCTAACCTCTTATATTTTGATGATAATGAGCTTGATGAGATCAATCTCAAGATAAAAAATTCTAATCTCTCACCTCATCTCATCTTTTAGCTTACCACTTATACACAACCTCATTCTCATCAACCAACTTATAATGACATCCATATTGTCTTAACTAAGACTTGACATTCCATTCATCACACCACATTAGATGATAAGGTCATCCCTACCTACACCATTGATCTTCATACACATGATTATGATGATGGTTACACCTTAGATGTGTTTCTATTCAAAATTTGCTTTTTCAAATTTAAGAGAGAGAAGAAACTAAAGAAATAATGGATGAGGCTTGTGAAGTACCTGGATAAAGACTGCGCACCGTAAATCCAGACACTGTGAATACTCCTCTTTGGTTGTGAAGGAATAACACCTGAAAGAGATAAACACTGATAAACTACAATCTGGTAAACACAGTCGCTGACGTCGGTGGTATTGCCATCGTCGGTCAAAAGGTTGCCGACGTCGGTTAGAGATGACCGGCGTCGATCGGGGCAATAGTCAAGAGCTGGTTACAGGGTTGGTTTCAGGGCTGTAGGATAGTTTATGATCTTGTCTGAGGGTCTGGGGGTCTGTGCGAGGCTATTTGAGGGCCAAGGGACAGATAATATTGTCTGGGAATAGACTGGATAAGTGACAGAGATGAAAGGCGGATGGACAGGAGAGAGGGCTTATCAGCCTCTCCAGGAAAAACAGAGAAGGTTTTGGTGAAGGATATTGGAATAGACAGATGACAGAGTACTTGATATAAATGAAATGATATAGAAATAAATACAGCACAAATACTTAGCTGTGTTGAATAGTTGATGAAGATAGCATGTAGTCCCGGTACAAAACATTGGATACAAGATCTCAGTGCCTGAGAGAAGTTGTCAAGTATGTTGATTCCTGCAAGAAAACAAGATGCCAGAACACCAGAAAGCAAGAGCACCAGAGCTTTATTTCATCGGGAGAGATATTCGCCTGTTAGATCACCTCGAGATTTGAAAACTTTTGATTTTAATTGTGATTACCCGAAAAGAGGAAGAGAAGTCTGTTAAGTATAACCGACGTCGGCGATTCCGTCGGCGTCGGCCGATAGGTGGCCGACGTCGGTGGAGTTAGAATGGGCAGAACAAGCCACCAAGCCCATTTTTTATCCGCCAAGTGTTCTTATGCATTGGAGAATGCCGAGGGTTGTGCTAAATATGCACGGGAGTTTGTTAGGAGGTTAGAAGAATTAGGGAGAGATCTTGAGTGAGTCATAGGAGAAGAATTAGTCTAAGGTGAGGTGTCTAGGCGAGGTGTCCTAGGCGAGGTGTCAAAGGAGGGAGGGGTTAAAGGGGCCTTATTTAATTAAAAATAGATGTTTATTTCCAATTAATAAGACTTAGGTGGGTTAGGGACCAAGGAGGACTAGGAGGGAGAAAGGACCAAGGGTTAGACACTTTTTCGGTGTCTACATTTGCCCCTTTTTGTCTTGTTGGTTGTTCTGGATGAACTGTAAGACAAAAATAGGAGTTAGTTGCCTCAGGTAAGGGATGATGTGGATTGCCCCGAAGTATGGAAGAGGTATTCCCCTTCAAAGCGGGAGTCGAGGGAAGGGAACCTGGAATCGGGTGCTGATTTAACAAAAGGTGGATAAGAAGGATGAAGAGTGAGTGAAAATGCTACAAAAGTCATGATTGCGCGCATGCCACTGCACGAGATGGTCGGGTCAATTGTCGCAGGTCAAGGGTCAAGGAGTGCCAAAAATTGAAATAACCAAGCCCCAGCATTAGTCGTAGCTGATCGGGTTATTTAATCGAGGCTGAAGCTCTAAATGGTCATCGTGTTCCAGGTATCCTAGGCTTAGGAAGTGCTCCTGAAAACACGAAAAAGTCACAAGTAGTGCGGATCAACTGGTGTGTGATCCTATACTTGTGATAGTCCAAAAATATAGTCTGCGGACAAATTTGCTAACCAGTCGTGGAATAGCATACATGCAAAAACAACCAAGGCAAACGCTTTGGAAGTGGTCACGGTTTTAGGAGATGGGCATGATCTCCAATATCTGGTGGTCGATGGATCGAAGCAAAAAGTAATCTAAAAGTGCCCCAAGGGGCCAAAATGACATGGTCTGAAGGGCTTAACTTGATTAGAGCCATGATTATGGTTGTTTGGAAGAGAGATAAAAGGTTTGAAGGCCACCGACGTTGGCCATGTAACCGACGTCGATGGAAAAGATAAACCGACGTCGGCAAAAATCGGTCGATGTCGGCAATCTAGGGCACGCCATTGCTGACATTGGCGGCATGCCAAATCCAACAAAACTAGATTGGCGGCCCACCAAAAGTCATTTGCTATTTGATTGAAAGAGAAAAAGGAGCTCTGGAAGTTTGTTGAGTGAAAGTGACTTAGAGCTGACCAAGAAGTAGTGAGAGGTGGCAGAAGAGCATTGGTGGAGAGAAGGGGCGGATTGGATGCTGCAGGGATGCGTTTGAGTCAACAAGAGTGCACAAAGTCATTAGGATAGAAGAGATGGCAGAGGGGAGTAGAGGGCCTGCGGGAGGTCCACCACCAGCGGCACCCATCGTGGGCGTCGATGGGATGATGTAGGAGAGTCTTTCAACCCCATTTGATTCATTTTGCCTTTGAATTTAGTTGGTGAAATTTTGTTATTTTAGATAGAAATTGAGGGGGGAGGGTAACTAGGAAGGTGGGTAGGTTGTCTAGGAGAGTTTAGGAGTAATTTAGAGGGTTTTTGGGTAGTTTAGGAGACAAAATAAGGAAGCCCTAAAAGTTAGGGCTCGCCCCGTTCGGACCTTGGGCCGAACAAGTCGCCGGCGTCGGCGATACCGCCGGCGTCAGCCGATCTGCGACTGGCATCGGCCGATCAGCGACCGACATCGGTCACTAACCTACCGACGTTGGTCACTAAGGGACCTACGTCGGTTAGGAGAGTGCTGTCACCGGCATGCTAATCGATGTCAGTTGCTGCATGGTTAAAAGAGGAATGTAAAAAGTTTAAGTCGAGGGGTTGAAATTACGTCAAGAACTTCCTGGGTATCGAGGTAGTCATAAATGATCAAATAGGTTGGTAAAATAGAAAAAGTAGGAACAATGTTAACATGAGATTGCTTTGGGTGGATACAGGCTAGACAGACTCTGATGTTACGGGATCGCCTCCTGACTTTACTGATGTGGATGCGTGGAGGTGTGTCCGTCGAGGAGTGGGCGCAGATGAGCGCAGTCAGATTAGGCGGGCTGAGATGTTACTGCAGAGTGGCGAGGGACATGAGCCTCATGGTGGCTTTGATCGAGCGGTGGGACCATGCCACCAACACCTTCCACCTACCTACGGGTGAGATGACAGTCACGGTTGAGGACATCTATCAGATTTTGCGGTTATCGGTGCACGGAGCAGACTTGTATGCATGCTCGAGAGAGGCGCATGACATTCATATGGTGACACTGTTTGGAGAGCATGCTGCAGAGACGAGCTACCACTCGACGAGTTTTGCCTATGAGCCATTGTATGCAGCAGATGAGGAAGCCCATCGGTGAGCGATCCTTATGATGATTGGCATTACAGTATATGCATTGATAGATGCAGAGGGTGGTAGGTTTCTAATTGCTATGACTAGAGTTTTGCTGGAGATGATAGAGCAGAGGATAGTGTTCGCTTGGGCACCAGTCTTTTTGGCCCAGGTGTACAGAGAGCTGTGGGGCATCACCCGGCGACGGTGGTACAGTCTATGTGTGGGCCACCTGCTACATTGCTAGGCGTATGAGCACATAGTAGTCACACGACCTCTCGGCCTCCCAGTGGCTATTCAGGTTGGCTTCAGAGTTGGATTCAGATGATGGAGGGAGATGATGGCGTAGACACGGGTGGATGAAGTAGTCAGGGACATTGACTACTATCGAGGGGTGCTGGAGGCATTGATCCCGACAGACATCATCTGGAGACCATATTTGGTCTATCCAGCATTCAGAGACCAGGGAGAGTAGCTGATTGGAGTGTAGAGCTAGAGATGGGTCAGGGGCAGACGAGCCGATGAGCTCGAGAGGATCCCTGCAGAGAGAGTGCGGTGCCAGTACGGGCTGCTACAAGATGTGCCTCCCGCCTTCCCACAGTACAGACGGGATGACATAGAGGTGCCGCTCCCACTTTTAGAGGAGATAGAGGAGCCCAATTTTGAGGAGTTGCCGGCAGGACCTGGGATAGTCGACCCAGGGTGTACAAAGGCCTACACGGCATGGTGGGTAGGTCAGTATAGAGGGATACAGATCAGGCAGGAGCCAGATTTATAGGCCATCACCAGGGAGCAGGATACAGCCTGCGAGGAAAGAGACACGGCTCAGGCTCAGGTCTCAGTTTTGCAGGGTTAGCTAGCAGGGGTGACTGGGCAGCTTGTAGAGGTGACAGGGTAGGTGGTAGAGTTGACAACGTAGGTCACTCTGTTAAAGGGACAGCTGGCTGCAACTCAGGCACAGGCAGGTGCAGGACAGAGTTTTGGAGGGCAGGGCCCACTGCAGCAGCCATCGTTTTCACAGGGGGTAGGACCATCAACATCAGTGCAGTTAGGCCAGCCACAGCCACAGGGGTCAGGTCAGGGCACGGCAGTAGGGCAGATGGGTCCACCGCAGACTGTATCTATGGTTAGATACAATGATGCGTTAGACGAGATTGCGTACTATGAGAGGGCCATCAGAGGGATCCCTCATATATAGTGATACTCGGAGATGAGGGCGGAGCAGAGCAGACAGAGATCTATGTCACGAGCGACGGCTTCAGGGTCATGCAGACGGCAGAGATCAGAGGGAGGAGGAGATACAGCATCTTCTCGACCACCGCCACCACCATCACAGCCACAGCCTTGAGGGTAGCCCCAGAGTTGTATTATTATTTTTGATGTATATACCGGCCTGCGCGCCGAAGACAAGAGATGTATTTGATTTTTGAGAGCGAGAAATAGATACAAGTTGTGTCTGCTTTGTATAAAACTAATTTTTTGATATATATATGATGAGATTTTAGCTATTGATGTGTTATGGAGATATTATAAATGTTTGATGTGTTTCATGATGCATGTTTTGATATGATATGTATGATGATTATGATGATGCTAATGATGAGAATGATGTAAATGTTATGTTTAATGATGATATAATGATAGATCTAATATGGAATGTTTAACTTGTGGATTATGCAAATGTTTAATGGATTATGATGGATGTAATTTATGACTAATGACTTATGAGTATATAACGAAAATGAGAGTATATTAATGATTATGTGAATATATTTATTGACTGTGATGTGATTGACAGGTGACGAGAGAAGGAGATTGAAGAAAGTGATGAAAAAAGTGGCCGAGCTAACCCCAGAAGACCCCATGTCAACTGAGTGCTGCCTACATAGCTCCTATTGTTAGGGGCCTCAGGCCTATGTAGTTCTCCCAAAAGGGAGGTAGAGTCAAAGTGGGTGATGGTCTAGTCAAGGTCAAGGTTATGGTCATAGTCATGGTTATGTTGAAAAGGGTTTGATTGAATGTGACTAAAGTGTAAAAAGAGAAGTGAAAGGCATATTTGCTCTTTCATTGACAAGGACCAAAAAGTCAGTATAGATAGGGGTTATTAGAACCAAGAACCCCATTATGCGTTGCGTCGTTGACCATAAGTTATGCTAGAGTGATGATCGAATCACTTTGACACTAAAGTGAGCTCGAAGTCCCCTGAGCAGGTTATAGGAAAGGAGGATAGGACAACCCATTTTAAGAGCAAAGATAACTTTACCCCTTTTTATAGGAGACACTGAGACAACATAAGCCAAGTCCATGACCTTTTTTTTTTTTTTTTTTTGAGGCTGATCAATACGGGAAGCCTGTATAGTGATGTCATTGTGCTTGATGGTCAGTTATGAAGTTGATCGATGCGAGAAGCTTCTAAGATAGTGTTGTTTATTGCCAGATTTAGTCATAGCCATCCTTCAAGGGAGTGGTCTAGATCTTTGCTTAATAAGAGGGCTTTTGAATAGCTGTCCTTCGAGGGAGCAGTCTATTAGTTACAGCAATGATAGTACAGCTGTCCTTCAAGGGAGCAGTCTGCTTTTTAATTTGATTTTGTGACCTTGGTTATTTTGACATCTTGATTGATTGTTGATAGGAATTTGAGTCATGGACAAGACTTATAAAAGTTCAAGGGCTCCTTTTTATTAGGACAAAGTATCCATACTATATAAAAGGGTTTTAGAGGATTTATTAAAAGAAGTAGGGTTGAAAAATAATAGGATTAGCTAGATGAGGGATTGCTCAAGGGACGAGCTCAAGTTAAATGTTAAGTAAACAAGTACTCAACTAGCAATAAAATGGTCGTAGATGCAACGCATTAAGGGGTTCAGGTTCTGGTCGGCCTTCAAGAGAAGACAGACGATAAGTCCCTGATTTGTACTTGTGCGTGATAATGTAAGGTCTGAGCCAATTAGGAGTGAATTTGCCTCGCTTACTTCATTCCATATTAGTCACATGTTGATTCTCTTTGAGGACGAGGTCTCCGATATTAAAGTCTCATTCTCTCAGATTTTTGTTATAGGCTCGTCTGATTCGACTTTGATAGACATGGAGATGATTAAGGGCAGCAAGACGACGCTCATCAAGTAACTCTAATTGAGCTAAATGATCTTGATGAAAGTCATCATTAGAAAGAATGTCACATAGAGAAATGCGAAGAGACGGGATCTGTACTTCGAGAGGTAGGACAGCCTCTGATCCATACACTAGAGAGAAAGGGGTAGCACCCGTAGAGGTTCGGATGCTAGTGCGGTAAGCCCACAAAGCGAAGGGAATTTGAATGTGCCAGTCCCTTCCAGTGTCGTTGACCACCTTCATGAGAATTTTAGTCAGAATTTTGTTGGAAGCCTCTGCCTGCCCATTTGCTTGTGGGTAGTAAGGCGAAGAGAAACTGAGCTTGATGCCAAATGAATCGCATAGCTTTTGGACAGTTTTGTTTTTGAAGGACTTGCCGTTGTCGGTGATGATTTTATGAGGGACACCGAAGCGACAAATGATGTGGTTATTGATGAAGTCGACAATCTTGTTGGCTTTTGTGGAGACAAGAGGAATAGCTTCCACCCACTTAGTGAAATACTCAGTGGTGGTGATGATGGACTGATGACGAAGAGACGAATGAGGATTAATTTCACCAATGAGATCTAAACCCCATTGTGAAAAAGCTAGAAATCTTGAGCAACTTGTAAGGCGTGGCTAGGGAGATGAAATAAGTTAGTGTGCTGCTGACACTTGACGCATCACCAAACATAATCGCTACAGTCTTGATGAAGAGTAGGCCAAAAATAGCCCAAACGAAGGATGCGCTTGGCAATCGAATTTCCACTGAAGTGTCCACCACAAATCCCGTCATGGGCTTGCTTAATGGCATGAGAGGCTTCAGTGGAGGTAAGACAACAAAGAAAGAGACCGTTGAAACCTCACTTATAAAGAAGACCACCTAGCATGGTATAGCGAACGGTGCGTTTGATGAAAGCTCGCCGCGCATTGCTAGAGAGGTTAGGAGGAATGAGAGAATGAGTTAAGTAGTCCTCAAGTTGTTTATACCAATCATCTTGTGAACTAAAGTCTATGGTGTGGACAAGATTGATGTCAGTGGAAATGTATGAAGGCAATGGCACATGATGTACCATGACATAAATTTTCGATGAGGATGATGATGATGAAGGAATATGCGAGGCAAGGGAAGCCATGGTGTCAGCAAACTTATTCGTCGATCAAGGAACAGTCTGCAATAAGTGATGGTCGAAAGATGCAAGAAGAATGTCGACACGGTTTTTGTACCTTTGCAAAATTTCATTTTTGCAGAGATATGAACCATTGACCTGATTAACGATGAGCTGTGAGTCACCGAAGATGTTGATGGTCTTGATGTTGAGGGAAAGTGTGGTCTGAAGTCCCAAAATTAAGGCCTCGTATTCGGCCATATTATTGGTACATTCAAAGTTGAGTTTAAAAGACAGAGGCATGGGCTCCCCTTCGAGAGGGATGAGAATGACCCCGACACCTCCACCAAGTTGACATTTAGAGCCATCGAAGAACATGGTCATTTGATAGATGGTGTCATCGATGGAAAGAGTGGCAATGGACTCGTCAGGAAATTCACAGTGAGAAGGTTGATTGTCAGGAAGTGGGGCATCGGCTAATTGATCAGCGATTGCTTGCCCCTTTATAGATTTTTGTTGGACAAATTCGAGGTCGAGCTCAGCAAGCAACATGAGCCACCGAGCCATACATTGATTCTGATAAGGCTTGGAGTGCATATCCTTGAGAGGGTCGGTGTGAGTGATGACGAAGGTTTTGTGGTTAAGAAGATAATGGCGGAGTTTAGTGGCAGCAAAGACTAATGCCAAATAAAGTTTCTCGGTATGGGTGTACCGAGTTTCATAGTCGACTAATGTTCGGCTGATGTAGTAAACTGCTTGCTCGCGGTGTTGCTCGTCTCGATGCGCGATCATGGCACCTAACAAATGATTGGTTGCAGAGATATAAAGGTAAAAGGGTTTATCATCTTGAGGTGGAATGAGGACAGGTGGGGAGATCAAATAGCATTTAAGGGCTTCAAAAGCCTCTTGACAATCCTTATCCCATGTAAAAGAGATGTCTTTTTTAAGAAGATGATGAAAAGGTTGGCAGTGATCAGAAAGTTGCGAGATAAAACGTCGAATGGACTGGAGTTTCCCTTGCAGACTGTGAAGCTGCTTGAGATTAGATGGGGGTGGCATTTCGAGGATAGCGCGGATCTTGGCAGGATCTATCTCGATGCCACGAAAGGAAATAATGAAGCCTAGAAGCTTACCAGAGAGGACCCCAAAAACACATTTTTTGGGGTTAAGGTGAACATTGTATTGAAGAAGTCGAGAGAAGATGATTTTGAGAATAGTCAGATGGTCACAGCGAAGTTTGGACTTGCCTAATAGGTCATCCACATAGTCTTCCATGATTTTATGGAGGAGATCATGAAAAATGTAAGTCATAGCATGCTGATAAGTGGCGCTTGCGTTCTTTAAGCCAAAAGGCATGACCCGATAGCAGAAAGTCCCCCATGGGGTAATGAAAGTGGTCTTGTGCTGATCTTCCAGTGCAACCAGGATTTGATTATATCCTGAAAACCCATCCATGAGAGATAACATCTCATGACCGGTCGTGAGATCAACAAGTTGGTCAATGTTTGGAAGAGGAAAGTCGTCCTTGGGACAAGCCAAGTTGAGGTCACGATAGTCCGTACAGATTCGGATCCCCCCAGTTGCTTTGGTAACAGGAACGATGTTAGAGACCCACTGTGGATAATCGATGGGTTGGATGAAAGAGACTGAAAGAAGACGCTGAAGCTCTTCTTTAACAAGAAGTGCAACACGAGGATGTATTTTGCGAAGCTTTTGCCTAACAGGCTTAGCCTCTAGATTTGTGACGATGTTATGGGTAGCGATGGTAGGATCAATGCCAGGCATATCACTATAAGTCTAGGCAAAGGCCTTGCTATGGTCAGAAAGGAACTGGGTATAGTCAAGCTGCTCCTGAGTGTCTAAAGATTGACCAATCTTTAAGACATGAGGAACATCAGAAAATGGAAGGTTAATGTTAATGGTCGATTCATTTAACATAACCTGCGTTTCAGAAGGGAGAGAGCGCTGAATGAAAGAATCGTCAGCACCCATATATGTAAGAATAGCATCATCATCTATGCAGTGGATTGTATTGATGGTTGATGAATCATCGTCTATCATGCTAGGATAAACGAGAGGAAGAGATTTGGGAACCCCGTGGAGCTGATAGGTTAGGGGTTCTAAGCGGATGGTGTTTATGGAAAAAAAAAAACTAGGAGGGATGGAAACCACCAACTCCATAGGTGAGGAAGGAAGAATAGGTGAGTCTAGAAGAAATTGGTCAATATCTAGTTCAGGGGAAAGGTTTGTGGAAGCCTCAGTGGGTTCTTGGAAACCCAGTCCATATCGTTTCTTCACATTATCGTCATTGGGTGTTTCGACAGGCTGATGAGAACCTTGTTCGTAACGTCTAAAGCCAAAACCCTTCCATGCACACCTATAAAGATAGGTTTGTGCAAAGGTGGGGTTGCTAAGAAAAGAGAAATCGGATGTGAAGATTTGAGGCGAGGAAGAAGGATTTGATTCAGTAGGGGCTTGATCCAGCCCCCCATAGACAAGATTGGTACGAAGGCTAGGAGGACCATAAGGAATGACCATCCCGATCCGACAGTCATAGTTTGGGTGTTGATGAAGTTGTCCATACTCTTGAGGAGTTTGGAACATGTCTAGAGTAAGGAGACAATATTCTCCTAGTGAAAGTCTTTGGAAGATGTCGTCCATAGGGTCCTTGGTTGGTAAATGAGAAGAGGATGTGGTGGCGACCGCTGTTTGCGTACTAGTTGACGCTTCTGTGGATGGGGATGATGTTCGGGTTGATGATTTGAATGGTATAAGAACGTCATTTGAGCTATAGGTCATGTTACATGTTTTAAAAGGTGATGGGTCGGCGGGAATGACATGGATTTGTTTGTCGTGTTCAAATTTGACACAATGGTGGAGGGTTGAAGGGACACAAGCCATGGCACGGATCCAAGGTCGCCCTAAGAGGATGTTGTATTGGAACTCTCCTTCGATGATGTAGAAGAGCTCCGAGATTGTGCGTGGCCCAACGCGGATGTGAAGGACAACAGTGCTGATGGTGTTAGCAGTTGTGTCATTAAATGATCTAAGGATTGCGTCAGTTTTTGATACGCAATTCTTTGGAAGGGCCAATTGGTCAAAGGCGTGGGAGGAAATGATATTGATGCTAGCACCCCCATTGATCATAACTCGTTTAATACGAGTTCGATCAACGTAGGCTGTGATGAAAAGGGCGGCGTCCTGATCTTCCTCGGTAGAGGTAGGAATCTCAGAATTATTGAAAGTGATGGATGCGATGGGGGATAAAGAATGGACTAAGGCAGCAAGTGGTTGAGGGTCTTCAGGTTGAACCTCAGCTACCTGTAGGGCTTTGATTAAAGCCTGGCAATGTTGGGGGGAGCTTTGAATAAGGTCATAGAGGGTCATCTTCACAGGCGTTTGGTGAAGTTGTTTTATCATAGATTCTGTGATTGCCTGTGAAGAGGTGGGTTGGGATGCACCTAAGATGGAAATCTTGGGTTTTGGTGGTTGAGGTGCTTGGACGAAAGGATAGGTCCAAGGGATAGCGGCTTTTTCTTTCGCTTTGTCCTTCTGTGACCTAGTGGTTGCATGAATGGTGTTGATTTCGAAGATAGTTGGTGAAGAAGGGGTTATGGTCTGTTGGAGAGATGTTGATGCGGTTGATGAGACTGGATGGGAAGGTGACGAGGGTTGGTCAAGAGTGTCCTCAAGGAGAAGAGTGTCTTTCTCCATAAAACGGTGAACGATGGCCTTGAGGGCACAACAGGTCTCAGTATCATGTCCTGGTGTGCGATGATATAAACAAATCTTTGTATCATCGAACCAAGACGGTTTTGACCTGAGAGGTTGGAATGACTTGATGGGAGGAAGGGTAATGCTAGAGGTTTGCAAAAGTTGACGTAATATTAAAGCGTATGAACCTTCTAAGGGGTCCACGTTTGTTGATACATGACGTACTGGTGACTTCTGCTTAGGGGATGCTGAAGAAGGTTTTCGTACCACCTTTTGGGTTGGTGGTGCGGTGATAGGGGAAGACGGCACTTTCTTTGTGAGAGGTGCCAACTTTTTGAGAGGTTGACTTGTGATTGGTGAAGGAAGTAAGGGAGGTGATTTGTATTGGTTAAGAGATGAAGTAGGAAGTATGCCGATTAATGTAGAAGGATGAGGACCCAAGATGGAGGGCAAAGTTGACGGTGGAGGAGGGGTTCGCCTTTGTGGTTTGGCAGTTTTCTTGGATTTGGTTGGAAGATTACTTTTGGGCGAGGTTTGGTTCAAGTCCACCTTTACTTGCGGGTGAGTGAGGGCAGAGAGAGGGCGAATGCCAAATGGCTTGATTGGTTTGGGTTGGGTAGATGTAGATTTGGAAGCAGCGGTTTGGTCTTTGTTTAGAGTCTTGGGCGATTCTGCCTTAAGAGGATTGGCTGCATGAGATGAAGTGGCACGAGAATGTTGAAGAACTTTAAGATGTTCCCACAATCCCCGATGTTCCATTTTCCTTAAAGGGAGAAGTTCTAATTTCTCCACTAGTCGAGAAAATGGTTGGGAGGACGTTGGATGAGGTTGGGATTCTGGAGAAGATGTGCTAGGTGTGGCAGTAATGTTGGACCCAAAGTGTATGGGAGTTATCACTGGATTATTATTGGTCAAAGAAGATGGTGAGTCAGGTTTTTCTCTTGGTGGAGAAGGAACTGGAGAGTGTGACTCCTCAAGTGGGTAAAGGGCAGGAATTATGGTGCCCTCCACTTGTGGGCGAGGAGTAGGTAAGGTCAGGTTCTCCATAGGAAGAAGAAAAGAGGATGGTGAGATCAGTTGCGTCGGTAAAGTTAAGGCATCCTCTAGGATGAGAGGGGTTGATGGAGAATTGACTGGAGAAAGAGGTTCGTCCATACGTGATGGACTGGTAGATGAGTTAACCTCTTGAGGTTGGTTGGAGATGAAAGGTGAGATCGTATTGACAGTTTGAATATCATGTTCATGCGTGTTGTCAATTAAGGTCTGGACATTATTATTTTGGGTTGGTGGATGATTGGGGAATGGCTGTTTGAATATGTCGATGCCCTGGTTTGGAGCTGCATTAGGATTATCTAGAATGAGCTCCCCCTTTTCAAGCATATCCTGGACTATGTTTTTGAAAGTTTTACAGTTTCCTGTGTCATGTCCCTTGACACGATGGAAATTGCAGAAGTCATTTTCCCTGTACCACGCAGGGATGGCACATGAGGGATCGAATTGAGGCGGTGGTCGAATCTGGGGGAGGTTGATAATCCCCTGTTTGACAAGTTTTTCCAGTATAGATGCGTAAGATTCTCCAAGAGGAGTATATTGTCTTTGCACGTATCTTTGCTGGAATTGACAGGTGGCGCTCTGAGATGTGGAGGGTTCGGCTTGATTGGATGAAGAAGATGAGGGTCTAACGGCCACAGTGTTAGCTGCAGCTTTAGACTTAGGATTTGACGATGAAGGTTTAGATGAAGAAGAGTCATTAGCCATGGAGTTGGGGTTCTTGCTTCGCAATTTGATTTTGTTCTCCTCGATGGCACATAATTCAAGTTTACGGGCCATTGTGAAGGCTTCGTCAAAAATATGGAAGGTTTGAACCCTCAAAGTAGAAGAAATGTGTTTGGCGCAGGCTCGGGCGAATAGTTCAATGAGTTCAATTTGTGGTAAGGAAAAGGAGAGTTGATTGATAAGGCCTCTCCAACAAGCAACAAAATCAGCTACTGATTCGTCCTCAAATTGACGGATAGTGTAAAGGTCTGTGATTGAAACCTTTTTAGTGATATTAATGGAGAAATGGTCAAGAAAAAGCTGGGCCAATTGCGTAAATGAGAAGAGGGAATGGGTGGCAATGGAGCTGTACCAGTCAAGTGCAGCACCAGAAAGGGACATAGGAAATGTACGCAAGAGTAATGCGTCATCATGGGCGATAAGGTAGCAGGCATGTCTAAATGCCCATAAATGTTGCTGTGGGTCTTCCTTGCTTTGAAAGCGCAAAAATTTGGGAAGCTCCCACTGGCTGGGGTATGGTCTAATCGGAACGGAAGGATGAATAGGCTCATTGCAAATTTGCTCGTATGATAGAGCATTACGTGAGCCGGAAATGGAAGTCTCTAAACTAGACATTTTATCCATCAGCATTTTGATAATGTCTGCTGACGGATTAGTGGGTGGAGCGCCCCCTAGATTATAAGGCGCTTGAAAGATATTGGGAGGGGCGTATGATGTGGATGGTTGCATAGACACAACATATGGATAACTGGTTATGGGAGAAAAAGTTGGGGCCAATGGCACTTGTGTCATGGGGTTGGTTGGCACAAGTTGGATAGGAGCCGTCAAGGATGGTTGAGGAGTGGCTACACTTGTTGATGGGTAAACGGTTACTCTTATATTTATTGGTGCAAGAGTAGGGGGAATAGAGACTAGAAGGTTTTGGAAAGGTGTGGGGTTTGGTTGGGTGACTTGAGGTTGAGGGGGTATCGGAACCCCCATGGAGGTAGGTTTAGATGGAGAAGTTACGTTCTGAAGGTAAGATACGGTTGGGTTATTAGTAGAGGTTTTGTCTAATGGTTGAATGGTAGGGGCGGTTGATGTGGTTCTCGTGTCAACTAAGGAAGTCGGCATCCCATAGATTGGGTTGCCTAGGGAGTCTCGCATTTGGCTATTGGTGAGATAATGTTGCAAAGCTTTAACATTAAGGTCTAAGAACTGTGCAAAGTCTTGGTCCCCTTCTGGGACGATAGGAGTTTGAGGCGGGGTTGGACGAATGGGAGTTCTTTCAGTTTCCGAGTTGAACTCCATTATTGGACTGGTTGTAGGTGGTGAAGGTGGAAGCGGTTGTTGGCTAGCGTGGTCAAGAAGGGCCTTGGTTTGACTGCGTGTCAAAACCATTCAAGGCTGGAAAGAGGCAAGTTTTAGAAAACTGTGTTCTGTCAGTCTCAGAAAACCAGAATGGATGATTAGACAGTCAGAAAGTTGGATTTTATGCTTACTATTTTTGGGAAAAAGAAAAATGACAGAGACCGACGTCGGTAGAAAAACCGATGTCAGTTAAGAGGACTGCCGATGCCGGTCAGATGACCGATGTCGGTTAATAGAAGTTGCCGACGTCGATTACAGGACCGATGTCGGTTACTGTGTTTTCCAGAAACTCAGAAAAAAAGTTTTTGGAAATGAGGAAAACGTCCTTACCAACTCAAAAAGACAGATAAAAATAGAATAGATGATGATGACAGATAGAGCCTAGTGTTAAATCCCTATAAGCAATTTTATTAGGATCGTATGGCTTATGCCTTAATAAGATGTTTGAGGAAGTTGGCTATAAGAAGGGTCCTAGAATAGGCAATCTAAAGATGGTTTCAGGTAGTTAAGGTGCTCAAAAATCTGTATTAGCTTCCATACAGGCTTGGTGCTAAGGAGCAAGCTCCCCTCACTTCACGATTCCAGTGGTTAGCTGGTTTCGCTTAGCCAATAGATACTTTCACTATAGTTTATACTCTGCCAGAGAACAGAGTTGGCTTTCCTCTTGGTGGTGAAATCCAAGTAGGATTGCCGGGTAGGGGTAAGGTTGTCCGCTGGGTGATGAAATCCCAGACGGGCCTTGTCTCAAGTGTGTTTGATGTTTTATTGAGTGCTTGTGATCTGCTAGTGTAACATCATGTGATCTACGGTTTATTCAATATGCGTTTAAGTTACTAGATGTGGACTAAAAAGATGCAAGAAAGCAAGAAATGAAATGCAACAAGTTTTAAAGTCCCAAATCGAAATATGATATTGGAATGAAAACAATTGGAGAAAGGGTTTGAAGAGAATGATTTTTCTTTCTAGTCTAGAAAATGCAAGAAAAAGTAAGAAAGAATTCTTTTTAATTTCCTGCTTATGTTTTTTTTTTTTTAGAAAAGAAGGAGATGTGAAGTTTAAGAAGCCTAATGCAACTAAATGAATCCAGAAGAAAGGGAACCCACGGAAGGCCCTAAAGGGGTCCCACCGGGCGTGCCAGAATGTTTCTATTCAAAATTTGCTTTTTCAGATTTAAGAGAGAGAAGAAACTAAAGAAATAATGGACGAGGCTTGTGAAGTACCTGGATAAAGACTGTGCACCGTAAATCCAGACGCTGTGAATACTCCTCTTTGGCTGTGAAGGAATAACACCTGAAAGAGATAAACACTGATAAGCTGTAATCTGGTAAACACAGTCGCCGACGTCGATGGTATTGTCGTCATCGGTCAGAAGGTTGCCGACATCGGTTAGAGATGACCGGCGTCGGTCGGGGCAATAGTCAAGAGCTGGTTACAGGGTTGGTTTCAGGGCTGTAGGATAGTTTATGATCTTGTCTGAGGGTCTGGGGGTCTGTGCGGGGCTATTTGAGGGCTAAGGGACAGATAATATTGTCTGGGAATAGACTGGATAAGTGACAGAGATGAAAGGCGGATGGACAGGAGAGAGGGCTTATCAGCCTCTCCGGGAAAAACAGAGAAGGTTTTGGTGAAGGATATTGGAATAGACAGACGACAGAGTACTTGATATAAATGAAATGATATAGAAATAAAGACAACACAAATACTTAGTTGTGTTGAATAGTTGATGAAGATAGCATGCAGTCCCGGTACAAAACGTTGGATACAAGATCTCAGTGCCTGAGAGAAGTTGTCAAGTATGTTGATTCCTGCAAGAAAACAAGATGCCAGAACACCAGAAAGCAAGAGCACCAGAGCTTTATTTCATCGGGAGAGATATTCGCCTGTTAGATCACCTCGAGATTCGAAAACTTTTGATTTTAATTGTGATTACCCGAAAAGAGGAAGAGAAGTCTGTTAAGTATAACCGACGTCGGCGATTCCGCCGGCGTCGGCCGATAGGTGGCCGACGTCGATGGAGTTAGAATGGGCAGAACAAGCCACCAAGCCCATTTTTTATCCGCCAAGTGTTCTTATGCGTTGGAGAATGCCGAGGGTTGTGCTAAATACGCACGGGAGTTTGTTAGGAGGTTAGAAGAATTAGGGAGAGATCTTGAGTGAGTCATAGGAGAAGAATTAGTCTAAGGTGAGGTGTCTAGGCGAGGTGTCCTAGGCGAGGTGTCAAAGGAGGGAGGGGTTAAAGGGGCCTTATTTAATTAAAAATAGATGTTTATTTCCAATTAATAAGACTTAGGTGGGTTAGGGACCAAGGAGGACTAGGAGGGAGAAAGGACCAAGGGTTAGACACTTTTTCGGTGTCTACAAGATGATTCATTATTATGAGGTCTAGTTCAAGCCTGAGATCTTGAGTTTATTCACTAGCATTCCTCTTTACTTAACTAATTTAGTATATATTTCTATATTCCATATTATATCATTCCTAATTTTCACATTTTTCCTCATGATCACAAGGTAGAGATGGTGCACACACCTCTAGTTTTTGAAGAAACTCATAGGATATGCTTATGGATCATGATATGAATGGCCCCTATTGATTTTATAGATACCACAAACCCCTTAGCCTACTTATCCCTAAGATGCATGTAATTATCCTTCATCCCTCTATAGACCCCACCCCTCCCTCAGTAAATCCCAATTTGAATCCCATTTTCACTCTTAATATCACTGGGTCTCTTCCTATTTGATCTCATTACTCTTTCTATCAATCCTTGTCAAATATCTCTACCAACCCCACCTTCTCTTGGTGATGGTTTTTTCCCTTTAATGTAGTTGGTTCCTTTGTCTACCAAATGGGTTGATCAGCCTTATTATGACATTCATAAAGTTTTCAGTCACTATAATAGATATTGTTCCCTATACCAAGCTCCCTTAGCTTTTTTTTAACCTCCTCTTATTAGTACACACACCAAGTCTACTCATAGGCATTTTTTTGCTTCCATGACATAGATAACCATTCATCCACACATTATTTTAAGCTATGACAATATATCAACACTATACATCCTACTACTCATCCCTAAAATAAGGCTATACCTCCCCCAAAAGTATTGCCTAAGTATATTCCTAAGTAAAAATATGTATATTGTCTTTGACACCAATGTCACATACATCACACTGATCATTATCTAATCCTTCAATAACAATTTAATAATCATCTCCTAACCATTCATGTACCTTTTACCCGTCCTCCTGTTTTTACTCATTTTTTGCTTTTCACATTCAGAAGAAATAAGAAACTAAGGGTTAATGGTCAGGGGTTTGTACGTACCCAAATTAAGTTACACACCATTATCCAGACATTGAAGGAGCTCCTCTTTGGCTATGGAGGATGACACCTATAGATAAGAAGAAAACTTAACAAAGAAAAATGTTAGAGACAGATATGGTGGACTGCCAAGCGATATGCTCGGTCCTAGAAGCACAAAGGCTTCCTGGAGGGATGACAGTCCACTAGTTGATAAAAAGAATGTCATAATGGAAATAAATAATGAAAGACTTAAATAAAGAGAAATATATAATGTGTACCTAAATCCTGCAATCAATCTTCCACAGTCACTGACATCGGTAGTCCTATCGATGTCGATTGGCAAAGTTGCTGATGTTGGTTATGATGCTGACGTCGATAGGGGCAATGGGCTTTGGATGGGTTTTATGGTTGGTGTCTTTGGTCAACAAAGGATTCTGGGAAGTATGTGGGAGTTTAATGGTTTGTGGAGGATTGTAGGATAGTGAATATGGTCTGGGAAAGGGCTAAGGTAGAGGACAGGGGTGGAAAGAGAATAAGAATGAGAGAAATTCTTTTCAGCCTCTCCGAGAAGAAAGTCGGGTTGTCTATCAATAGTAATCAAGAATATTCAATGGACTAATCACAAATGCATTCTAAAAATACTAAAATATAAACCAAAATAATACTTAGCTCTTGGTGGAGAACCAGAAGTGTAGAAGACTTGTTCCCATTATGGCTGATGTAGGAGACCTCATGCAATGTTTCAACCTAGTGTGGAGTGAATTTTGCAGAGTTTCTTAGCCTGGAGAGTGATGATAGAATGTTGATGCCTCGTCTTAAAGCCTACCTTTGATATGTAAAGATTCAAGGAGCAAGAGAATTCAGATCCTGAGAGCAAGAGAATTTGGATTCGGGCCATCCAGTTGAGGTTAGAATTTAGTTTTAAGCAACCGACATTGGCAATTCTGTCGATGTCGGTCGACTATTGACCAACGTCAGTGGCTAAAAAATGGGTAAAAAGGATATTTTTAGCCTTTTTCCCATTCCTCCATTTTCCAAGTTTAGTTGTCATTGGTGAATAGTCCAAAGGTAGATTTATTAGGCACGGGGGTTAGTGGGAGAGTTGAAATAGGTTTTAGGTAATTATGATTAGTCATAGGGTGATAAATGGTCTAAGGGTGAGGAATCCAAGGTGAGGTGTCTAAAGGGGATGATTAATTTAAAATAAGTATTTTAAATTAATAAAGTATAGGTTAGGCATGTTAAAGTTAGCAAGGGACCAAGGGGGGTTGACACTATTTTGGTGTCTACATTTGCCCCTTTTTGTCTTGTTGGTTGTTCTGATAAACTGCAAGACAAAAATAGGAGTAAGTTACCCCAGGTATGGGATGAGGTGTAGGTTGCCCCAATATCAAAGCATTGACCATAATTATCAAAGCATCAACCATAATTAAAGGTGATTAAGAAGTTGGTTGATGTTTGGTCGATGCTTGGTTGGTTGATGTTTGGTCGATGCTTGGTTGGTTGATATTTGGTCGATGCTTGGTTGGTTGATGTTTGGTCAATGCTTGGTTGGTTGATATTTGGTCAATGCTTGGTTGGTTGATGTTTGGTCAATGATTGGTTGGTTGATATTTGGTTGATGCTTGGTTGGTTAACATGGGATAGCGTACACCTCAGCCCCTTTTTATAGTCGATGCTTGGTTGGTTAATTAAGGAGTAAGTTACCCCAGGTATGGAATGAGGTGTAGGTTGCCCCAAATATCAGCCCCTTTTTTATATGAGGTTAGCTCAGCCATCCACTCTCAAAAAATTTATCAAGGATAGCGTAACCCTCTTCATCCCATACCTCACTCTCTTCTTCCCTTTTCACATGGGGCAACCCCAATGTGTGAGGATAGCGTAACCCTTTTTAGCAAGGATAACTTTGCCCCTTTTTATAGGTGACTCTGAGAATGACTATAGGCAAGTCCATGACTTAATATTTTATCAATCATTTTTTTTTGGTAGACTGATCAATGCGGGAAGTCTACGTGGGGATGTTGTTTTGTTTTGTGGTCATATGTGAAGCTAATCAATGCGGGAAGCTTCTGAGAGAGTGATGTATGTAACAAAATTTGGGCATAGCCATCCTTAGTCATTTTTTTTCTTTTCACATTCAAAAGAAATAAGGGATGAGGTATGGGATGAGGTGTAGGTTGCCCCAAGTAAGGGATGAGGTATTCCCCCTCAAAATTTATCATCCCTTTATCAGCACTTGGGATGAGGCCCTTCAAACAGAGGCTATGTGGGCAACACTTAGTTGACATGGGGTCTTTTGAGGTTAGCTCGGCCATTCCTTCGTCCATCCATCTAATGGACCAACTATCTATACCAACCCAAAATCATGACCAAACAATCAGCCCTGACACTGAATGAGTTACCTAAACTTCTCATGGGGCACATTGGAGATCACATACATCTCCCTGACCACAACACCTGCCACTTGAGATCATACCATGACTCAACCTAACTCGACCAATGACCTTGGAGATCGCAACTATCTCCTTAGACCACGACCACTTTCGAGACAACTTTGCCTTGGTTGTTTTGATTGCATATATGCTACCTCACGAATAGTTAGCAAATTGTACGCAACCCATATTGTCACCCTCACACATATTGTCAGATCACGCTCCAGTTGATCCTCAATATTTGTGACATTTTCATGTTTTCTAAGAGCACTTCCTAATCCCAGGATACTTGGAACACGATGACAATTGGAGCTATAGCTTTGATCATTTAACCCAATCAGCCACGACTAAATGCTGGGGACCAGTTAATTTGATTTTAGCACTCCTTGACCTTTGACTGTGATAATGTGACCTATCTATCACATGAAGTGGTATACATGCAATCCCAACTATTATAGCATTCACACTCTAACTTCACCATACCCATCCACCACCTATCAAATCGGCACCTGATATCAGGTTACCATCCCTCAACTCACTCTTTGAGGGGGAATACCTCATCCCTTACTCGGGGCAACCTACACCTCATCTCATACCTCACTCTCTTCTTCCCTTTTCACATGGGGCAACCCCAATGTGTGAGGATAGCATAACCCTTTTTAGCAAGGATAACTTTGCCCCTTTTTATATAGGCAACTCCATGACTTAATATTTTGTCAGTCATTTTTTTTGGGGTAGACTGATCAATGCGGGAAGTCTACGTGGGGATGTTGTTTTGTTTTGTGGTCATATGTGAAGCTAATCGATGTAGGAAGCTTCTAAGAGAGTGTTGTTTGTAACAAAATTTGGGCATAGCCATCCTTAGTCATTTTTTTGCTTTTCATATTCAGAAGAAATAAGGGATGAGGTATGGGATGAGGTGTAGGTTGCCCCAGGTAAGGGATGAGGTATTCCCCCTCAAAGCGGGAGTCGAGGGAAGGTAACCTGATATCGGGTGCCGATTTGATAGGTGGTAGATGGGTATGGTGAAGTTGGAGTGTGAATGCTACAATAGTTAGGATTGTGCATATACCACTTTATGTGATAGATAGGTCAAATTATCATAGTCAAAGGTCGAGGAGTGCTAAAATTGAAATAACCGGTCCCCAGCATTTAGTCATGGCTAATTGGGTTTAAGTCTTCTAGACTTGAAAAGCATTGAAGCATAAAACAAGTGGAAACTCCTCTCATTCTTATTCTCATTTAGTCTTAATAGCATGTGATTAGGCATGCTTTATAAAATGAGGATCCGTTCCTCTATCTGCCAAGTTCAGTTGTCATTGGTGAACGGTCCAAAGGTGGATTTATTAGGTGCAGGGGTTAGTGGGAGAGTTGAAATAGGTCTTAGGTAATTATGATTAGTCATAGGGTGATAAATGGTCTAAGGGAGAGAAATTCAAGGTGAGGTGTCTAAAGGGGATGATTAATTTAAAATAAGTATTTTAAATTAATAAAGTATAGGTTAGACATGTTAGAGTTAGCAAGGGACCAAGGGGGGTTGACACTATTTTGGTGTTTACATTTGCCCCTTTTGTCTTGTTGGTTGTTCTGACGAACTACAAGACAAAAATAGGAGTAAATTGCCCCAGGTATGGGATGAGGTGTAGGTTGCCCTGGGTAAGGGATGAGGTATTCCCCCTTAAAATGGGAGTCGAGGGAAGGTAACCTGAGATCAGGTGCCGATTTGATAGGTAGTGGATGTGTATGGTGAAGTTGGAGTGTAAACGCTACAATAGTTGAGATTGCATGTGTACCACTTCACATGATAGGTAGGTCAAATTGTCGCAGTCAAAGGTTGAGGAGTGCTAAAATTGAAATAACCAATCTTCAGCATTTAGTTGTAGCTAATTAGATTAAACGATCAGAGTTGTAGCTCAAATAGTCATCATGTTCCAAGTATCCCAGGCTCAGGAAGTGCTCCTAGAAAACACAAAAATGTCACAAATATTGAGGATCAGCTGAAGTGTGATCCGATAATATGTGCGAGGGTCACAATATGGGTTGCGTACAATTTGCTAACTATTCATAATGTAGCATATATGTAATCAAAACAACCAAGGCAAAGTTGTCTCGAAAGTGGTCGTGGTCTGAGCAGATAGTCACGATCTCCAAGGTCATTGGTCGAGTTGGGTTGAGTCATGTTATGATCTCAAGTGGTGGGTGTTGTGGTCAGGGAGATGTATGTGATCTCCAATGTGCCCCATGAGAAGTTTAGGTAACTCATTCAGTGTCAGGGCTGATTGTTTGGTCATGATTTTGGGTTGGTATAGATAGTTGGTCCATTAGATGGATGGATGAAGGAATGGCTGAGCTAACCTCAGAAGACCCCATGTCAACTGAGTGTTGCCTACATAGCCCCTATTTGAAGGGCCTCAAGCCAATGTAGTTCTCCCCAAAAGGGAAGAAGAGAGTTGAAGAGGTTGATAATTGGTTTGGTCATGTCAATGGCTTAGCACTTCCCATATGTCTGATGGTACATGCGTGAAATGATGAGTGTATGACAATGTTATAGACTTTTCCATATTATGTGATGGTGTATTCTGTAACATAGGTTATGTGGTTTTTCATCCCTAGCAAGTTTCCATATTGGTGATGGATGTATGCTAAAAATGAAATGAGTTTATTTATGCTTCAGCAAGTTTACATATTGGTGAGGATATATGCTTGGCATAAATTGTGTTTGGTTGTTAGTTTCCATGTGTATTGTTGTCCATAGAAACTAATGTGAATGGGCTATGATAAATAACACAAATTGATATTTGCATTAAATAAATCATGAGGTTATGCTAATGGTTAGAAAATGTTTTGGTTTGGTTTGGTTTAGAAAATGATTTGGTTGGATGTGATAAAGGTATGTAAGAAGTGAAAGATGTTTTGCTCTTTCATTGACAAGAGACCATAATGGTAGCATAGATAGGGTTGTTGAAAACAAAATCCCCATTCATGCATTACGTTATTGACCATTTTTTGTATTAGAGAAGTATTCAAATCACTCGATGTTAAGTGAGCTTCAAAATCCCTTGGGTATGTTGGGGTAATAGGTTTGATTATGTGAGGTGTGAGGATAGCGTAACCCTTTTTAGCAAGGATAACTTTGCCCCTTTTTATAGGTGACCCTGAGAATGACTATAGGCAAGTCCATGACTTAATATTTTGTCAGTCAAATTTACTTATTTATTTATTTTTTGGGTAGACTGATCAATGCAGGAAGTCTACATGGGGATGTTGTTTTATTTTGTGGTCATATGTGAAGCTAATCGATGCAGGAAGCTTCTAAGAGAGTGTTGTTTGTAACAAAATTTGGGCATAGACATCCTTCGAGAGATTGGTCTATATTTTGCTTTGTATGGTTGAATGTCTTTAAATAGTTGTCCTTTAAGGAAACAGTCTATCAATTACAGCAATTATGTAGCTGTCCTTCGAGGGAGCAGTCTACATTTATAGTTTTATGACATTTGAATAGGCATCCCAATTTTATGTGTTTTATTTTTTACTAAACTTTTAGTCATGGACTAGCCTATAGGGGTTTAAAGGTTTCCCTTTTTAGTAGGACAAAGCATTAATGCAAAAAGGATTAACTAATATTTGTAGGAAAAGAAGGGAATAGGAATGAGGATGACAAGAGTTTCTCAAGGGATGAGCTCAAGTTAAATATCAAGTGAATGAGTACTTGATTAATAGTAGAATGGTCACAGATGCAAGGCATTAAGGGGCTCAGATTCTAGCCAGCCTTCAAGAGAAGATAGACGATAAGTCCCTGATCCATACTTGTGTGTTATGATATAAGGTCTGAGCCAATTAGGAGCAAACTTGCCTCGTTTACTTCTTTCCATATTGGTCACTTGTTGGTTTTATTTCAAGACAAGATCTCTGATTTTGAAATCTCATTCTCTCATACTTTTGTTATAGGCACATTGGATGTGATTTTGGTAGATATAGAGATGGTTGAGGGTAGCAAGGCGACGTTCATCAAGTAACTCAAGTTGAGCCAACCGATCTTGATGAAAGTCATCGTTAGAAAGTATGTCATGCAAAGAGATGCGTAAAGAAGGTATTTATATTTCAAGAGGTAGGACAGCCTCTATTCCAAACACTAAAGAGAAAGGTGTAGCACCTGTAGGGGTTCAAATGCTAGTGCGGTAGGCCCACAAAGCGAAGGGAATGTGAATGTGCCAATCCCTTCTAGTGTCGTTGACCACCTTCATTAGAATTTTGGTTAAGATTTTGTTGGAAGCCTCGACCTGCCCATTTGCTTATGGGTAGTAAGGTGAGGAGAAGCTGAGCTTAATGCCAAATGAGTCACAAAGTTTTTGAATAGTTTTGTTTTTGAATGATTTGCTGTTATTGGTGATGATCTTATGGGGTACACTGAAATGACAAATGATATGGGTGTTGATAAAGTCGACAATTTTGTCAAATTTAGTGGAGATGAGAGGAACAACTTCCACCCATTTAGTGAAGTATTCAGTTGCGGTGATAATGGACTAATGTCAAAGAGATAAATGAGCGTTAATCTCACTAATTAGATCTAAGCCCCATTATGAAAAAGGCCAGAAATCATTATCGACTTGTAGAGCGTGGCTAGGGATGTGAAGTAAGTTAGCATATTTTTGGCATTTGATACAATGTCAAATATAGTCGTTGCAGTCTTGGTGAAGAGTGGGCCAATAATAGCCTAGGTGAAGGATGAACTTTGCTATCGAGTTACCACTAAAATGCCCTCCACATATCCCATCATGGACTTGTTTGATAGCGTGAGATGTTTCAATGGAGGTTAGACATCGAAGAAGGAGGCCATCAAAACCTCATTTATAGAGAAGACCCCTATCATAGTATATCAAGCTGTGATTTTGATGAAAGCCCATCACACATTGCTAGAGAGATCAGGGGGATAATAGAATAAGTTAAGTAGTCCACAAGTTGTTTATACCAAACATCCTATGGACTAGAGTCAATGGTGCTGACGAGGTTGATGTTAGTGGAGATATATGAAGGTAATGCCAAACAATGTACCATAACATAAATTCTTGAGGAAGATGATGAGGATGGAATGCATGAGGTGAGAGAAGCCATAGTATCAGCATACTTATTCATAGATCGAGGAACAGTTTGCAAGAGGTAATGGTCGAAATATTCTAGTAGGGTGTTAACACGGTGTTTGTACCTTTGTAAAACTTCATTTTTACAAAGATATGAACCGTTGGTTTGATTGACGACTAGTTGTGAGTCACCAAAGATGTTGATGGTCTTGATGCCTAGGAAAAGGGTGGTTTGAAGTCCCAAAATTAAGGCTTCATATTCAGCCATGTTGTTGGTACATTCAAAGTCAAGTTTGAAAGATAGGGGCATGGGCTCACCCTTGTGAGGGATGAGAATGAACCCCACACCCCCACCATGTTGACATTTAGACCCATCAAAGAACATTGTCATTTGATAGAAAATGTCATCGATAGATAACGTGGTGATGGATTCATTAGGGAATTCACAGTGAGAGGGTTGGTTGTCAGGTAGAGGGGCATCCGCTAGTTGGTCAACGATTGTTTGCCCCTTTATAAATTTTTTTTGGATGAATTCTAAATCAAACTCAGCAAGAAGCATGAGCCAATGAGCCATACATTGGTTTTGGTATGGCTTGGAATGCATGTATTTGAGGGGGTCAGTGTGGGTGATGACATAAGTTTTGTGATTGAGAAAATAATGACGGATTTTGGTAGTGGCAAAGACTAATGCCATATAGATTTTTTTGGTATGAGTATACCGAGTTTCATAATCAATGAGTATTTGGATTATGTAATAAACTGCTTGCTCACGATGTTGTTCATCTCGATGCACGATCATGGCACCTAAAGAATGATTTGTTGCTAAGATGTAGAGGTAGAAGGGTTGGTCATCTTTTTGTGGAATAAGGACTGGTGGAGAGGCAAGATAGCGTTTAAGGGCTTCAAAAGCCTCTTGGCAATCCTTATCCCAATGAAAGGAGATGTCCTTCTTGAGGAGGTGATGAAAGGGTTGACATCAATTGAAAAGCTACGAGATGAAGCGATGAATAGATTGAAGCTTCCCTTGTAGGCTACGAAGTTGCTTTAGATTGGAAGGTGGCGGCATCTCACGTATAGCTTGAATCTTAGCGGGATCAATCTCAATACCACAAAGAGAAATGATGAATCCTAAAAGCTTCCTTGAGAGAACCCCAAAGACACATTTCTTGGGGTTTAGTCAAACATTGTATTGGAGGAGGCGAGTGAATAGGATTTTGAGAATAGTTAAATGGTCACAGCGGAGTTTAGATTTGCCTAGTAGGTCATCCACATAGTCCTCCATGATTTTGTGGAGGAGATCGTGAAAGATGTAGGTCATGGCACGTTGATATGTGGCACTTGTGTTTTTTAGGCCAAAAGGCATGACCCTATAGCAAAAAGTCCCCCATGGGGTGATGAAGGTGGTCTTGTGTTGATCTTCTAGCACAATTAGGATTTGGTTATATCCTGAAAACCTATCCATGAGTGATAGCATCTCATGACCAGCCATAAGATCAATAAGTTGGTCGATGTTGGGTAGAGGAAAATCATCCTTTGGGTAAGCCAAGTTAAGGTCATGATAGTTTGTATAAATTCAAATTCCCCCAGTCACTTTTGTGACAGGGATGATGTTTGACACCCATTGCAGATAATCAATGGGTTGGATGAAGGATACATAAACAAGACGTTGAAGCTCCTCTTTGACAAGGAGTGCAATGCAAGGATGCATTTGTGAAGCTTTTGCCTGATAGGCTTAGCTTTTAGGTTTGTGATGATGTTATGGATGATGATGTTAGGGTTGATGCCAGACATATTGCTGTAGGTCCAAGCAAAGGCTTTGCTATGGTCTGAAAGGAATTTGGTATAGTCAATTTGTTCCTGGGCATCCAAAGATTGACTAATCTTTAAAATGTGAGGAGCATCAAAAGATGGAAGGTTAATGTCAATGGTTGATTTAGTTAACATAACCTGCATTTCTAAAGGAAGTGATCGTTGGATGAAAGAATCATCTACACTCATGTAGGTGAGAATGGCATCATCATCTATGCATTAGATAGTGTTGATGGTAGCAAATTCATCGTCTATCATGTTTGGATAAATGAGAGGGAGAGACCTGGATACCCCACCTAGTTGATAGGTTAGGGGTTCCAAGTGAATGGTGTTTATGCAAAAAAAACTAGGAGAGATGGAAACCACTGACTCTGTAGGGGAAAATGGGGGAATATGCGAGTTTGGAGGTGATTGTTCTATGATAGGTTCAAGGCAAGGGTTTTTAGATGTTTCAGTAGGTTCTTCAAAACCCAGGCCATGTCACTTCTTGGCATTCTTTATGGCCTCATCATTTGGTGGTTTGATGGACTGGTGGGAGCCTTATTCGTAGCACCCAAAGCCAAAGCCCTTCCACGCACACCTATAAAGATAGGTATGAGCAAAGTTTGGGTTGCCAAGAAAAGAGAAGTTAGACGTAAATAGTTGGGGTGATGAAAGAGGGTTCCCATTAGTGGGAGCTTGATCTAGCCCTCCATAGATGAGATTTGTTTGAAGATTGGAAGAACCATAAGGGATGACCATTCTGATATGATGGTCATAGCTAGGATTGTGATGAAGTTGTCCATACTCTTGAGGAGTCTGGAAAATGTCCAAGGTGAGTAAACTATACTCTCCAAGTGAAAGACATTGGAAGGTATCTTTCATAGGGTCTTTTGTTGTCACTTGAGGAGGTGGTGTAGGTGTAACCACCGTTTGCATACTTGTTGAAGCTTCTGTGGGTAGAGGCAGTGTTTGGGTCGATGTCTTGAAAGGAATGAGATCATTGGGTCGATAAGTTGTGTTGAATGTCTTGAAAGGGGAGGGGTCTATGGGAATGACATGGACTTGACCGTCGTGTTCAAATTTGACACAATGGTGTAATGTAGAAGGGACATAGACCATGGCACAGATCCAAGGTCATCCTAATAACATGTTGTATTGGAAATCCCCTTCAATGATGTAGAAGAGTTTTGGAACTGTTCGTGGGCTAACATGAATATGTAAGATGATGGTGCCAATGGTAGTGGCAGTGGAGTCATTGAAAGATCAAAGAATTGCATCAGTCTTTGACATACAATTCTTTAGGAGGGCTAATTGGTCATAAGCATGGGTGGAAATGATATTAATGCTGGCACCCCCATCAATCATAACTCATTTAATGTGAGTTCGATCAATGTAGGCTGTGATGAAAAGGGAAGCATCCTGATCTTCCAAGTTGGAGGTAGGAATTTCAGAATCACTAAAGGTAATAGAGGTGATGGTGGATAATGATTGGACTAAGGTAGCTAGTGGTTGGGGGTCCTCAGGTTGGACCTCCACTACCTATAAAGCTTTGATTAAAGCTTGACAATGTTGTGGAGAGCTTTGAATGAGGTCATATAAAGTCATCTTCACGGGAGTTTGGTGAAGCTGTTTCACCATAGAATCTTGGATTGCCTCTGAAGAAGTGGGTTGGGATGTACCCAAGATAGAAATCTTGGGTTTGGGTGGTTGAGTAGGTTTGACAAATGGGTAGGTCCAAGGAATAGCAACTTTCTCTTTTGCTTTATCCTTTAAATTTTGTGACCTAGTGGCCACATTGATGGTGTTAATCTCGAATAAAGGGGGTGAAGGAGGTAAAGGGACCATAGTCTGATGATGGGATTCTGATGAAGGTGAAGAGGTTTGAGAGACATGAGAAGGTGTTGGAGATTTGTTGATAGTATCCTCAACAAGGAGGGTGTCTTTTTCTAAGTAATGGTGAATGACAACCTTAAGGGCACAATAATTTTCAGTGTCATGCCTAGGTGAGCGATGATATAGGCAAATTTTAGTGTCATCAAACCAAGATGGTTTTGGTCCGAGAGGTTGAAATGGTTTAATAGGTGGAAGAGTGATGTTAGAAGTTTGCAAAAGTCAGCATAGTATCAAAGCATATGAACCCACTAATGGGTCCATGCTTGTTGATGCACTAGGTATTGATGACTTTTGTTTTGGAGTTGTTGAGGGAGATTTCCATACCACCTTTTGGGTTGGTGGTGTGGCCACTCGTGTAGATGACACTTTCTTTGTGAGGGGTGCCAAATTTTTTAGAGGAGGTATGTTTTTGGTAGGTAAAGGGAGTAATGGAGGCAACTTATTTTTGCTAGGTATTGGTCTAGAGAGCACTCCTATTAAGGTAGAAGGATGTGGGCCCAAAATGGAGGGCAATGATGATGGTGGAGGAGGAGTTCTCCAACATGGTTTAGTAGCCTTATTTAATACAGTGTGATGACTACTATTATGGGGGGTGAGATTCAAATCTAACTTCACTTGTGGGTGAGTGAGGTTAGATATGGGGTGAACACCGAGGGATTTAATCAGTGTTGGTATGGTGGATGTTTGTGAGGGTTTAGGTTCAGATGTAGATGGTTGAGCTTCTAAATATTTGGAAGTAGAAGCCTGGTCCTCATTGGAGACTTTGGGAGATTTTGTTGAAGGAGGGTCATTAGTACGAGATGAAGTGGGATGTGTAAGATAAGGAGCTTTAAGTCACTCCCATAATGCCTCATGTTCTAAGTTACTTGAATGGAGAAATCCTAAGTTCTCAGCCAATCAAGAGAATGGTTTGGAAGATGTTAGACGAGGCTTTATAATTGGTTTTTCAGAAGATTTGCGTGGTTGTGAGAGTGGAAATGTGTTAGATGTGGCAATCTCAGGCCAAAGGTGAGAGAGAGCCATTACTAGATCATCTTCGGTTGAAGTAGGTGAAGAGACAAGTTCTTCTCTCCATGGAGAAGGAATTAGAGAATGGGGTTCTTCGAGAGGAAAGAGCATAGGGATGATCGTGCCTCCTACTTGTGGTTGAAGAGTAGGAAAGGTATGGTCCTCCATTGGTAGTAGGAAGGATGAAGGTGGGGCTAGTGGCGTTGGTATGGTTAAAGCATCCTCCAATATAAGAGGGGTAGATGGAGGACTATTAAGAGAAGAAGGCTCTTCATCTTGTGGTCGAGGGATAGGTTGACTAACCTCTTCAGTTTGTGAAAGAGGTTGGTTAGGGACAAAAGGCGAAACCATATCGACTGTGCGTATATTACGCTCTTAGGGGTCTTTGGCTATGGTCTAAACATTATTTTGGCTAGGGGGATGGTTAGGAAAAGGTTGTCTAAAGATGTCTATGTTTTGGTCAAGTGGTGCATTTGGGTTATCCAAGACAAGATCACCTTTGTCTAGCATATCTTGGACAATGTTCTTGAAGGTTTTAGAATTGTCTGTGTCATGGCCTTTGGCACGGTGATAATTATAGAAGTCATTCTCCTTATACCATGCAGGGATGGCATGTGAGGGATCAAATTGAGGTAGTGATTGAATTTGGGGGAGGTTGAGGACTCCCTATTTGACTATTTTATCCAACACGAACATGTATGATTCTCCTATTGGAGTATATTGACGCTGTACATATCATTATTGGAATTGTCGTGTAATACTTTGAGATGTGGAAGGTTCGGATTGGTTAGTTGTGGTTGATGATGATGATCTAAGTACCATAGCATTTACTGATCCCTTGGACTTGGGATTGGAAGAAGAAGAGTTGGATGAAGGGTCATTTGATTTTGCGTTAGTTTTTTTACTATGCAGTTTGACTTTATTTTCTTTGACATCATGGAGTTCAAGCTTCCTAGCCATGGTGAAAGCTTCGTCAAATGTGCAGAATGTTTAGACCCACAAAGTAGATGAGATGTGTTTGGCACATGCTTGTGAAAAGAGCTCAATGAGCTCAGGTTGAGGTAAAGAAAAAGAGAGTTGGTTGATTAAACCTCTCCAATAGGCAACAAAATTAGCTATTGATTCATCGTCGAATTGTCTAATAGAATATAGGTCCGTGATGGAGACCTTTTTAGTTATGTTAATTGAAAAGTGGTCAAGAAATAGTTGAGCTAGTTGCATGAAGGTAAATAGAGAGTGACTGGTAATAGAACTATACCAATCGAGGGCAGCACCAGAAAGTGACATGAGAAATGTGCATAGTAATAATGCATAATCATGTGCTATAAGGTAACAAGCGTGTCTAAATGCTCGTAAATGTTGATGTGGGTCCTCTTTACTCTGAAAGTGAGTAAACTTAGGAAGTTCCCACTGATTAGGATATGGTCAGATTGGGACTGAAGGATGAATAGGTTCATTACAGATTTGTTCATATGAGAGAACATTTCTTGAACCCAAAATGGATGTCTCAAGATTAGACACCTTATCCATCAGCATCTTGATTAGATCGGTTGATGGATTTGTAGGTGGGGTGCCCCATAGGTTATAAGGCATTTGGAAGGTGTTAGGTGGAGCATATGACATAGTTGGTTACGCTTGTATAGGTGCAACATATTGGCAACTAGTCATAGGGACTGATGTTGAAGTCAAGAGTGGTTGTGTCATGAAGCTAGAGGGCACAACTTGACTTGATGTCGTCAAAGGTGGTTGGATGGTGGCAACACTAGCTGAAGGATAAGTAGTCACTCTTGTATTTATGGGTGCAAGAGTAGGTGGGATGGAGACAATTAAGTTCTAGAATGGTGTAGGACTTTGTTGAATGGTTTATGGTTGAGGGGGTACAAAAACCCCAATGGAGGTAGGTCCAAAAATAGGAGAGGCCACACTTTGAATATTGGTCATGGTCAGGTTGTTAGTTGAGGCAATGGCCTGGGTGACCATGGGTTGGGTTAGGGAGGCTGTTGATATGATTGTTGTTTCAACTAAGAAAGTTGGCATCCCATAAACTACGTTACCTGAAGGATCTCACGTTTGACTTCTCGTGAGATAGTGTTGAAGAGCCTTGACATTGAGGTCAAAGAACCTTTCAAACTCTTGGTCCCCTTCAGGAATAATAAGGGGTTGAGTTGGGGTTGGTTGGATAGGACGTTTAGTTTCTGAATTATACTCCATTTAGGGAATTGATATATAAGGCAAAGGTGGAAGTGGTTGTTGCCTTGCGTGGTCAAAAAGAGTTTTGGTTTGATTACGTGTCAAAACCATCCAAGGAAAAATAGATTCAGGTTCTAAAAACTATATGTTTCAACCTCAAAAAACTAGAATTTGTTTTTAACAGCAAAAAGGTCGGGTTTTTAGCTTGTTGTTTGAGAAGAAATTTTTTTTTGACAGTGACCGACGTCGATAGAAAAATTGATGTCAGTGAAGTAAGTTGCCGATGTCGGTCAGATAACCAATGTCAGTGAAGATAGTTGCTGATGTCGGTGGAAAAATTGATGTCGGTTACTGTGTATTTCTAGAACCTCAAAAAATTGAAAGTTTTTGGAAGAAAGAAGAAAGTTTGAGTTGTTTTTAGATCTCAGAATGTGACCTCACTAGCTCAAAAAATTAGATACAAACATAAAAATAGATGATGGCAAGAAACCACTAAATGTTAATTCCTAAGAATAAATTTTAGAGTCGTGGTGGCTTATGCCTTAAAAGAATATGTTTGGGAAGTTGGGCTTTTAGAACGGGTCCTAAAAGAGGTAGTCTAAGGTTGGTTTCGGGTTATGTTTTGGTGCTCAAAAGTCTGTGTTAGGTTCCATACGTGGCTTGGTGTTAGGGGCTTGCTCCCCTCACTTCATGAGCCTAGAGTCAAGCTGGGTTGCTTAGCCAATATATACTTCCCCTATAGTTTATACTCTGCCAAAGAACAGAGTGGGTTATCCCCTTGGTAGTGAAGTCTAAGTAGGATTGCCAGAAAGGGTAAGGTATCCACTAGGTGATGAAATCCTAGTCGGGCCTTGTCTCAGGTATGTTTAGATATTTGATTTTGTGAATGTGGTCAGGTTGTGTAACATATGTGCACTATAATTTATTCATAATTCATTTTTAATTACTAGATGTGAAGGCTAAATACGCATTCAAGCAGGAATGAAATGCAATAGATTTTAGCCCAAATTGAAATGTTTTTGTTCGGATGCAAACAATTAGGAAAAGGTTAAGATCATGAATTTCACTACTCTAAGATGCAGAAAAGAAGTGACAAGAAGAAAAAGTTCTTTTTAACTTGTGCTAATGGTGTCTTTTCGAAATAAGGAGATAGAAGAAGGATACAAGGAGAGAAAATGTCCTAATGCACCTATATGAAAGTTTGCCTTTAGAAGAAAAATAAATGAACCCTAAGAAAACTCCAGGGTCCCACTGGGCATGCCGAAATGTTTCTACTCATTTTTTGATTTTCACATTCAAAATAAATAAGAAATTAAGGGTTAATGGTCAGGGGTTTGTACATACCCAAATTAAGTTGTGCACCATTATCTAGATGTTGAAGGAGCTCCTGTTTTGCTATGGAGGATGACACCTATAGATAAGAAGAAAAATTAACAAAGAAAAATGTTAGAGACAGATATGGTGGATTGCCAAGCGATATGCTCAATCTCAGAAGCACAAAGACTTCCTGGAGGGATGACAGTCCACTAGTTGATAAAAAGAATGTCGTAATGGAAAGAAATAATTAAATACTTAAAGAAGGAGAAATAGATAATGTGTACCTAAATCCTGGAATTAGTCTTCCATAGTCGCCGATGTTGGTAGTCCTACTGGCGTTGGTTGGTAAAGTTGCCGACGTCGATTATGCTATCGACGTTAGAAGGGGCAATGGGCTTTGGACAGGTTTCTAGTTGGTGTCTTTGGTTGATAGAGGAGTCTGGGAGGTCTGTGGGAGTTTAATGGTTTATGGAGGATTGCAGGACATTGAATATGGTCTGGGAAAGGGCTAAGGTAGAGGACAGGGGTGGAAAGAGAATAAGAATGGGAGGGAGGCTTTTCAGCTTCTTCGAGAAGAAAGTTGGGTTATCTATCAATAGTACTCAAGAATATTTAATGGAATAATCATCAATGCATTCTAAAAATACTAAAATATAAACTAGAATAATACTTAGCTCTTGGTGGAGAACCAAAAATGTAGAAGACTTGTTCCCATTATGGCTGATGTAGGAAACCTCATGCAATGTTTCAACCTGGTGTGGAGTGAATTCTGTAGAGTTTCTTAGCCTGGAGAGTGATGATAAAATGTTGATGCCTCATCCTAAAGCCTGCCTTTGATATGCAAGGAGTCAAGGATCAAGATAATTTGGATCCCAGGAGCAAGAGAATTTGCATTCGGGCCATCCAGCCAAGGTTAGAATTTAGTTTTAAGCAACTGACGTCGGTGATTCCACTGGCATCGGTCGATTGTTGACCGACGTCGGTGGCTAGAGAATGTGTAAAAAGGATATTTTTAGCCTTTTGCCCATTCCTCCATCTGCCAAGTTTAGTTGTCATTGGTGAACGATCCAAAGTTAGATTTATTAGGCTTGGGGGTTAGTGAGAGAGTTGAAATAGGTCTTAGGTAATTATGATTAGTCATAGGGTGATAAATGGTCTAAGGGTGAAGAATCCAAGGTGAGGTGTCTAAAGGGGATGATTAATTTAAAATAAGTATTTTAAATTAATAAAGTATAGGTTAGGCATGTTAAAGTTAGCAAGGGACCAAGGGGGGGTTGACACTATTTTGGTGTCTACACCTCCCACATGTCACTCTCACAAAAAGGTTCCCCATTATTTCCCCATGGTTATACCCCCTATGGTTCCATCTCCTCATGTGGTCCCTTATCCACCTGCTATTTCTCCACCCATGAATCCTTCACTCATGGACCTTCACCTATGGATCCTTTGCTACCCATGAGTCCCTCATTTTTGGTACCTTCCCCACTGATGACCCCTTCATCTCCTATAAATTCCATTCCTATGAATTATCTTGAGAATCCCCTACATGATAGCCGTTATTAGAATGATTCTTAGAGCATTTCTAACTTTTCTATTTGAGAGATTTGACATGAAGTATTTTCTCAACTTATAATTAAGATCAATGAGATATTAGTTGCAGTTCACTTTCAACTTCATAGATACTTATCGGATGTTATGGATAATGTGTGTAGAAAAATATATCAATACTTATGAACACATGCATGGTGTTCTTACATTTTAATTTGGATTGGACATGTGTTCCAACTTTACATTTATCTATTTTTATATCTTTTGATATTGTTTCAAATTCTTATTTATCTTATATGATGACTTTAGTTTCACACTTTATATTTATTATGATGTCATTATGTTCTCCTATGGATATATTTTTCATAATATCATTCTCTTTTCTTCTTGAGTTTATTTTATTATGACTCCCTTGTTATTTTTAATGATATTTTGCTATCTTATCTCTATAAGCACACATATTTATTATTGTGACTTGGTTATACAAACCTTACTCCCTTTAGTAATTCCTTCTTTACCAAGTGATCAGTTATAAAATAATTCATCTCATTATAATCTCCTTTTATCATTCCACTTTGGATCTCCCTTTATTACCTTTCATAAACTAAGCATACACATGGTTGAGATTTGAGATAGCATGTTAGTTTATCATTAAGCCTAAGTGTTTTCGTTAGTCATATATTTGGATACTTAGCTTCCTTTAGCCAAAGCCTAAATCTCATTCACGTGTATCACTTTATCTCTCATGATTGGTCATTCCAAGTTCATATGGAGGAGGAATCTTAAAATCCATAAAACATTAAAAATCCAAATAATTTAATAAAAGGTAATGATCCAAAAGGCAACATTCAAAATTCCTAAAAGTTAAATCACAATAAAAGACATGATTCTAAGCATGTCTCCTTTATATAGTCAAATCTTAAACTCCATATTTGGCATCAAAATAGAGATGAGGTCCATTGGGGTGCAGTATACTAGTAGATTAGAAAAGGAGAACAAAAAAATCTTTTAGTTCTATTTAATTTCTCACACAAATACCCAATCTTCATAGTAGACCAATGGCTCTATAAGGGGTCCTGATGAATGGGGAACACATCATGGGAAGGTAGGTCAATTTTTATTTTCTTGTTAAAAACTACCAATATTATTTTATCTTAGTATCACACTTATTTTCCTACACAACTTTGTGTCTATAGTGAATAGGTATCCTTTGTATATTTTTAGTCACTAGTCACTTAGTTTCTTCTCATGTCCTTAGTATACCTCATGTCTCCTAAGGTATTCTCATAATATGACTAAATTATTATTATTACATTACCTTTTTCACTCCATAAAACCCTAATATTTACCCTTTATAAATCTTGTTTTGTTCACTGATCAATCCCCTAGGGATTCCATTTGTGAGTTACATTGTAAGACCATGGATAGGACCTAAGATTCCTCATAAATTACCAAATTTTCACATTACCATTCCAAACATCCAATTTTTACTATATTTTCACATTAATTCCACCTTATTGGTGTTCCCTTTGTGAGTTACAGTGTAAGACTATGGATAGGACCTGGCCTTCCTAAAAAAAAAATCAATAATCCAAGTCACAACAAAATTATATGTATCAAATATGAGATAAGATGTGATTGATTATGAGTTACACATCATGCACATGCTTCCCATATTGATTTAGTATGTTTTATGCTTACTTCATTAATCTTTTCACTTTTATATTCTTTTTTTTAAATTGCATGTAAGAATCTAATCACGTTTCTTGAGTTTTTCATACTTCCCAACTTGAATTAGTGATTAATTTAAGACCATTTTACCAATTTTGTTTCTCTTTTATACTAGTCAACATGATTTAGTATGATTTTACTTCTTATAATTTGGTGTCAAATATTTTTCTTGGTTTAAAAATAAATTTTTTCCCTCTTATTTACCACTCTTTGTTTTCTTATACTTAGTCATATTTTGATATTATGCATTTCCCAATGTGAAATAGTATGTAGTATATTTGTTTTTGATTACTTATACTTAGCTAAGTCTTTTAACCTATTTATTTTTAACCATGCATGTGTCCTATATAATGATAGAAAAGAAAAAAACAACACATATATTTCTTATAACATATACAACAAAAGTGAAATACATGTGATATAAATAAATATATCCATGCATCCACAACCACAACCACAATAAAAACACATAAAATCAACATCCAACTATCAAAATAGAATATCTCTATATGTATAATGTGTTTTTGATACAAAGTACAAAAATGCATCACTCTAGCTCTAAGGATGGGCTCTATCATGTCTATCTTGTGGCCTAGCCACACTACCCATAGATACCTCAAATAGTCCCCTCTGAATAGTATGTTGTAAAGAGGATGTGCAAGATCTCAATACTACTACTTGTCCTTGTAGGTTGGCCCCCTGAGCTTGTAACTATCTTAGCTTAATAGTGATAACCAAATGTGTGTCTCTATCTTAATCCAAGGTCTTCTATGTTTGTGCCTCTCCCACTCCCACCCTTGTTGGTGGATATAGCCCATCTTTGCATGCTTATAATCACCTTCTAGCCTCCCCTGCTAGTCTAAACCAACTCACCTGAGTTAGGGTAGATGGTACAATGGGAACATCTAATGTGGTAGAGTCATATGGAACTAGTGCCCCATATAGAATATCATGGAGTGTTATACTCAGATGGGATCCCAATCATATTTCCTCCTCATCCATAAGATCTACAAAATTCAAACCAGATAAATATTAGATCATAGATATATCTCAAAATCTATTTATCTATAATCTATGAACCAAACCTTACATAAATAGTATTCTATCCTCAAATCTTAAGTAAATTATAACCATCTATTATTTATCCCAATGTCACCAAGCACCATCTCTTTATCTACTCGACCACTAAGCATAGTCTCTCCATCAAATCATCCTCTGAGTACCTCATTCATGGGATGCCTACCAATAAATTTAAACCCTAGGGTCACCACTTATAGCCATCTCAAACCTTACCTCAATGGTGACTTTATAGACTAGATTTTCCCTAGGCTAATTATTGGTTCATCCTAAATTACCACCCTCTATACTCTCTCTCTCTCTCCACTAGCATCTACATCCATGGCATAATTGAGGTGGTCACCACTCCTAATATGGTGTTATTTGTGGTACTTATGGAACTCCTACATCCATGTTCATGCCCTTTATAGCTATTAGACATCGTTCTTGACTTGTCCATGATCTTTCATGTCATGGTCTTATATCTAGTCTCATAATTGGTGCTCCTCCTCCTCCTCCCCCCCTCAATTCTCTCACATGTGTGCCACTAGATATAGCTCTACCTTAAACTATCCTATAAGAGTCATTGAGTGAGGGAGTTTGAAATATCTTGGTAAGTGTGCCACAAGATGCATCTCTACCTACCAAGTGTAGTGGCCCATGATCTACACTTATGCTAACTCTAGTACCACCATCGCCCAACTCAACCAAATTATTACAATGTGCATGTAAGGTTTACATATGATCTCTCCTCATGTGATCATTTATAGCATTGGCACATGGGCATGGCTCACCCACCTGATCCTATCTCCATCTCAACACCTAAGGCAACTAATCATAGACCACATAGGGAAACCTACTTGGTCAGTACATCAAGAACCTCTCATATATCTATGCACTTAGTAATACTATTGGTTGCATGGTCTTCTATCCTCTAAATAACATCTCATAGATATCATTCATGAACTAAACCTAAATGATATAACCTAAGCCATAGAGTGCCCCTTATTCAATATCAAGTAACATGAGACTATTTCATATAGTGGTACCTTGTCATCTAACTTGTGACATAGTACTCATGTTATCACAAGTCTTATCATAGCCTTATAGATATATAGAATTTGGGAAATATAGACATCTAATAGACTCACCCTTAGTCTTGGGTAAATCTTATCTGAGCAAGTTTCCCATCAAGCTAATGCTCACATCTCCTTTAGACCATTTAGTATCCCCATGATCACTGATGTCCCTCCTATAGAAAGTCCAAGAAATACATGGACATATTACAATGTGATACCAACCTCTATGGTATCCCCATCAACCACCCATCTAAAGGTATTGGTCAAGTGTTCCCAAACTCCCAGGAACATGACCACTAGATCAAAAATTAGTGGAACTCATCACATCTCCATGATGCCTCCCAAGCCTAGTGTAACTAATCTATCTCATTCCACCTTCATTATATGCTTCAATATATCTAGTATCCATGACATATCTACTAATTGCTAAAATATCTAACACCCCTATAACCATCAAATAATAAAAGATGTATTAGACCTCCATGTCACTTATAATCAAATACATTCTTTAAATTTTAACAAAAATTAATAAATCTTGCCTTAATGTATTCATTTTTACCAATTTTACATATTTTTATCCTAATTGGTCATTTTTAGACTCAGTTGGGCACCCTGGGCCTTAAATTACTAAATCAGCCAACTTTTTACATTTCAGTACTATATTAACCAAGTTCATGCATTTTAATACTATATTGGCCACTTAGTAACATACTAAGTTGGCTTAATAGTACTAGATCAACCATTTGGACTTAACAAACTAAGTCAACCCTTTCATTTTACCCCTTTATTACTAAGTTGACACTTTGAATTGACTAAGTTGTAAATAGGGTACTACATCATCCCTATAACCTTAACAACTAAGTCATCCTATACCTGCTAGGTTGACCTCATAAAAACCCAATTTTTAACCTACTAGGTCAATTGGGTTGACCTAATTCTTTCAAACTACCGACTCTTTGACCCACTTGCAATAAATACCTTTGACATTTATTACTTTGATTCCTTTTAACCTCTTTCCTTGTTTGACCTCTAGTTTCATTATCAACTTCTTGGGGTTCATTACAATTTATAAAATTGTTTTAATTTATGAATTTATATAAAACACTTAATTTTAAATAAAATTCTTAAAACAAATTTAAAATTCTTAGTTGTCTACCTATGCTACACATACTGTGACCGCTAGACGTCCTTCTCATCTCAACTATCATCTCCTCACCATCTTGGCTCTTTTGGTTTTTTTAGATCTTTTAGAGCTCTATTTTCCTTTTATAATATTCAAATAATATAAAATGATTTATTTTTCACCCTATTTAAAGTTACTATTCATAATTATTTACCCTTTAAATATTTACATTCAGATTCCTTATTTTGATAGTATCTTTGTTTTTACTAACTCATTTTTTTAACCATAAAAAGTTATATAATCATGATGTCATATAGAATATTTTCCACTAGTATATTCCTATATTGCAAAAATATCAATTTTTCACTCTTTTTGCACTTATATCTTTAGGTTCACGTAATGTTCCTCACATTGGATGCTTTCACATCCCTCACATCTCCTTCTTTATCTACAACACTAATGTAAGTAAAGGTACATATTTTTAAATTTTTTACTTTAATTTATCTTATTTTCTCATTACTACACTTTATTTAGCATCAGTGTTATGTGTCATCATGTTCTATTCTCAAATCACCATCCTATGTCACACTTATGCGACACATGATGATCTTAAAGTGGGGCACATGTGTACACATAATATTTTCAATTTTTTATAAATTATTGATGTTCTTTATCTTGAAAAAACCTATTGATTCTTAATCTCTCTAAGTGCATGCCTTAAGGGGTACACTGGGAAAGGGGTGGGTAGACCATTAGTGCTTTGTAGGATTGTTATCCCTTTTTCCATTTGTTATCCACACACTTTTCTCCTAAAAACCATTAACCTAAGCTTATTATTCTCTCTCGTACACTCTTCCAGTCATTTACCACCTTTTTTACCCCTTTTCCTAACTTAAAACCTATTTTGATATTTTACATGACTAGGTCAACTTGGTTAACCTTGTACTCTTATTGTTGAAACTCATTTAGGGTTTAGGTCAATTCTTGGCTAACCTAGCCCATGACCTAGTGAGTTTTTTCATCAATAATGATACTAGGTCGACTGGGTCAACCCTTTCCACTAAAACTTTTGGAAGGGCTTAGGGTTAAATCCACATATATATACTAGATTATTTCTCCATTATTTAGAAAATATAAGAAGAAATAATATATATTGAACATCTATTTATCCACCATTTTACTTGAGAATCAAGCTTAAGGTTTCATACTTTCTTTGAAGATACATATCTTGTCTTGTGAAGAAGTCTTTTAGATGAATTGATTGATTTTGTAGCCTATAACTGATTTGTCCTTGTTATCCTTATATACCACAACAATATCTTGTAAACAACCTATCCAAGGGAGAGATTGAGGCTTGGTAGGTTCATCTTCAAAGGTAAGTATTACTAACTTTGTTCCTCCTTTGTAAGAGTAGATAGATATGCATGTGTACTCTTCCATGTATTAAGATTTTGTATACATTGATGTGAGTATAAGTATCTTAGTCATGTTTAATTTTACTATTTATTACCTTCACTTTATGCCACAAGATTTTGTGAGCACTAGATTAGATTTTTTTCTTTACTTATTCTTGGTATAGTGAATATGAAAACCTAGGACTTGGTTAGGGTTATTGCATAGTTTTGCTTGACTAGAGGATTTAGAAGCCTCTCTAATGATTTTATTGTGGTAATATATCCCCTAATTAGGTATAATGGATCCATAATTTGTCATGTTTTTAATTATATAATGTATCCCAAATTGGAAGTGTAAGTAAGATCTATCTTCTCTGAGCTAGGATTAATTTTTAGATTTGATGCATTTTTGATTGCATACAATACCTACATATTATTCTCACACAACTTTATAAAATATACTAATATTTGGAGGTTACCCACATAGGGCATGTTTAAATATTAAGGCACCTTATCTATTGGGTGTACCTCAACCTATAAAAACCTATCTCATACCTGCATATTCCCAATAACCACCATGTGTTAGGCACCTTTTCCATCCCACTATCCAATCATTCTTTGGTAAGATAGGGATATCAAATTCACCATTTTAAGAGTACCAATGACTCAAGGAAAAATGAAACAATACTAGTTCTATCCACCTAGAGGCCCTAATGGACCCTACATATCCAATAGATACTCCCTTATGGTAGGGGATCATCTACTCAGACACCTAAATCATGAAGAGTGTGGGGTGACTAATTAAAAGGGATCCCAATCGAGACATGTGAAACAAGTCTTTGTAACTATGAGATAAGTTCTATTGGCTCTAGGAGAATAAAACCCCTCTCTCCTTGATCTAGTGTATGCTTAAGGACCAATTGTAAAACAACCTATTAGTATCTTATCCCCTAGTATTTGGGAGGAAATGATACTAATGATCACCTTATAAAGATTGGGTATTTATGATCCCTCAATCTTAGAAAACCACACTCAACATTTTGTATCGACATCAAGTATTCCCACATATCCAAAATGACTAGACCAACCTACTACTTCAACACTACTCATCTCCTCCTAGAGGGATACCAATTGACCTATCATTGGTAGACCTTTAAAACTATATAAATCCACAAGAGTTATGGTACACTCTCTTGGGGCATGAGGGAACATGAAAGTGTTTTAATAATGGTTGTAATAGGTGATCAAGTTGTAAAACAACTTATTAAAGGTGGATAAAATCCCCACTTGTGATAATTTTAGTATTCCAGCTTGATAAAAAAAGGCCAACTCATCCATTTTCAAAAGAACCATCACTCAAGGGAGATGTTAGAACCCCACTAGGTTTAATTTAAATAATGATAAATTTTTTTAAACTTTAATTTAATAATCAAATTAGATTATTCCAAATTAATATATATCAATTGATCTTTAACTAAATTCATATTTTATAATAACTAGTTATGATTCATTTAGATAATGATCAACTAATCATATTCAACAAAATTACAAATTTAGTCCATTATAAAATGTATAACTATTAAATAATAATAATTCAGCCAACTACTAAAAGTTAATACAATAATATTATATAATAAGAGCAACCAAACTATTATGTATCAAGTATAATAATAAAAAAAATTTACATCAGAGTGTGTATAAATAAATACAATGTTCCACAAAACCAAAAGGTGTCCATAAACTTATTACATGTAAATAAACTAAAATCATGTATAAGAGTCTCTATCGATTAACTATTAGAGGAGAGGGAAAACATCATTAGATTGATTTTACACACCATACATAAACCATATATCCCT